>CM076572.1:1327510536-1328110536 GCA_034641835.2 Pinus albicaulis
CCCCATGCATAGTCAGGAGGGAGACCCATGTCCGGATCCCCTAGGAAATCCATCCTTGCATAAGAAATCTCAAGGAATAGTTGTCGGTTTGAATCAAACCACACATCGACCATCGTGTCCCAATACCTTCCTGCCTCACCCCCACCATTGCGGGGCATCACAGGTTCCAATCATCACATCCGAGGATCCCTCAAAGGGCTCAAAGTCACCGCCAAAATGGGTCATAACATCACAATCTGCTCATACATGATGCTACAAATAATTCTCGAATACACAAACTTCTTCACTGAACCCCTCTGTGATTTTGCTAGCTAAGTGACCATTTCCTGATAAGCATAACAACCCCAATCAATAGAATGACCATCCTGTATTCAAAAAAGCCTCGCAATATGCGGTCTTAGTACTCATTGGGTTGATGTCGACCCAAATAGTTGAACAATCATAACTAGAGCTTCTTGCTTAGCGAAATCAGTAATAAATATCACTTTAACACAACCTCATGTAATGGGGTTAGGACCACAGTGCCCTACCTCCTCAACGCAATAATGAATGTTCACTCCCCCAGGAGAGAGCGGATATGAGAGTGCCTCCCCCTGAGGCAAGAGGCCTGTCACAAAGTAGATATTGATCTCAGATTGGATCAACACATCTCTCTAGCACAAGACCATAACACGGCGTTGTCTGTTCAAACATCAGACCAGGTAGCGTAAAAATGCATCCTGAGATCTCATTATGTTTCTCTCCAAGAACTTGAGCAATCCATATCGAGCTAGTGTCTCTCAAGCATGTGGGTTTTGGGATATTGTAATGCGTAGATCAGTCCAATCTCGCTCTCTCCACAACATCTTGCCACCAAGGAAACACCAAAAATGTCAATTTTTACACAAAGACCATAAGATTCATTCAAAAATGACATTCTTGTGCCTTACATCCATCTCTCCACACTGAAATCGTGCATGTGCCAATCACAGGCATGTGGAAAAATGCGCTAACAATTTGCTAACCACGGGGTCTTCGCGCAAAGGGAAACCCTTTGCATAGAGACCACACACGCCATATTGGATCACCTGCATGGTACTGCCTAGAAATTGACATAAAATCCATTCAATATCACACTTTTATGGCCCACACATACATAAAAATGACAAAAATAAGTAATAATAGTTTTTAGCTCCTACCTGACCCCATCCACGTGAATCCCAAGTGCTTTGGCTGACCACAACGGTAATAAAATATCTAGAGGATGGTTCTGCTCTGACCTCAGACACTCAAAAAGAGAAAATGACTTTAAAATGGGCCATATTAGCCTATGTATCACCCTTTTTACCATTTTCAAAAGCCCGTAAGTGGAGCTCAAAGTATCCAATCACAAAACCACGAGAAACATAATGATCAACACTTCATCATGTTCAATCTTGACCTCATAAATACAAGTTTCATATAAATTCATTTTCGGGCCCAATGCCCACCCCCTCCATACTACATTTCAGGTGCACTTTCTCTTATTTCTTTAAATTGAAGTTATTTCAAAATATTTGTATGAAATAATTCTTTTACTTGGGGTATTGACTATATATGTTGTAGCACGCCAAATCACAATATGTCCGAGACAAAAAAAAAGTACAAGAGAAAGTATCATTCTATCCTTAGCATGATAGGCTTCCCTAAAAATCTTTCCATATCCTGATATAATTTCCTCATGAGAATAAAACCATAGGTTTCATTCACCCAACCATGTTTATCAACACCCCAACTTGCACATGATAAACACCCTTGTCGGTCGGTAGATCCACACCTTTCATGGAATCCATAACTCATGTAGACCATACGTCAATATCTGGAGCCATGGCCACAAACTTCGGCGCAGAAACCATTTCATGTTCATACATCCATGAACATACATCAGTTATTTTTACTCATTGCATATGAAAACCATATTCCCGGGCCACCATTGTCTACAAGCGGATCACCCATAACACCTCACCACATTTCACATTTGGCCTATCACACCCTCATAAGCATAGACCATCTATGACATTTTCATCCACCTAATCGCTCTCACACTGATACCAACCAATGGGTCCCCCAACCTCAACAAAACACCCTCCTCACATCACTGTGCAGGATCATTCATGTTAATGTGGCACTTGTCTATGTGCTTGTACATCCAAACCACTTTCATATTCTTTTGGAAATGGTACAAAGATTCTTTTAGGAGAAAACTCCCACACATCCATTCACATTTCTTACCCATAATCTCCCTTGTTCATAGATTTTCATTCTTCACCACACCCCTCTATGTTAATCATAGAAAACATACACCTACCTTGGATGTCCTACCAACCCAAGGGATTCCCCCATCAGAAGTTGTTATGACTGCTACCACTCTCACCATCAAGTATTATTAACCAATCACATCAAGCCTTCTTTTCATCAAAAACACTGATCACTTGTACCAGTACTTATTTTTAGTTGGTCGATGCTTCCTTATTGTCGACTCCGACAACCATTATCCAGGAAGGAGGTAGTACCTTATATGAGCCCCCACCATTAAAAGGGGCATCCTCAGCTAGCATAATGGGAATTAACATCACTCAATGATGTCATCAATCATCTTGAAATTTGACATCAACAATTTTTTCATGTCAATATCGTATCGTACTCAACAACTGTTGCACTCCATTAGAAATATTCGAAGACTCGTAATCAGTGAGAATCTCTTTCAGCAATGCTCACATGGGAATATCCTCAATAGTCAAAGACACATGTTCACAGTAAAAATTTCCTTCAGATATGCCTTACCTAACCAATGCATGAGGGTGCTACATTTAGCTTTTCTATGCACATAAAAATGCACTTGAGGGCATCAACAAGCATCGTCATCAACCAGATTCAGGTCACCTACCACAATGTAACACAACAAAAACGATATCTGTCAGATTTTATTAACTAGCCATTATCACGAGCATGGAAAATTCCTGCCTCATAGGAATGTTTCTCTTTTTGTATCGTGAAGGTTCCCCATAGAGGATGGCGTATTTTTTACTTTAGAAAAGTGTTCTCGCTACATATTTCCACAACAAGTCACTCTCTCTCTCTCTCTCTCAAAAGGATCACACAGAAAATAAAACATATTGTATTTTGGCTATATAATTCTTCCTAGACCTCATACATCAGGGGAAACTATTAACACCAGAAAATTGTACAAGTACAAGAAATTATAAAATGTGAAGAAAAAGGTAAAGTTAAATATTTATAGAATAAATACATTAGGAAAGGAAAATTTTAAAAATTCCCTATGTCCAGTTAGGAAATTGGCAGATAGTTCCCTAGCAGCAAAGGTTTTTTGCGCACAATGTGCCTATCCCTTTAATAGCCACACGGTCCTGAAGATGATGAAAAGTCACCATCGAGGACCACTTGACACACTTGAAAAGGATGAATCTTTGTCCAGTACAGTCAAGGATAGCTAAAATCAAACCTCCTTAAGGAGTTATGCAACTCACAAAGGAATCTCCTCTCCACTCTTGGGTCGCTATCAATCTTGGGCCAAGAGAGGGAAGAGAAGTTCAAAAATTTCTATATAAATTGGACATGGGAAGAACAAAAGGAGACACATTGTTATGCTAGCCAAATTTCTCCATAGCAAACCAACTTGCAAGTGTAGCAGCAGAAGGATTAAAATGACTCACATGTTGGCCATCCAACATCTCAGTCTAAGAAACTACTTCACCATATGACAGTGATCGACATCCTTTTGAGAGAGGGAGGAGATACTTGAAAGGAACTTGAGAAAAGGAGTCCCCATTTTTCTAACTATTTGATCTCCATAGCTCAAAGGACTCACTTCAAGAGAGTTTAGCATTGTATTCTTCATACCACCAACACCTAAAAAGGGAGAATTATCCATTTGTCTTATTGGATTGTTTCTCCATTTTAGAATTTGTCTCTTGCGTATTTTCTATTTCAGTTCATAGTGTTTTATGCTTAGCTTACCCTCTGAGTTTTGTGTACATTGTTTATGTTGTTCACTAATAGTAACATCATTCTTCTCAATGTTCTTTTGCATATAGAAGCTGGCTACTAAAGAGGTGCATTTTGGTACATCCTTGTAGAAAAAAAACCATCACACCTCTCACATTTTCATGTAATCTCTTAATGCATTACCAAACATATTATATCTTCTAAATGTATTATTCATTAAACATTTAATATTTTTTCAACACAGAAACTCAATACATACACATTTTACTTGTGTTTTACTAAATCTTTATGTGCTAACAATTTTCTATCATAACCATACCGTTTCTTGGCAATCCATGCAATACATGCATTAAATTGAATAAGAAAAATATATCAAGTTCTACTAAAAATGGTTCTTATCCAATTCTTTTATAGTTTTATCTTCACTTGTTGCTTTTCCCACTTACTTGGCTACCATCAATATGCATTATCATCTGAAACATTTTCAAGGAATCCAATTGGCTTCATCTATGACTTTCTTGACCTGTATATGAAATTATTGTCTTCATCATTCATAATTAGACCCCATCAATAACATTTCCATGAGGTCCATTCTCATGTGACTACTTAAGCATACTTGATGTTGCAACACTCAACAACCACTAAAAGTATCTCAATATCAAATGTTAATAGGAACTCTATCGTTTCATATGCTTATCACATGTTAATAGGAACTCTACCATTTCATATGATGAAATAATTTAAAATTCTACAGACTCTTTCAATCACCCTTTTCAATGAGTTGCCGGATTCCCAGCATTAGTCACGATTAGTTTGAAAAAATGCCTACACACACGCACACACAAATATATATAGAATATTTATGAACTTGTCAACCAATGGGGTTGAACATAGAACATCATATTTCCGAACATAGCTCTACACCAATAACGCTACCCATTGTTTCTTGCAGGGCACCACTTCCAACATTGCTTTATCCACCAAAAATACTCATACTAGCTTAATGCAAGGCCTAATCATTTAACCATTCAAACATAACCAAAGTTTATTGGGCACGTAGTCCACCCTTACAATTTGCAACCAAACTATGTGGGATCCACCAATTGCTTCCTTGGACGTCATGAATGATGTTGTTGTTGTCTTGAACCTTCTATTTGAAATCAATAACATATTTTTGTCATCAATGAAAACATTATGTACAAAAAATGGAATTAAACATACAATCATATCAAAAAAAATTAATTGGAGTCTTTGCTAAGGTCTATAGCAACCTTAAAATATCAAATTCTTTCTACATAGTTCAAGGGGAACTCTCCCGCTTACATTCTTATGCAAGTATTTTTAGCTTCGAGGTATCAATTTATTTTCTTCTTCATGAGCTTAACAATCAACTCTGATACAAATTTTTAGCACACACAACCCTCTAGTCCTTCATTAGAGTTATAATTATGGGACATAGCATTTTCTGTAAAACATTATATCAAATAGTTTCCACATTATTAATTATCCATAAAAAGAACAACATTTTGTTGAGGCATTTCCTCAATTAATTTGTGTGCACTTTTTATTTCTTTTAAACCCGAATATCCCAGAAACTATCTTGGAAATCACGTAATCTGAAAATTCATGTGCCTTGGAATAATTTTTTTGTCCGGTCCATGTTTCATAGTACTGGACCTCTGAGAGATAAATTTATAAAAAGAATGCCAAGATTTTTCCAAAAGAAAATAATTGGTGACTTAGAAATATCTACGTGTTGAATCTCCGAGAAACGCACGCACTACTATCTTTTCTAATTTGGACGATTTCTGGTTGCTAGTGACAAGGCAAATGCATGATTAACCTATGCAGATAACGGTATAACGTTATTGTTATAGAAAAAAAAATTGTTGCTGTCAGCAATGCTTTTCAAATTTCGTTTTAGATTCAGTGGATTATGTACACGCTTTAGTAAACAGCTCAAAGCTCGTTATATATTTGGGTTAATCTTCTTCTTATCACTATAGTACCAAAGTCATATACAACATGCTAAAATTACAATGTTCGAGAGATAGAGATTAGCGGTAGAGAAGCATATATCTTGAAGTACAAAATGCGGGGTATACCAATCGAGCCACTCAAAACAACCAAAATTACGAAACTTTACAATGGACAATCATGATCAAAGATGATAATTCCAACACACTACTTCAGTTGCTCATATTTATATGATGCGATATGCATTAACGTGTGATTCAGACCAATTATTAACCTCCTAATTTCACATTAAATCCAATTATGATATAAAGACTGGGAAGTGTATGGTCCGTACATAGAACTAAATTATGTAAAAAAATATACAACATGCAGAAAAGCAAGGTGCAGATCACCTTCGAATGACATAATTATAAAAAAGTGATCATAGTTGACAATTCCAGTACATAACAAGAACATTATGCTGCTTTACTGTAATTCATTCGTTTGCTGAACAAATTAGTACCAAAGTCTTTTTTATGAAATTAGAAGAAACTAATAAGCTACGACACTCCCCCAACGCAGAGAATAATAGATTGCACTAACAAAGTGATGATGATGAGATCATTAAGCGAATGGTAGAACATTATAAAGACCACTAGGAAAGAAGCATGATGTGTGTATCAATCTTTCAGGGCATCGCACTCAACATGTTTCTTTGCGTTCTTTTTCATTTGCAAATAATCATTTCCTCCACGTTCCTCTTCCCAGGCAAGAGAACTAGCCAATTTAGACTGAGCATTGCCAATTCTGTAAGTGCAATATATAAGTACACTACCCTTTTTTGTAAGCTCCTGGTTAGCTATCATTTCACAAGTATACCCCTGCGGACAAACTGGTTTGGTCCATGTAGATTGACACGCGCCAGCATTGACATTGACATGAACTGCAATAGAGAATATCATAGGCCTGAAACAAGTTAATACCCTCTCCACCAAAGTTTCCAGATCACAATCCTTAGGATCATAACCCATGGCTTCAAAACTTGCATAACTGAAACCATCTTCCGGAGTTACATGAATTGTAGATAAAGCCGGTCCTTCAATAGAATTCATGGAGTACCCGCATGGATCAAAATCAAAATCACAGATTTTCGCGTGAGGAAGAATTTTCGATATACCGGATTTATGTGTCATTTCTGCCGCTGAATTACAATGATCCTTGTAAAACAAAGAAGCCCGCTCGCGGTCCAGATGGGTCATGCACATCTCCAGTGTATAAACTGGGTGAGACGCACACTCTGATGCAGAAGCCGTGTAGATATGCCAGTTGTAAGACGTTGCAGAATTTCCCATAACATAAGCCATGCTACCAAACCCAAGAGCTCCAAAGTACTTATCCAGATATGAGACTTCCTCACAAATGTTGGAATATTTAACAATCCAGAACAACAATGGAGAATAGAATTCCCCCTCTTCAACACAGAGAAAATAAAAAAAAATTCTTCACTGGAGACAGAGCTTTCACTGTAAACACTATTTCATTAAACTTCAAAAAACTTGGTTACAAAATCACCTCTGCCTGAGGGAATACAAAAAAAACTTTGACTGCTTCAAAACACAGTTCAAAACAACTCACACTCTCTAAAACTTTACTCTGCACAAATACTCTGTCTCTTCAAAAATGAAAGCACTGCTGTGCACTTCAAATTCTGTTACACTGCTGCTGTGTGTAAAAACAAAAAACTTACAATGCTGAACTATGCACTGCTGTGCTATTCCAGTCTTTTTACTTCTGCTGTGTAAAAAGAATTTAAAAACTTACAATACGTAATAGCACACAGGCTTTTCATCTCATTTTATAACTCAGCACTTTTTACAATATATAAAAAAAAACTATAATAAAATAAAACCTTTTTAAAAAAAAAAAAATAATAAGAAAAACTTAAAACCAAAACGACTTAAATATAACATGGCCCACGGCCTCCCTTTAACAATCGACCAATGCAATATATGTGCAAAACATATATATGTACATGTATGTGGACTCTATGCACCATATTTGTGAAAAACGTTAAAATCACTTTGACCACGGGTTTGAACCGGACGCCAAGCAAAATTAAACCAAACTATATAAAAATTCCGCGTGCCAAAAGTAATTGCAGACGTCAGCAAGGTTGTGATGCGGAATTTTTATCAAATCCGTTTCATAAGTTTCCCCGGGTCCGATTTTTAGCAACCTGTACGGAAAAAAGTGTGATGCGGGATTTTCTTTGAATCTGCTTCATTAAAATTTCAAATCCGTGTTTGCTCATTAAATTTGTCCGTTTCAGAATGCAGCACTGAGGTTGACTGCACATTCAAAATGGTAAGCGGCTTCTTACAGTGTCCTGCAAACAAAAATGGAAGGTGGCTGCCTGTACGTTGTTCTGCAAACAAAATTGGAAGGCAGCTCACGTACACTATAGAGCTGAAACCAAATTGCTTGACAAGCTGCTGCTGTGGCTGCCACATATTCTGCCTCTGCTGTAGACAATGCTACAATGGGTTGTTTTTTAGAAGCCCATGAAATTTCTCCTGAACCCATGTGAAAAACATAACCGGAAGTGCTCTTCCGATCATCTACACTTCCAGCCCAATCACTGTCAGTGTATCCAACTAAATCTGAATTTTCTGAAGTAGTATATAAAATACCAAACCTTTTTGTACCTTTAACATACCTCAAAATTCTCTTCGCTGCCTGCCAATGTGCATCCTTTGGCTTCTCCATAAATCTGGAAATTAAGCTAACAACATGCATTATGTCGGACCTAGTTGCAGTCAAATACATGAGGCTGCCAACTATGCTCTTATACAAGCTAGGATCAAAATCCTTGCTGCTGTCCTCTCTGCTGAGTTTTAATCCCATCACTGTGGGAGTGATCGCTGCTTTGCTCTTCTGCATATTAAATCTTTCAAGCACTTCATTAACATATTTTGCTTGTGAGATAAAAATCCCATTTTCATCTTGTTCTACTTCTATTCCTAAGAAGTATTTCAACAAACCCATGTTAGTCATTTCAAATTCTTCTTTCATGACTGTTTTAAAATTTTCAATAAGATAATCATCATTACCTGTGAAAATAACATCATCAACATATAAAACTACAATCAACATTTTTCCATCTTTTTCTTTGATGTAGAGGGTGGGTTCTCCCTCACACTTTTCAAATACATTTTCCAGTAGATAGGAATCTATCCTACTGTACCATGCTCTTGGTGCTTGCTTCAGCCCATAAAGAGCTTTCTTCAACTTGCACACTTTGTGCTCTTGGCCTTTCTTCTCATAGCCGAGAGGTTGTTCAATGTAAACCTCTTCCATTGACACTCCATTTAAGAACGCTGACTTCACGTCCATTTGGTAAACTTTCCACTTTTTTTGTGCTGCTATGGACAGCACTGCTCTCACGGTTTCCATTCTAGCAACTGGTGCAAAGTTTCCTCATAATCTATCCCATGCTTTTGCTTATACCCTTTGACAACAAGCCTTGCCTTGTGTCTCTCTATTTTGCCTTCAGCATTACTCTTGGTCTTGTAGACCCATTTAACTCCAATGACATCTTTACCTTTTGGGAGTTCAACCAAATCCCATGTCTTGTTTCTTTCTATGGCATTAATCTCCTCATCCATAGCTTCTATCCATTTCTTTTCCTTAATAGCTTCTTCAAAATGAATAGGGTCATCAACATGACAATATAAAGCAAACAAAGAATTGATACCTTCATTTGCTGCCTCTTGTGCATAAATGTCATTCAAATTTCTGAACTTCTTACCTCTTTCACTTGATGTACAAATGCTTGAAGAAGCACTTGAATTTCCTCCTTGTGGTGTGCTTGGAGAAGAACTCTCATTTCTCCTCAAGGGTGTCTCTTGCTGCTCTTGTGTTGGTGCTGCTGTTTGGGGATGTATTTCAGCCAATTCATCATCATCTTCATCATGAGATAAGCAGTGTTTAACATTCACTGTTTTCTCTATGCTTCCATCCCAAGCTTCCTCCTCAATAAACTGAACATCTCTGCTCACAATAAACTTCTTGGTGGATGGGTTATATAACCTGTAGGCCTTGGATTCCTCACTGTATCCAATGAAAATACATTTCTCCCCCTTGCTGTCCAACTTCTTCCTTAGCTGATCCGGAATGTGTGCATAAGCCACACATCCAAAAACCTTCATATGTGTGACACCTTGTTTTGTGCCACTCCATGCCTCTTCCGGAACTTTGTTCATCATTGCTTTTGTAGGGCACCTATTCAAAATGTATGCTGCACAATGTACAGCTTCAGCCCAATAATCATTAGGCAGATGCTTTGCCTTTAACATACTCATCACCATGTCCATTATGGTTCTATTCTTCCTTTCGGCTACTCCATTTTGCTGCGGAGTATATCTAGTTGTAAACTGCTTTTGAATACCATTTTCTCTACAAAAACGTAGAAAATCTTTAGAGATATACTCACCTCCTCTATCGGTCCTTAGAACTTTGATGTGCAGCCCAATCTGGTTTTCCACAAGTGCTTTGAAATTACAAAATTTTTCAAACACTTCACTTTTATTTTTCAAAAATTAAACCCAAGTTTTTCTTGTAAAATCATCTATGAATGTTAACATGTAGTGGCTGCTAGCAAGCGATGGAGTTTGCATCGGTCCACACAAATCTGAGTGGACAATCTCTAAGGGTGCCTTTGCCCTTATGCTTTTCCCGGAAGGAAAACTTTCTCTGTGTTGTTTCCCCAAGATACAACCTTCACAAAGGCTATCCGGCTTCTCTATCAATGGTAAACCTCTTACCATTTCTTTTATGTTCAACAAATTAAGACCTCCAAAATTGAGATGTCCAAATCTCAAGTGCCACAACCAATTTTCATCTTTTGGTTCGCTTTGGATAGCCTCTTTTGCCACTGCTGCTATCTTTTCTTCATTCTTCAAATCTGCTCTCATTCTAAGAGGGAACATCCTGTTCCTTGTCATCTTCACTTCAGCAATACATTGTTTTCTGGGTGGTTTGTCCATGATGGTACAAACATCATCCTCAAAAAATACATTGTACCCCTTTTGAACAAGTTGTCCAATACTTAAGAGGTTACACTTCATTCCTGGAACAAAATAAACATCTGCTATGGATTTCTTTGCACCTTTCCTTGTTAAAACATTTACATTTCCTTTTCCCATAGCAGACACTTTACTATCAGTCCCTAGTGTGACTTGTGACTTCACACTCTCATCTAGCATAGAAAACATGGCTAAGTTTCCTGTCATATGGTTACTACAACCGGAGTCTAAAAACCATAAATCCTCATTCTTTTCTTCAGCCATATTACAAGCCAAAAACAAATTATCTTGGCTGATATTTTCTCTAGTGAAATTTGCACTAGTTCTATTTCCCATATCATGCTGCTTCTTTCTACACTCATTAGCATAATGACCATATTTTTTACAATAGTGACATTGGACATTGGACTTATCATACCTCTGTCCTTGAGCATTCTGCTGACCACTTTGCTGGCTGCTGCCTTGGCCTTGATGCTGATTTGGATTGCTGCCTCTTCCTTGAGCATTTGCTGGACTGTTCCTTCCACCTCTGTTTTGGCTTCTGCCTCTTCCTCTTTTGTGTCCTCTGCCTTGCCCTCTTCCTCTTCCAAAAGACATCTGGGTCTTAAAGGCATGTTCCAGAGATGAGTTTTCACTTCTACCCAATCTCTGCTCATGAGTCATCAGTGATGCATGTAGCTCATCCATTGTGAACTTTGTGAGATCCTTAGTCTCCTCTATGGTGGTGACAATCACATCGAATCTTGAGGGTAGACTCCTCAAGAGTTTTTCCACAATCCTCTTATCTTCAAGAGTCTCTCCATGAGATCTTATTTGTGTGACCATTCCAATCACATGAGTGAAGAATGAGTCAATAGTATCTAACTCTTTCATGCAGAGAGTCTCAAAGTCTCTCCTCAGCAACTAAAGTTTTGTTGTCTTCACTTTTTCCATGCCTTGATAGGCTGTCTTGAGAGTTTCCCATGCTTCTCTGGATCTCTTGGCTGCTGCTATCCTTGGAAACACACTCTCATGCACTGCTTGATACAATAAGAAGAGAGCCTTGGAGTCTTTCTTCCTATTTCTCTTCAGCAACTCTCTTTCTACCTGAGTTAAATCTTCAAACTCTTCTTCATTTGCTGGCTCTTCAAAGCCATCCTCAACAAATTCCCATAAGTCTTGGGAGACAAATAGAGCTCTCATAGTTATTGACCAGTAGTCATAATTTTTCCCATTAAACATTGGGAGATGGACATTTCCCATACCCATACCAGTGCTGGCTCCAGCCATTCTGCACTCTTAACTGTGATTAAAAAAAACTTGACTGTGTATGTAAAACAGCTCATGGAAATCACCACTCAAGCCTGCAACAAGACTAAAACTGTGATAGAGAAATACCTTGATTCTTTACCAGCTCACACTACTGGAGAAGCGTCGCAACAAAGAACTCTTTCCTTCAAATTTTCTTTTACCTTCAAAGAGCTCGACTATTCGATACCATGTTGAACAATATTTTAAAATCTTAACAAATAATGGAGAAAAAAAAATTCTCTACATGTATAAAAAAATATTAAAAATTTCTTCACTGGAGACAGAGTTTTCACTGTAGAAACTATTTCATTAAACTTCAAAAATTTGGTAACAAAATCACCTCTGCCTGAGGGAATACAAAAAAAACTTTGACTGCTTCAAAACATAGTTCAAAACAACTCACACTCTCTAAAATTTTACTCTGGACAAATACTCTGTCTCTTCAAAAATGAAAGCACTGCTGTGCACTTCAAATTCTGTTACACTGCTGCTGTGTGTAAAAACAAAAAACTTACAATGCTGAACTATGCACTGCTGTGCTATGCCAGTTTTTTTTACCTCTGCTGTGTAAAAAGAATTTAAAAACTTACAATACGTAATAGCACACAGGCTTTTCATCTCATTTTATAACTCAACACTTTTTACAATATATAAAAGAAAAACTATAATAAAATAAAACCTTTTTAAAAAAAAACAAATAATAAAAAAAACTTAAAACCAAAACGACTTAAATATAACATGGCCCACGGCCTCCCTTTAACAATCGACCAATGCAATATATATGCAAAACATATATATGTACATGTATGTGGACTCTATGCACCATATTTGTGAAAAACGTTAAAATCACTTTGACCACGGGTTTGAACCGGACGCCAAGCAAAATTAAACCAAACTATATAAAAATTCCGCGTGCCAAAAGTAATTGCAGACGTCAGCAAGGTTGTGATGCGGAATTTTTATCAAATCCGCTTCATAAGTTTCCCCGGGTCCGATTTTTGGCAACCTGTACGGAAAAAAGTGTGATGCGGGATTTTCTTTCAATCTGCTTCATTAAAATTCAAGTCCGTGTTTGCTCATTAAATTTGTCCGTTTCAGAATGCAGCGCTGAGGTTGACTGCACATTCAAAATGGTAAGCGGCTTCTTACAGTGTCCTGCAAACAAAAATGGAAGGTGGCTGCCTCCTGTACAGAGCACGGCGGAAAGTAATTTCAACACGTTGATAATTCTCAAGACTTCCAAGCCAGCAATCCGGCCTGCATCCTTTGTGGTTGTTCTCTAAGAATCGTTGAAATATGCAGGAACAGTTATCACAGCCTTGTTGACCTTATCATTTAAAAATAAATTGAACCACACATTTCAACTGCTAACGCAGTATTGAATCCCTTCCATGCTGGTTCCGCCTTGATCTCTCGGCAAATTGATTTTCCCTTTGACTTCTTCTCAAGCCTACGTCCAATTTACTTACACAACTGTGAATATCAATTTATAAAATCACATACGTTTAAAGATCACCAATCCATACTAATGATCGATATTCATTCTACGTAAGTCACACAGAATTGTTCAATTTGTAAATGAATACTTTACCATTTAAAATCACACTCAATCTCTTGTACACATTCACTTCATCATTCGAGTTCGAATATTCTGTTCATTCATTTCCTTTATTAAAACTCAATAAATCGGTGCATACAATAATTCAAAAATCAAATTTCTCTACATATGCATATAGTCAAATAATTACAAAAGACCTTTTGTCTATGGTCTGATATTCTAATCAAATGGCCTTTCTCATCTCTTTGCCCGTAGGCTTACAAAACAAATCCAGATCTATCTCTTCCTACTCTACTACACATATGCCTCGAGGCTTTCAATTTATACAATTGGTTCTAAAACCAATTCTGGTTTCAAATCCTTAACTTGCTCAACAAATTCCTCAAAATCCTCTTAGTCTTAAAATATATTCTTTATCCCTAAGGATCCTCTCTAATCCCCTAAAATCATGAAACCAATTCTAACTTAGGATTTATAATTAATTTACAAATCTCTCATTCCCTAAAGAATCTCAACTATCCTACTTCTCTCATGTTCTCCAATCATTCGGGAACATTTATAAATCCTCTCAATAATTAATAAATTCCTAAAATATCACTTAAGACATTAATAATTACATTATTGAACCCAACTTCCTTAAAACACAAGAACCCTATGTCTAATAAAATACAATTAGCTTTCCGAGCCTAATGCTCCTGCATCAGACTCCCAAGGTTGAAAATAATCATGATCTCCTGATCATGTGTTTCGGATTTTTTTCTTTCTGGATCCCATACCTTGTTCTGAAATTTGTCATTTGTTGATGCTTTTGTTTGTTGTTTTTCTCTGGGTCTCCACACTTTATGTTGCATTGCCCCACTGGCTATGCTTTCGCAGTATTCTGTTGTCTTCCTCTTACTGCTTCTTCTTTGTTTTACTACTGATGTCTTCTTCTGGGATACTTTCATCATTATCCTCCTTATCAGTTCAATTTCTTTATCCAATAGAACTTTTGTTTGTTGTTTACTTTCACCTCTTGATTGCTGAACTTTTATACTTACTGTCGCCCTCTCATCCTTGCCCTCTTGTTTACTTTTGTCTTGCACCTTCACATTCTTCATTTCCCAATATTGAAATTGAGATTCCTCGTCATGCCTTGAACCCTGATTCTTCAGCATAGTTTTCAGCAATATAATCTCTTGGTTCCATGGATTACATATTTCCACAAAATTTCTTCCTTTTCTTTTACTTGAATATTCACTTGTGTCAAATTTTCTCCAGCGTATGCAATAAAACCTATACTCACAAAACAATCATTAAAACAAAAAACATAAGGACTCAGTTCCTCTTTCTCCTCTCGCAACATTTTAGTATGCTGCTCTAAAATTTCCTCTTCCATCAGCACATCAGTATGTTGATTTAAATTCTCTATGAAACTATCAGCGAGTCCCTCCTCCATATCATTGTTTCAAGAATGTCTCCCTATTATGTTTCACAATAATGAACTTATTTGATTTGTTGAATCATTCCTACATCTTTATCCTCTGTTTCCTAATTATTATTCAGGACAATTTCTTTGTCTTTCTCTTTCAGCAACTCACCCTGAGTATAGATCCTCTTCTTTTCCAACTCTCTTCTTTGAAGATCCAACTTTCTATATAACTTAACAATCTCAATTGGGGTAGAACTTGGAAACTTTACACAACTTTCCATACATTCACTTGTTGTTGGTCAATCATCAGATGGCCCTTCTTCCTCTGCTTCAATACTCTGTTGTTTATTTCCATGAGACCCCTTTGTCTCCTTTTCTTTCTGAGATCTTGCTATCTTAGCATCATTCTGAACAGATTTCAGATTCAACTTCTTCTCCTTAACAAACTTCAAATTTTGTTCAACATCGTGTGATGTACCTGTAATCACACACAAATAATTAGTTTTAAAAACATAAGACCTTGTGGTCCCACTTGATGCTTCAGTCATCATATCTCCTTGCTGCTCTAAATTATTCATTTGATTCAGTTCCTCTATAGATTTCTCTCCTGTCATATCATTATTTTCAGGAATCAGTGGACCATATTCTGGCTCACATATCAAATATATCTTTACATACTCATTTAAACTGAGTAACTCTTCCTTCAATTGAGCATTCACTCTACGCTCCCACTTCACTTGCAATCTTTGCAATTTGACTTTCTTTTTCATACTCCATCCATATCTCTGGTCTACTTTACTTCTCTGTAATATTTCCATCAATAACTCGAGACAGAATTTTAGCTCAGCTCTCTCTCTATCAATCTTCTTTTGACTCATTCTTATGCCATTTACTTGGCATCTTCCTTCTCCTTTCTTCTACTATGATCTCTCTCAGAACCTATGTTCTCTATTCCTTGACTATCAATAGTCATCTTTTTTTCCACCTCTACCTTCATGAGTTCCTCACTCATTCACCATGAGTTGTACTAAAGCCTTTGCAACAGCAAGTACTCCCTGCTGCCACTTACCTCACCAATCCCCTCTATGGACTTGGTCTTTTTCCAAGCACTGGTTCTTTATTCTCTGGAACCTCTTGAGCATTCCTCTCTGCTCCTTCTAGGCTTCAACTCATCTGCACTTTTTAAGAACACAATTTTCCTTTTTATCCAACCCCTGTTGGAATTCTTCAAGGTTCTGCTCCACACTTTTGCTTTCATTCAGAAACTATTACTAGTCTCCTTCATCACTACTTTTAAAACTGTGATCTTTTACTGAGATTTTCTTCAACTGTCTACAACCTGAATTCTGCAAATATCATCTTCAAACTAGAGTTAAAATAATACATATCAGCTCACCTTCAAGATCTCTGTGTGATCTTATTCCAACTCTCATCTGCACTATATCTCTATGTGCTACAATCTTTCAGATTCAAAGTCTAATCCCCTTTTAATTTCTCCATCAAACATGAATTCTTTGCAATTCTTATTTAATTAAAAAAAAAAAAAAACTTAAGCTATTGTCGGCTCTGATACCAAATGATGCAGCCTTGACTGCATTTACCCACTTCAATGCATATAAAATGTGTTTTCAATTAAAACCCCAAATTGAAGTAACCTCATATGCGAAATCTTTTGAACTTTCCATATCAATTACTAATTAAACCATAATAAATCACCCACACATTACAAAGCAAATGCATATAATCTGCAAAAGCATATAATTTCCACAAAATCACATTTCAACCATTTGCTGCTATAGTCATTCATCGAACTATTTCTTTATCTTTTTAACTCAGAAAATATTCACCTTATTCCAGTGCCTTTGTCTAAAACAATGACTGAAAGAATACCGTTTGCATCAATATCAAACTTCACCTCTATTTGAGGGACACCTCGGGGAGCAGGAGGAATTCCATCTAACTGAGAACTCCCAAGTGACTTATTTTCCTTGACAAATTCTCGTTCACCTTGCAGAACATTGATTTCAACACTTGTCTGACCATCAGCAACAGTAGAAAACACCTCAAATTTTGAGGTTGGTAGTGTAGTTCTCCGAGGAATGATTTTTGTCATTACACCACCAAGAGTTTCCATCCCAAGTGACAATGAAGTAACATTAAGAAGCACGATGTTGTTAACTGATCAGGAGCTCAAGTCCAAGCTATGGAAAAAGATCAAAATTGAAAGTTTTCAAAATCACTTGCAACATGAACGACTAGATAGGCCTCGGTGATACGATCCTGACGCCATGAATGGCACTCAAATCCGACATTGTATGTGAAAGTTATGCAAGGTTGAAGTTTTCAGTAAATTGCAAAAAAACCCAGTTTGACCATATTTGACTTTGACTTTGAAAATATTTAAAAAAGAATATTTCAAGGAATATTCCTCAAAATATTCTCTGGAATATTCCATAGTGGCGAATCAGTGGTTGAAAAGTGTCAGTTTACTGTTGGTTAGAAGTTTGACTTGGGATTTTATGGGCCAATAATGGGTTGCCACATGGCAGGCCCAAAGGCTGCCATGTGGCCCCTAGGCTGTGGAAAGAGTTGGTATGAATTATATATCAAAATTTTTGTAGGTCTGTGGGTTTGAACCCTGGACCTCCCGCCAACCAACAATCACTCCAACCAACTCACCTACGGATTAAGTCTTAACATGTTGGGCATCAACGTTGTATTTAACGTTTGAAAAAGATGTGGGTGGCAGAAAAAGGGGGCCAACCCCTAAGTGCCACCCCCCTACATACCAAATACGCCAACCAAGTGCCAAAGACCGAGAGCTAACCATGGGTGGATTTTTGTTAATTGTGGTTTAATTAACCACTAATACGTGGCTTAGCCATTAATCTGTTGTTTAGCGCACAAAACGTGTTTATTTTTAAAAACATACTTATCCGCTAATCAAAACACAATTAATTCAAGTTAATCCGAGATTAGGATTTGGCAGAATTTATGGCGGCTGCACCATTTTTGGTGGGATTGGCCAGAATGGTTGGGCTAATTGGAGTTAGCCCAAATTTGGTGGAGTTTTTTTTAGGCCAAATTGGGCAAATACTATTTTGGTCATAACTTCTGATTTACAGAACCTTTTTGGACGAATTTTTTTTTTTTTTTATTTCAGGTATTCTGAACATTCTAGAGCTAATGGAATATGTTTCAGAGCCATTAGATTTTATCTTCATCCCCTTTCACTTCAGGGAAGCAATGAGAGCCATCGAGGCCAAGAGGGAGTTGGAGCTGTTTTGGGCTATGTGTAACCATTTGAGGTGAACCAAAAGTCATTTTCGACTATTTTCAACATTCCATAGTCATTGGAATAGGCTTCAAAGGCAGTATACGTGTTCTACAACCATTTTAGCTTCAAGGAAGCTTTTTGATCCATAAGGGCCATTGGGGAAATGGAACTGTTTTGAGTTGTACCTCTCTGTTTGAGGTGAACCAATGATCATTTTCAACTAATTTCTACCTTATGAATCTAATGGAAGATGTTTCAGAACTGTTTTAGGACTTCTACAGCCCAAAAAGCTTCAGAGGAGTTCAAAGATCCATAAGGGCCTTGTTGAAGAAATCATTGTTTATGGTAATTTTTCACTGTTTAGTGAATAAGGAAAGACATTTTTAGCATTTTCATGTCTTATGAATCTGTATTTGCATTCATATTTTCCTATTGAGGCACTTTTAAACTTGTATTATCATTTTGGAGCATTTTAATACAAGAGGACAAGCTTATTTTGGGAGGCTTGATCCAACAGACGTAGCCTAAGAGGGGTGAAATGCTCACGAAAAATTTGTGTCATGTTATGTTGAAGTTATCTTGTTATATTTTTCTGATTTAATATGTTAAACAAAAAATTAAATTAACTTTCCCTCACACATAAACTCATAAACTGTTACCAAAAACACTTTGTTCAGTCAGCGAGACATGGTGAATTTTGCACACATTTAATTAAATTGAACTGGATACCTTGCACACATTTTCAAGTACTTCCATTTTCAGATCATATGGTATCAGAGCTTTGTTTGAGCTTAGGTTCAACATTTATTTTTGTGCAAAAGGTGTTAAAACAGTGTTAAAGATTGATTGTTTTATTGGTTGCAAAATGGTTGATTGTATGAGTTTTCCTGAGTTGAAAAGATAGCGAATGTTAGCTAAGTCTTGGAAAGGAAAAAAGAGTTGTAGGCTATTTCCTTACCCCAAAGTACCTTAAGATTATCTTTGGAAAACAAGTCCACTTGATTATTGTTTGCTACAAAATCTATTGGAGTTTGTGTTTTATGGCTGCTTGAATAAGAAGGGGTCTTTACTGACATTTGGTTAAAAGCTTGTCATTTGTTTGAAATCTTTGAGAACTTTTCTTTGGAAGTTCCTTTTATTAATTTGACCATTTACATAATGTCAACTTCTTATACAAGTGAAGTTTCCTCCTTCACGATATTCTTCAATCATGACATGAAGAATGAGTTCATTAAGGTGAAGGACATGGTGCGGATTCTCATTGAGGATCAAAGAGAAAGTGTTAGGCTTCATGCACAATTATTGACCATGAAGGAAGAGAAGGAAGCTCAATTCTCCAAATACTACATGACATGGAGAAACAACTCCTTCAAGCTCAAGAAGCTTTGTCCAAGAACAATCACGAGGAAGAGGTAAACCATTCCAACTTGTCTTCAATTTCCTCAATTGAAAAGTGTGTTGGTTCTTTTGAAAAACATACAAGGGGCATCAGGTCCAAATTAATGTTTAAGATGGGCTATCATGAAGGAAAAGTTTTGGGAAAGCATGCACAAGGCATGGTTGACCCTATTTCCATTGTGGATCGACCCAATAATGTTGGTCTTGGATATGTGCAGTTTAATGGCGAAGACTCCAAATCCTTGAATGCATGTGATGCAAATTTAAAGAGAACCTTTATTCCAAGTTCTAAAATGCATATATGTCAAAATTGTTTTAAGGATGATTGCCATTGTTTTAAGCCATCATTGCAGCAAGTAGAGGGTAAACATGTCTCTTATGGTGAGCATGCAAATGTAAACAGTTTTCAAGACAAGAACTATGATGAAAGTCTGAAAAGGAAAGTTGTCTCCTCTACTAGTTCATCGTCTTTCGAAGACAAAAAGGATGGAAATTCCATGCAGCAAAAGAGGTATAATTATTCACATGATAAATTTGATTATGTTTAAGCAAAGAAGGATAATTTTTCTTGTTCAAAAGAAATAAAGTTTTGTTGCACATTTTGTGGTGGATTTAACCATGTTGCTTCAAGATGCTAGTTGAAAAAGAAAACACACAGGAAGCAGAAGAGGAAAAGAAAAATTTCTCAAAAAGTGCTTAAGATTTGTACATTTATTCAAAAGAAGGGACATGATGTCTCTCATTGTTGAAATTTTCATCCAACAGGTCGTCCAAAGCACATGCAGCTAGAGGACAAAAAGTTTGGCGTAAGTGGATCTATGGATTCCGTTATCGATGTGGAAATGGAAGATTCACATGAAGATCTGTTGTTGCCACAAAAGACATCATGGAGTTGGCTTGGTAGGAAGTGGATTAACTTCTTAATGTAGTAATTCATACTCATTTTGTACATGAAAATTTCAGATTTTGTATGCATGTATTTTAGTTAAAAAGTTGATGCAAGATTGCATGTAAAATCAATTTCAGTTGAAGGAATTTTTTTGTTGTTGCAAAATTTCGCCATGGAGGTGTAAAAGATGAGTAAGATACTCACTTATATTGCAGCAATGTCTTTAAGTTTAGTTCTTAGTCACTCACATGTTTTTGGGATGATGTACTTGTTGGTATTTGAAAATAAGAGTTGAAGTTGCACACGTACATAGAGGTTGTGTGTGTAAATAGCGAACTGTAAATAGGTCATTGTACATGATACATACACGTGTTTTTCAAGATGTGTCTTGTTGTTTATCGACTTGTGTCGATTGTGTGCATAGTTGTTACAAATTTTGTGTGTCAATTGTATAGCACATTTTAGTTAAACTTGTTGTTGATATCATATGTTGCACAAGGTGCCTTTGGTGTCGATTGGTGCAGAGAATGAAGTGTCGATGCAAAGCGGTGCAAGATTCCATGCAAGAAAGCAAGCAAAGAGGGCACAAAGTTCAGGAAGGGTCATTGTTGGTTTCAGAATGGAAGATTGGTATGGCGAGAAAACTTGGTCGGGATTCAACACAAGTACATGGCTCATTCAGCAAAAATTCACCATGATGACAGTTGGCAAGTCAAGAAAATTTTTGGAGGCTAAAGAGAAGAGGATGTTGTTATTCTCTCATTTTTTGAATAGTTCAGTTTCATCATTTCAGTGAGCTTTTGGGGTTCAAAAGCTTCTCATTTGGAAGGTGTGATCAAGAGCTCAAGTCCGAGTTATGGAAAAAGCTCAAAATTGAAAGAGTTCAAAATCACTTGCAACCTGAACGACTGGATAGGACTGAACGATATGATCCTGACGCTGTGAACGACACTCAAATCTGACATCATATGTGAAAGTTATGCAAGTTTGAAGTTTTTGTTGGGCGTGGAGCCTAATTATCTTGTTTACTTTGTATCACAGCATTGGACACCTGTACCTTAAATGGGGTGGCAAAGCCGCCCATAAATTAATCGCTACCATGGGGGGTCCAGGAGGAGGTGGCAGCAACTTTATGGAGCCCCCCCCCCTGGCGGGGGGGTTTCGGGGGCAGCGCCCCCGAAGCTAAAAACAATGTAAAATTGTCTTGTAAAAGTATAGTAATTTCTAGTCAATCTGGGCCGTTCATTAGGCAAATGATCTGACAGTAGAATTTGTGTTTAGTTTAGGGTTTTTTTTTCCCTAGAAGGCAACCCCTCGCTTTTATGAGGGTATTGTATTGCAGCTATGTATTGTATGTGTATTCTCGGAGTGAGAAACAAAGAGGGAGACTGTGAGAGAGAACAGAGGATCTTACAACGAATCTGCTGTAGGTTGTGTCTCTTCATTTTGCTGGATAATAGAAAGGAAGGACTGGTTGTTCGGGGTGGACGTAGCCCAAACTGGGTGAACCACATATATATGTGTCTCTCTGGTTTTATGTGTTTTGTGTGCTTGTATTTTCTGCATATTTTATGTGTTGTATTGCTCCATAATATATAATTTTCTAACAACTGGTATCAGAGCTGAAGGTATATTTGGCTAATAAACTCACAGGAAAGAAGGATTCCTGGTTTGAGTGGGAGCAATGGGGGAAGATGGTAAGTTTAGGGTCGAGAAATTTAACGGCCAAAACTTCTCGCTGTGGAAGATGCAGATGGAAGATTATCTGTATTAGAAAGATCTGTACCTACCATTGAGCAGTAAAACAAAGAAGCCGGCAGCCATGACAGACGCGAAATGGAACATTCTCAATAGAAAGGCACTCGAAACAGTACGGCTGTGCCTTGTGGCATCAATTACCTTCAATATTTCGAAGGAAACAACAACAGAGGGTTTGATGCAGACGTTGGCGAAACTATATGAAAAACCCTCGGCCTCAAACAAGGTATTTCTTATGAAACGACTATTTAATATGAAGATGTCGGAAGGTGGATCTGCTATGTGACTATTTAAATGATTTAAATATAGGTCACTGTATTAAGTTCTATAATGGTAAACTTTGGATGACAGTGTGGTTTCCATATTCTTTGTGTTTCATTGTCAGAGAGTTGGATGGTTTAGTAGTAGCCACAGTAACTCGTCTTCCGGATCTAGTACTTTAAAGCTTTATGATGTTGCTGTGCTATCCTTGAATGAGAAATGCTACAGAATGGAGTATTGACTGTAATGCTTTGAGTGCAGAGTCTAGGGGAAGAAGAATGGAAAGAGGAAAGAGCTCGGGATATCGTAGTAAATCAAGGAAAGGTAGATCCAAGTCCAGATCGGGGATAGTGTGCTGGAATTGCGGAAAGAAATGACACCTAAAGAAAGACTGTAGATCTCGGAAGGGAAAAGAAGGAGACACACAGCAAGAAAACAATCATGAAGCAAATGTGACAGGTGATGTGTTACAAGATGCTTTGATTCTTTCTTTCGAAAATGTTACTCATTCTTGGGTTGTAGATTCAGGGGCTTCATTCCATGCCACACTTGATAAGAAATATTTTCATGACTATGTTCAAGGATATTTTGGACAAGTTCGTTTGGGTGATGATAAACCCTGTAAAATTGTTGGAATGGGTAAAGTTCTTGTAAAACAACAGAATGGAAACCAATGGCTACTAAAGGAGGTAAGGCATGTTCTAGATCTGAAGAAAAATCTGATTTCAACAGGGCAGTTAGGCAGTGAAGGTTGTGTGACAACATTCACAGATAAAACTTGGAAGGTCACCAAAGGAGCGCTGGTAATAGCAAAAGGTGAAAAGGTTGGTACATTGTATTTATGCAATGGTATTTCTAACTATGTTAATGCTTTAACTTCCAAAGGAGCAGATGCAGCATTATGGCATCATAGGCTCGGACACATGAGTGAGAAGGGAATGAAGATTCTTCAATCAAGAAATTTGTTGCCAGGTTTGAAGAATGTTGATTTGGATTTCTGTGAGAATTGCATTTATGGAAAACAGAAGAGAGTCAGATTTCTCAGAGTTGGGAAAGAAAAGAAGAGCTTAAAATTGGAGCTTGTGCATACAGATGTATGGGGACCTGCTCAAGTATCATCTCTCGGTGGCTCTCGTTATTATGTTACTTTTATTGATGATGCAACTAGAAAAACATGGATTTATTGTATTCAGAATAAATCTGATGTATTTGATACTTTCAAGAAATGGAAAGCTTTTGTTGAGATTGAGACAGGAAAGAAGTTGAAGTGTCTCAGATCAGACAATGGAGGTGAATATTGCAGCAAAGAGTTTGATAGGTACTGTTCAGAGCATGGAATTCGTAGAGAGAAGATAGTTCCAAGAACACCACAAGAAAATGGTGTGTTAGAAAGGATGAACAGAACAATCATGGAGCGTGCAAGGTGCATGAGATTGCATGTGGGATTGCCTTTACAATTTTGGGCAGATGCTGTAGATATTGTTGTTTATCTAATAAACAGAGGGCCTTCAAGTTCCTTGGATGGTGGTATTCCAGAGGAAGCATGGACAGGTAAAAAGGTAAACTACTCTTTTTTAAAGCCTTTTGGTTGTGAGGCCTTTGTTCATATTAATAAAGAAAATAGAACAAAGCTTGAGGCAAAATCAAAGAAATGTACCTTTATTGGATATGGTGCTAATGATTTTGGTTATCGCTTATATGATTATGAAAATCACAAAGTCATTAGGAGCAGAGATGTAATATTCAATGAAAAGGTCTTGTATAAGAATCAGTTGCAGGAAAAGAAACAGGAAAAAGAAAGCAAGGAATACACAGTTCTTGATGAGATAACTGAAAAAGTAAAGGTGCCTGAAAATAATAATAATCAACAACCACGGCAGCAACAACCACCACAACAGCAACAGGCACCTCAAACACCTGAAAGTGGTGTTAGAATATCTACCAGGATAAGTAGACCCCCTGAACGATACTCTCCTTCATTATATTATTTATTTTTGACTGATTCTGGTGAACCTGAATGTTATGAAGAAGCAATGCAGGTTGAAAGCAGGAAGAAGTGGGAGCTAGCCATGGAAGAAGAGATGGACTCCTTAATGGATAACCAGACTTGGGACTTAGTCAGGTTGCCTGCAGGTAAAACTGCATTGCAGAATAAATGGGTTTACAGGCTGAAGGAAGAAGATGGAGGAAAACAGAGGTACAAAGCTAGACTTGTGGTGAAGGGGTTTGCACAGAAGAAAGGTATTGATTTTGATGAAATATTTTCTCCTGTTGTTAAGATGAATTCAATTAGAACTATTTTAAGTCTTGTAGCAGCGGAAGATTTACATCTTGAACAGTTAGATGTAAAGACAACATTTCTCCATGGAGATTTAGAGGAAGAGATATACATGAAGCAACCAGAAGGATATGAGGTAAAAGGGAAAGAGAAATTGGTGTGCAGGTTAAAGAAGAGCTTGTATGGCTTAAAACAGGCTCCAAGGCAGTGGTATCTAAAATTTGACAAGTTTATGTCTGAACAAGGTTATACTAGATGTCACTCTGATCATTGTGTTTACCTAAAAAGGAAAAATGATGGCAGCTATATTATATTGTTATTGTATGTAGATGACATGCTTGTTGCAGGATCTAACATGCAGGAAATAAATGTGCTCAAAATAAAATTGGCAAATTCATTTGCAATGAAGGATTTGGGAGCTGCAAAACAAATCCTTGGTATGAGGATAACTAGAGACAGAAAAAATCGTAAATTAACACTGTCTCAGAATGAGTACATAGAAAAGGTGTTGAAAAGATTTAATATGCACAATGCAAAACCAGTTAGTACACCTTTTGCTAGCCATTTCAAACTTAGTAAGGAGATGTGCCTAAAGACCCAAGAAGAAATGGACTATATGTCTAAAGTTCCATATGCATCAGCAGTTGGAAGCTTAATGTATGCAATGGTTTGCACAAAGCCTGATATTGCACATGCAGTGGGAGTTGTAACCAGGTACATGAATAATCAAGGAAAAGAACATTGGATGGAAGTAAAATGGATTCTCAGATATTTGAGAGGTACCACAAATCAAGCATTATGCTTTGGTGGTTCAAACATTGATCTACAGGGATATGTTGATGCAGATATGGCAGGTGACAGAGATAACAAGAGGAGCACTACAAGATATGTATTTACTGTAGGTGGAATAGCTGTCAGTTGGGTTTAAAAAATCCAAAGTGTTGTTGCACTTTCAACAACAAAAGTAGATTATGTTGCTACTACAGAGGCTAGTAAAGAAATTATTTGGTTACAAAGGTTTATGGATGAATTGGGTAAGAAGCATGATATGGGCACGTTATACAGTGATAGCCAAAGTTCCATTCATCTTGCAAAGAACTCAACATTTCATTCCAGGACTAAACACATACATCTCAAGTACCATTTCATACAGTCAGTATTGGAAGATGGAGAGTTGAAGTTGGAAAAGATACACACGGAATGTAATCCGCAGGCGTTAACAAACTTAACTATGGAGAAAAGTTGTAATTTCTAGTAATTGCCAGGTTTGAATAATTTTGATTTGAATTTCTGTGAAAATTGCATTTATGGAAAACAAAAGAGTGTCAGATTTCTCAGAGTTGGGAAAGAAAAGTAGAGTGAAAAGTTGGAGCTTGTGCATACAGACGTATGGGGACCTGCTCAGGTATCATCTCTAGATGGCTCTCGCTATTATGTTACGTTTATTGATGATGCAACTAGAAAAACTTAGATTTATTGTATTCAGAATAAATCTGATGTATTTGATACTTTCAAGAAATGGAAAGCTTTGGTTGAGATTGAGACAGGAAAGAAGTTGAAGTGTCTAAGATCAGACAATGGAGGTGAATATTGCAGCAAAGAGTTTGATAGGTATTGTTCAGAGCATGGAATTCGTAGAGAGAAGACAGTTCCAAGAACACCACAAGAAAATGGTGTGTCAGAAAGGATGAACAAAACAATTATGGAGCGTGCAAGGTGCATGAGATTGCATGAGGGATTGCCTTTACAATTTTGGGCAGATGTTGTAGATATTGTTGTTTATCTAATATACAGAGGTCCTTCATTTTCTTTGGATGGTGGTATTCTAGAGGAAGCATGGACAAGTAAAAAGGTAAACTACTCTTTTTTAAAGCCTTTTGGTTGTGAGGCCTTTGTCCATATTAATAAAGAAAATAGAACAAAGCTTGAGGCAAAATCAAAGAATTGTACCTTTATTGGATATGGTGTTAATGATTTTGGTTATCGCTTATATGATTATGAAAATCACAAAGTCATTAGGAGCGGAGATGTAATATTCAATGAAAAGGTCTTGTATAAGAATCAGTTGCAGGAAAAGAAACAGGAAAAAGAAAGAAAGGAATACACAGTTCTTGATGAGATAACTGAAAAAGTAAAGGTGCCTGAAAATAATAATAATCAACAACCACAGTAGCAGCAACCACCACAACAGCAACAGGCACCTCAAACACCTGAAAGTGGTGTTAGAAGATCTACCAGGATAAGTAGACCCCCTTAACGATACTCTCCTTCATTATATTATTTATTGTTGATTGATTCTGGTGAACCTGAATGTTATGAAGAAGCAATGTAGGTTGAAAGCAGGAAGAAGTGGGAGCTAGCCATGGAAGAAGAGATGGACTCCTTAATGCATAACCAGACTTGGGACTTAGTCAGGTTTCCTGCAGGTAAAACTACATTGCATAATAAATGAGTTTACAGGCTGAAGGAAGAAGATGGAGGAAAACAGAGGTACAAAGCTAGACTTGTGGTGAAGGGGTTTGCACAGAAGAAAGGTATTGATTTTGATGAAATATTTTCTCATGTTGTTAAGATGAATTCAATCAGAACTATTTTAAGTCTTGTAGCAGCGGAAGATTTACATCTTGAACAGTTAGATGTAAAGACAACATTTCTCCATGGAGATTTGGAGGAAGAGATATACATGCAACAACCAGAAGGATATGAGGTCAAAGGGAAAGAAAAATTGGTGTGCAAGTTAAAGAAGAGCTTGTATGGCTTAAAACAGGCTCCAAGGCAGTGGTATCTAAAATTTGACAAGTTTATGTCTGAACAAGGTTATACTAGATGTCACTCTCATCATTGTGTTTATCTAAAAAGGAAAAATGATGGCAGCTATATTATACTGTTATTGTATGTAGATGACATGCTTGTTGCAGGGTCTAACATGCAGGAAATAAATGTGCTCAAAAGAAAATTGGAAAATTCATTTGCAATGAAGGATTTGGGAGCTGCAAAACAAATCCTTGGTATGAGGATAACTAGAGACAAGAAAAATCGCAAATTAACACTGTCTCGGAATGAGTACATAGAAAAGGTGTTGAAAAGATTTAATATGCAGAATGCAAAACCAATTAGTACACCTTTTGCTAGCCATTTCAAACTTAGTAAGGAGATGTGCCCCAAGACCAACGAAGAAATGGAATATATGTCTAAAGTTCCATATGCATCAGTAGTTGGAAGCTTAATGTATGCAATGGTCTGCACAAGGCCTGATATTGCACATGCAGTGGGAGTTGTAAGCAGGTACATGAATTGGGTAAGAAGCATGATATGGGCACGTTATACAGTGATAGCCAAAGTTCCATTCATCTTTAAAAGAACTCAGCATTTCATTCTAGGACTAAACACATACATCTCAAGTACCATTTCATAAGGTCAGTATTGGAAGATGGAGAGTTGAAGCTGGAAAAGATACACACTAGCCAGAATCCTGCAGATATGCTAGCAAAAGTTGTAACTAGGGAGAAACTAAGAATGTGATCAGTTTCAATTGGTCTTCAAGGATGACGATGAAGATGAGAAACAACCAGGTCCAAAGAGGAGTCATTGTCCAGAAAATGAAGCAGCGATGGAGTTGCTACAATCAGTCTCCAAGTGGGAGACTGTTGGGTGTGGATCCTGATTATCTTGTTTACTTTGTATCACAGCATTGAACCCCTATACCTTAAATGGGGCGGCAACGCCGCACGTAAATTAATCGCTGTTGTGGGGGGTCCAGGGGGGGTGGAAATGACTTTATGGAGCCCCCCCTTGGCGAGGGGTTTTGGGGGCAGCACCCCCGAAGCTAAAAATAGATGTAAAATTGCCTTGTAAAAGTATAGTAATTTCTAGTCAATCTGGGCCATTCATTAGGCAAATGATCTGACGGTAGAAGTTATGTTTAGTTTAGGGTTTTTTTTGCCCTAGAAGGCAACCCCTCACTTTTATGAGGGTATTGTATTGCGACTGTGTATTGTATGTGTATTCTCGGAGCGAGAAACAGAGAGGGAGACTATGAGAGAGAACAGAGGATATTACAGTGGATCTGTTGTAGGTTGTGTCTCTTCATTTTGCTAGATAATAGAAAGGAAGGACTCGTTGTTCGGGGCAGACGTAGCCCAAACTGGGTGAACCACGTATATCTGTGTCTCTCTAGTTTTATGTGTTTTGTGTGCTTGTATTTTCCACATATTTTATGTGTTGCATTGCTCCATAATATATAATTTTCTAACAGTTTTCAGTAAACTGCAAAAAACTCAGTTTGACTAGATTTGACTTTGACTTTGAAAATATTAAAAAAAGAATATTCCAAGGAATATTTTGGGAATATTCCTCAAAATATTCCTCAAATTATTCTCTGAAATATTCTACAGTGGCGAATCAGTGGTCGACAATTGTCAGTTTACTGTTGGTTAGAAGATTGACTTGGGATTTTACGAGCCAATCATGGGCTGCCACGTGGCAAGCCCGGAGGCCGCCACGTGGCCCCGAGGCCATGGAAAGGGTTGGTATGATTTATATATCAAAATTTTTGTAGGTCCATAGGTTTGAACCCTAGACCTCCCGCCAACGAACAAGCACTCCAACCAACTCGCCTACGGATTAAGTCTTAACATGTTAGGCATCAACGTTCTATTTAATGTTTGAAAAAGATGTGGGTGGTGGAAAAAGGGGGCCAACCCCCTACATACCACATACGCCATACGACCAAGTGCTAAAGACCAGGAGCTAACCATGGGCGGATTTTTGTTAATTGTGGTTTAATTAACCAGTAATACATGGCTTAGCCACTAATATGTTGTTTAGCACACAAAACGCGTTTATTTTTAAAAACATACTTATCCACTAATAAAAACACAATTATTTCAAGTTAATCTGGGATTAGGATTTGGCGGAATTTATGGCGGCCATGCCATTTTCGGTGGGATTGGCTAAAATGGTCTGGCTAACTGGAGTTAGCCCAAATTTGGTGGAGTTTTTTTAGGCCAAATTGGGCAAATACTATTTTGGTCATAATTTCTGATTTACAGAACCTTTTTGGATGAATTTTTTTATTTTATTTCAGATATTTTGAGCATTATAGAGCTAATGAAATAGGTTTAATATCCATTATAGTTTATCGTCAGCCCCTTTCTCTTCAGGGAAGCAATCAGAGCCATTAGGGCCAAGAAGGAGTTGGAGCTGTTTTGGGCTAAGCTTAACTACTTGAGGTGAACCAAAAGTCATTTTCGACTATTTTCAGCATTCCAGAGCCATTGGAACAGGTTTTAGAGGTAGTAGAGGTGTTATACAGCCATTTTAGCTTCAGGGAAGCTTCTTGTGCCATCAGGGCCATTGGGGAAATGGAGCTATTTTGAGTTGTACCTCTCTGTTTGAAGTGAACCAAAGATCATTTTCAAATAATTTCTACCTTCTAAACCTAACGGAAGAGGTTTCAGAACTATTTGAGGACTTCTATAGCCCGAAAAGCTTCAGAGGAGTTCAAAGAGCCATCAGGGCCTTGTTGAAGAAATCATTGTTTATGGTAATTCTTCACTGTTTAGTGAATATGGAAAGGAATTTTTAGCATTTTCATGTCTTCTGAATCTGTATTTGCATTTATATTTTCCTATTGAGGCACTTTTAAACTTTTATTATCATTTTGGAGCATTTTAATACAATAGGACAAGCTCATTTTAGGAGTCTTGATCCAGCAGACGTAGCCTAGAAGGGGTGAAATACTCACCAAACATTTTTTTCATGTTATGCTAAAGTTATCTTGTTGTATATTTCTGATTTAATATGTTAAAAAACAAATTAAATTAACTTTCCCTCACACATAAACTCATAAACAGTTACCGAAAACACTTTGTTCAATCAACAAGACATGGTGAATTTTTCACACATTTAATTAAATGGAAATGGATGCCTTGCTCACATTTTCAAGTACTTCCATTTTCATATCACTAACATCACCTGCTAGCACTCCAACCTGAACCACTGACCCTAGAGCTACAACGGTGACATTTGGCTCTTTGTTTGTCACTCTCTTGACCAGATCCTGAACAGTGGGAATTCTAGTAGACCCACCCACCAAAATAATTTCATCCAAGTCTTTGAAAGAAAACCTGGCATCTCTCAAGGAATTCTCGACATGAGTCTTTAACCTGTCCAGCAAATCAAAGCACAACTCTTCAAATTTGACCCATGTAAGGGTTGTCTCAATGTGCTTGGACCCATCTACAGTGGCTGTTATGAATGGAAAATTGATGCTTGTTTGGGTAAGCGATGAAAATTCAATCTTAGCCTTCTTAGAAGTTTCAGTTAGATGTTGAAGAGCTTGTTTGTCTTTCAAGAAGTTGATTCCCTCACCTCTCTTAAAGTTGGAGGCCAGCCAGTCAAAAATTCTCTTGTCGAAATCATCTCCACCTAGATGTGTGTCACCTGAAGTGGAAAGCACATCAAATACACCATCTCCAACCTCAAGCACTGAGACATCGAATGTCCTACCACCAAGATCAATCACAAGTATTGTTTCATTATTCTTCTTCTCGAACCCATAGGCCAATGAAGCAGCAATGGTCCATTGATAATTCTCAGGACTTCCAAGCCAGCAATCTGACCTGCATCCTTTGTCATTGTTCTCTGAGAATCATTGAAATATGCAGGAACAGTTATCACAGCCTTGTTGACCTTATCATTTAAAAATAAATTGAACCACACATTTCAATTGCTAACGCAGTATTGAATCCCTTCCACGCTGTTTCCACCTTGATCTCTCAGCAAATTGATTTTCCCTTTGACTTCTTCTCAAGCCTACGTCCAATTTACTTACACAACTGTGAATATCAATTTATAAAATCACATAGATTTAAAGATCATTGATCCATACTAATGATCGATATTCATTCTACGCAGGCCACACATAATTGTTCAATTTGTAAATGAATACTTTACCATTTAAAATCACACTCAATCTCTTGTCCCCATTCACTTCATCATTCGAATTCGAATACTCTGTTCATTCATTTCCTTCATTAAAACTCAATAAATCGGTGCATACAATAATTCAGAAATCAAATTTCTCTACATATGCATATAGTCAAATAATTACAAAAGACCTCTTTTCTCTGGTCTGATATTCTAAATCAAATGGCCTTCCTCATCTCTCTGCCCATAGGCTTACAAAACAAATGCAGATCTATCTCTTCCTACTCTACTACACAAATGCCTTGAGGCTTTCAATTTATACAATTGGTTCTAAAACCAATTCTGGTTTCAAATCCTTAACTTGCTCAACAAATTCTTCAAAATCCTCTCAATCCTAAAATCTATCCTTTACCCCTAAGGATCCTCTCTAATCCCCTAAAATCATGAAACCAATTCTAACTTAGGATTTATAATTAATTTACAAATCTCTCATTCCCTATGGAATCTCAACTATCCTACTTCTCTCATGTTCTCCAATCATTCGGGAACATTTACAAATCCTCTCAATAATTGATAAATTTCCTAAAATATCACTCAAAACATTAATAATTACATTATTTAACCCAACTTCCTTAAAACACAAGACCCCGATGTCTAATAAAATACAATTAGCTTTTCGAGCCTAATGCTCCTGCATCAATGCCAGACAAAATTTGGTGGATGATGTTAGTACTCATGGTCGTTTTCCATCATTGGGGTGGATGCTTTGCCCCACCACTATTTACCACCACCATAGACTTTTGCCCATAAAACTTAAAAGACTCCTGACACGTTAGAGAATCTTGAGAGATCGCTCTAAAGAGTTGATATGTCACATGTAAGACATTTTTAATGCATCATAAAAATTTATAGTTAGATAAACATATAGATTTAAAACTTAATTTTACATAAATATGAATAGAATTGTCATAAATTTAAAAAAAAAAAAAAAAAGTTATAAATTTATATGGATAAACTTCATATAAATTAAAATATTTAATTATTGAGAATAATAATAACGTGATTTTAATTTTAAAATTATAATTAAATTGAAATTTTAAAAATAAACGATTAAAATATTTATTATATAGCATTATGCGATTTCTATTTTACTTTTTTTTTTAATTATTTAAAAAAATTATTAAAATATACATAAAATTAAAAATATATATTAATTAATTTAAATAATAATAGTAAACAATTTTTAATTAAAAAATTGTCTTTAGTTCATAGTTTTAAAATTACATTTTTTTCATATATTTATAAATATTTTATGATAACTAAATTTTAATTTTATTTATTTTATAAAAAATAAAAAATCATAAGGAAAAAAAATACAAAATTATCATGCATAACACAACTAAGTGAATCTTAATCAAGTATTATAATTTTAATTACACTATCTTCATAATTCCAATTTCCAACGGTCATGAAAACTTATTCCCATTCTCAATCTGGCATTTGGGTATGATAGTCTTATATCTGATTTTTTTAATTTATATCAAACCCTAACCAACGGTGTGAATTTTGATTTTTCAAAGCCGCCCAATTCAATCATATGCGTTTGGGTATGATAGACTTATTCTTGATTTTTGAACTTATATCAAACCCTAATTAAGTATTTATCCCAACGGTCTGAATTTTAATTTTTCAAAGCCGCCCAATTCAATCATATGTCTTCTTGTTTTTGACAAATCATTTGATCTATAGCAAATGCACTTTCGAAATTTCTAGTTGCTTTGTTGAGGCATTTGTGGTTCCACCAACATTTTCTTGACCAGAGATGGTGAGGGATCGATCCTTCGCGGTACCGAAACTTGCAAAATGGGAAGACCTGATCATGGGACAACATCGTTTGCTAATATCGCATAGGCTACCTTTTTTTTTCTTTCGCTAAAAGTCGCTCTCCACAACACTCAAGCAGACCAAACCTCTCCATCCGACAATTACACAACGTCCAACCTTCTGTCAATGGACGTGGTCATGGAGGACTTCAGAAGGACGTTCATGGAGAAGGGGTTCGACCATAGAGACCTGGTCAGTCTGCTCGCTAATTTAATTCAATAAACCTTTAAATTAGTTTTGATAGGAATCAAACCCTAAATCCTCAAAAATTTAATGCTACAAAATTTTAGAAAGCCTACGCTCTATCCCTATAGAAAAACACATCCATTCCATTGAGGACGCTGTTGTAGCCTTGCCTCAAGAATGGGGAACTCCAGGATGGAAAAACGCTATTTTTTTAGGACTGCTTCAAAACCAGGCAGCCGAATGGACCTCATTCATATCTCTTCTTGTAAGCAATTTCATTCACCTGGAATTGGAGGATTCGCTGGCTCGGTCAAAAAATGTTTCAAATGGCTCATACACGACAAATCTCAGATACAAAGCAATGATGGAAGCCTCGTACAGTGTAGAAACAATGTTCTGGTCTCCTACCCTCTGGAAATCCCCAAGCCCAATTAAAGCCAAATTAGTTCTATGGCTTACTCTTAAAAATCGTCTTCTGTCATGGGGTAATTTACAAAGGCGGGGATGGGAGGGCCCAAGCCGTTGCTACCTATGTGGACGTGCAGCAGAATCAATTTCTCACATTTTTTTCTATTTCTCTTATGAAAATACAGCATGAAACCTTTCTTCATTATGAATTTCTGCTCCTAAAATGTCCGCGGTAGACTCATTTGAAGCAAGACTAAAACAATGGTGGAAGGAGCCCGGGGTAAACTCCTATTCAACATTACCTGCATTATTCTCTTATGGAATTTTGTGGGCTCGTAATATGGCTATTTTCAATGAGAAATTTATTCTAGAAGAGCTGACAGCGGCACTTATTGTGTAGTGGGCTTCCGAGCACAAATACATTCCCAAATCACACAAAATTCAATCTGTGGTGTTCCTAGAAATCGACAAGAATTATGCATGGGCTTTCTTTGATGGTGCTTCTCAAGGCTCTCCTCGTTTGACAGGAGCAGGGGTTGTCCTCTATGTTACACCAGTTTCAAAATTTCATATTCTTTTTGCTTCAAGCCACGGATCAAACAACAAGGCTGAGTTTGCTGCTCTATGGGATGTTCTTCATGTGGCAAAATCCAAAGACATTTCTTCATTACAATGTTTCGGAAACTCCAAAATGGTTATTGATTGGTCCCTTCAAAGATCTCAAATACACTCTCTTCACCTTCACGTCATCCTCCGCAACATTCGACGTTTATCTCATAGCTATCAGTTCCTCTCCCTCAAACATGTGTACCGGGAAATAAATTCGGAAGCTGATGGTCTATCAAATTCAACTCTCACTCTTCCTCCAGGCACACATAAAATTGTGGATATCTCTTCTAACTTGGAAGAGACTCACCTGGTTTAATTACAGAGGACTGCAATCATGTTTCACAGTTTTGTATCTTCGAACTGTTCATTGGACTTTGTGGAAAGAAAAACAATGGCAGATTCAGCTTTTGGAAAGTAAAATAACAGTGGTAGTTTATCCTATACACTGTGACAGTTTAGTCAATTTTGAATTAAGAAAGCTATGATCGTCGCGCGGTGTTCGACCTGCCTATTTGAGAAGCTCAGTGGCCATTTATCTCGTTGACAAGCAAAAGGCATTAACAGTGAAGTTTTTTTTACATGTTATGACAAGACTGGAGGTTTTCATTAATTAAAAGATAAAATAGTAAGTATAAAGAATATTTGGACTACAAGGAGAGACACTATAGTGTTAACATTTTAATGTGTACTATTATTGAATTACAGATAAAAAAGAGGAATACCCAACAAGACTACATGAAACAACTCTTCTAAAAAGTTTAAATAGCTCAAAGAGCATTGTAAAAACCCCATTAGGAGCTGGTCTATTATTTTTCTCATAAAATTATTTTTTTTTGCCACGGGAAAAAAGAACCATTATATCCCATTATATAAAAGTTTAAAGTTGTCGCGTGTTTCATGATGTATAAAATGAAATAAATTTAGTTAACAATTTTATAAAACGCTCTCTGATATACGACTGAAGGGAAATTATCTATTTTAATAGCCGTTGCTTCTATTCGTATTTTCAAGTTAACAAGACACCGTAATGTTTTGAAAATGTTCACTGTTTTAATTTTTAAATTTCCCTGTACTTTTAAATGTTATCACATTAGGAAAGGGAAATTAGCTATTGGACCGAACCTATAAGAGGAAGACTATACCTATTGGAGGTACGACCCTTGAAGGTAGACTCTAAAGGCCTTGTATGTCGCATTTACCAATGCTCTAATTATACTTTTATTAAGCATTGCTTGGAAGCACACCGTAATGACGTTTTGAAAATGTTGACGGCTTATTTTTTAAATTTTGCTTAAATGTTAAATTATTATAATGTTTTTAATTTATAATTTTCTTTAATTTGTGTTTTTTTATATACAATGCTATACAACAGGGACTGAGGTTTACTGTTGGTTTTAAACGGAGCAAAATTTTAATTATATGTAAAATTTATTTTAAAAAAATATATAATCTATGTTCATTTTTATAAATTAAAAATAACTTATTATTAAAAAAATTAATTATAAAATTAATTTCAGTTAGTTTTTATAAATCAAATTTTAATTATAAAAACATATGTGAAACGAAAAGTTTTTCTTTAAAAAAATGCTAGTGAATATTTAAATATATATATTTTTATATGATTATATTATTTTAATATTTCATTTTTATAAATATTAAATTTATCATAAAAAAATTAAATGATTGTTTAAAAATATTTTTTTTATTAAATTTATTATTACAAAATATAAAAAATTAAATATAAAATAAAATTTATTTTTAAAATTAAATATTTATGAACTAAAAATCTAACAAAATAAATTTAATGATAATGATAAAGTTCATTAAAACTGGTTTATAAGACTTTAAAAAATTTAATAAAGTAAACGAATAATAACTCTTTAAAATTTAGAGAAAGTATCTTTTATTTTCAACTTTTATCATATAACAAAACTAAATAAAATATAAATTTAAAATGTTAATAATTAATTTGATAAACTATATTAAATTTAATTATTAATTTTTAAATTAATAACATGGAAATCTTAATAATTAATTTGATAAACTATATTAAGTTTAACTATTCATTTTAAAATTAATAATAAGAATTTATTAAATTATTTCATTTAGGTAGGAAAAACAAAAACTTTCAGTGAATATTCATAAATCACTCAAAAATATGCAGGAAACCAACTAGAATTCTCTTCACACGTAGTCCACCTAAGATCACGAATTCAAGATATATTACTCCGCTAAGACTATGAATTATTTTTTTGAGGCCTCATCAAAGTGTAGCACTTGCTTGATGAGTAAGGCTAGTGTTCATGGTAGGGTCGGCCTTCCTGTGCCTCGCCTCAAATTGTTGAATAGGGCTTCGCCGCCTACCAATGGTGTGCGCACCTGAACTTCTAGTAGCATTAAATTTTTGAGGATTTAGGGTTTGATTCCTATCAAAACTAATTTTAAAGGTTTATTGAATTAAATTACTGAGCAGACTGACCAGGTCTCTATGGTCAAACCCCTTCTCCATGAACATCCTTCTGAAGTTCTCCATGACCACGTCCATTGACAGAAGGTTGGAATTTTTGTAATTGTCGGATGGAGAGGTTTGTTCTGCTTGAGTGTTGTGGAGAGCGAATTTTAGTGAAAGAAAAAAAAAGTAGCCTATGCGATATTAGCAAACGATGTTGTCCCATGATCAGGTCTTCCCATTTCGCAAGTTTCGGTACCGCGAAGGATCGATCCCTCGCCATCTCTGGTCAAGAAAATGTTGGTGGAACCACAAATGCCTCGACAAAGCAACTAGAAATTTCGAAAGTGCAACTGCTATAGATCAAATGATTTGTCAAAAACAAGAAGACATATGATTGAATTGGGTGGCTTTGAAAAATCGAAATTCAGACCGTTGGGATAAATACTTAATTAGGGTTTGATATAAGTTAAAAAATCAAGAATAAGTCTATCATACCCAAACACATATGATTGAATTGGGCAGCTTTGAAAAATCAAAATTCACACCGTTGGTTAGGGTTTGATATAAATTAAAAAATCAGATATAAGACTATCATACCCAAATGCCAAATTCAGAATGGGAATAAGTTTTCGTGACTGTTGTAAATTGGAATTATGAAGATAGTGTAATTAAAATTATAATACTTGACTAAGATTCACTTAGTTGTGTTATGGATGATAATTTTGTATTTTTTTTTCCTTATGATTTTTTATTTTTCATAAAATAAATAAAATTAAAATTTAGTTATCGAAAATACTCCTCCACAGTCACGGTGTTGATTCATTAAAATTTTGAATCTTCCTTTTTTAATAGCTCATGTCGATTTAACTCTAAATTTTTCAAGGACACCAACTCTGATTCAGCCAGAGGTATTCTATTTAAATAGCTCACTAATAGCAGCTTTGGTGGATTTTAAAAAATCTTTTTGTTTAGCATGATAAGCCCTTGCCCAAGACTTAGTTACCTTATTAATATTTTGGATATTGTCAGCCCACATTTGCATGAAATATTGGGATTGAGAAGGGACCAAATGGGCCCAGGAGGAGTTCACCAAGGCTTTATAATCATCCTCCAATAACCAAGCAAGATTGAATTTTAACGGGGTAGGGGGTTTTGATTCGAGATATTCTAAAGATAACACAATAGGCCTGTGGTCCGAGATTCCTCCAGATTCAACACGTGCCTGTACCCGAAGATGAGAAGCTAAGAAAGCTTCAAAAATTATGAAGCGATCCAATCGTTTTGCAATTGCATCCTGACTTTTCCTATTGTTGTGCCATTTAGGCTCCATTTTAGATTGTCGAACATTGACTAATCCAAGCCTATCAAAGCATGAGAGCAAAAAAGGGGCAAGAGGGTCAAGTCTTGCAAATGACCCTCATATCTCATCCAAGGATAGCGTGAAATTTAAATTCCCCCCCAAGATCTTGCAGTCAGAGGTCTCAACCTCAGTAGTTAAAAAATTCCCTCAAAAAGACCGCTTTTCATTACATGGGCCATACAAATTAAAGAGGGAAAGGGACCCTCCAGAAAAAGGATCAGAAATGGTCGTCTTAGTAAAGGATGAAGAGCTTGCCAAGGAAAGGACAATCATGGATGGGCTAATAGCCGTGATTAGTCCCCCTGTTGACCCAATGGCATCCACCGAAAAAAAAGACCAATTACAAAGCCATTTTGATAGAATTTCTTGAGCTCGAAGACTAGACATATTTGTTTCCTGGAGGAAAATGATATTAGGTATGACAGATTGCCACAACCTTTTGAGGGCGAGTTGGGAAGGGGTGCCCCCAAGACCCCTTGCGTTGAATGAGAGGAGAATCATATAAGGCCCTTTTTGAGGGTGCTCCCTGTTCTAAGAGCCTGATGGATCGTTTTTTTTTTTCCAAAGTTTATATCTAAAGCAGCTTGATTTTGAGCTTTGGACAATGTAGATTTCCTCTTGAGAGTGATCTTGGGAGCAGCATCCAGAGCAAGACCGCCTTTTATCGATTGATCAGGGATAATTCGAGAAGAGCAACGGGGATGAAGCTTAGCAGTGTAGGGGCTTGAGGAAGGGCGTGAGCACTTCGAAATATTTGGAACCCGAGGGGGAGACTTGAGGGGAGGAGAATGAGATGGGGGAGCATCGGAAAGAGGGAGCTCGGGAGGGGGAGAATTTGGGGGGCAAAGAGCCAAATCATCGCAGTCCATACCATCATTAACAGGAGCCTGAATAGAGGAAATAAGGGGAGAAGTAGAACCTCTGAGAGGTGTACCTTTAGCGGAAGAAGAGGTGGCCTCATCACACATCCTCCATTCTACCCTGAAATATTTATGAGGGGATGATTCCGGAAGGAGCTGTTTAGCCAATGTGTCATCAAGAGGAGCCGAAATCGGGTTGAGAGCAGTAGAAATGGTCTGCTAGATGAACTCCTTTTTCTTCCATACCTTTTTGAAGTGAGGACGAGATCGATCTGGTTGAGAACAATCCTGAGCTAAGTGCCCGACTTGTTGACACAAAAAACATCTAAAGGGAAACTTCCAGTAGTCCAATTTTTGCATCCAAGTGCTGCCATGCATCTCCAAAACGATTCCTTCAAAAAGGCCATTATGTACATCTAACTCGACTTGGATTTTGGCACATTGTCTGTCGAATTTTGTTTCCCAGTCTTCTTCAAGCACAACAAAAGAACCCAACCTATTACTAATAGCTTCAAGGATGTGTTGCTATCAAAAGAATTGTGGTAAGCCGGGTAGAATAACCCACACTTTTTGCAAATGCTGCGGAGATCGATCAACATTAAAGCTTATATCCCAATTTTGTAAAATTAAACCGACCGATCCCCAATTCCACATTCTTTTGGTGATCCAAGTGGATATTGGTGGTCACCGCCTATTCCACTTGGGGCCCCACCATTGTCTATTTCAGTTTTTTATTTTTGGCACAGTTTACTATTTTTAGCAGTTTTTCGGGTCCTAAACTTCCGGAGCCGTTTTGAGGCCCTAAACAACGTTTTTTGGGAAAATGGAGAGCAACATGGGTCCATGGACCGATGTTGCTCGTTCCAAATTTGTAGTCCTCGGATAGATCTTTCTAACAAGGTATGGTACGCGTCAAACGAAGATTGTATGCCAAAGTTACGCCCCTGGGAAGTTGAAACACCAATTTACCCAAACGGGGCCCATAGTTTTGGCGCTTCATCTCCTAGGGTTAGGGTTTTGTATTGTTAGGGATTTCCCATTGTTTCTAAATAATGCAGCTAGGGCCCGAGCCTCATTGTAATCAGCCCGAGGCTCCGTAGTCGCCACATTCCCTTCTCGCAGATAGCCACCAAAGGCTCACAGCTAGTTTTATTTCCATTCTGCCCGCCGTAAGAAAATTTCTGCTTTCTGATATATTAATGAAATGAAGTGTTATTTCCACCGCATCTCTCGTATTTATGCCTTCGCTTTTATTCTCGTTGCTGCCCCTGTATAAATCGATCAAGGTAATGAAGCACCGTTTTTCAATCCTTCTTTGCATGTCCCCAACGAGGTCGGGGTATAAGGAGTTAGGGCTCGATCTGGTGGAACCTTTGCAAGATCAGCCTCGCAAACCCCGACGGACGCCCATGGGGGACGAAAAGAAAGATGAGGGAGCAGGAGATCCTATCGAAATATTGCTCGAGGAGGCCCTCGAAAAACAAAGGAACGCGATGATGGATAGCTTTGCTCAGATCCTTCAACGGCTGCCCACCGGCGGCGCATCTGCATCCAGTAGCCACTCTGGAGTTGCGACTACCTTTAAGGTACAAGTAAATTTTGACATTCCCATATTTGAGGGTCAAATAGACGCAGATGCCGTAGATAGATGGTTGAATCTATTAGAAGGATATTTCTCTGTTCATGACTTTTCAGACCAGGAGAAGATTATTTTTGCACTCCTCAAAGCTACCCCCCATGTTAAGGACTGGTGGGAAACCTACTGTGAGAACAAGGACCAGACAGAACCCTCTCTGTTCTCGGCTGTACCAACTTGGAATTCTTTCCGAGACGCCGTCAAGGAACAGTACTATCCCGTGGGGAGCTATGAGGACAAGTACATACAATGGACCACGCTGCGACAACAAAGGTATCAAGATGTGCATGAGCTGACGAATCTGTTCCATACCCTGCGCACAAAGTTGGGTATCAAAGATTCAGAGAAACATCTGGTGCTAAAGTATCGCAGCTGTCTGCACAAATACATTCAGGAGGAAATGGAGTTCCTTGACATCTCCTCGCTTTGTACGGCATACCGGTATGCTGCCAAGATTGAGCAGAAATTCAAGCAGAAGAAGCGAGACTTTGGATCTGCGAATCAAAAGCAAGGGAAAGGTGCTGCCAAACCGCAGAACAAAGGACCGAGCCAAGGCATGGCGGCTAAAGACAACTCATCGAAGCCACAAGAAAAGAATAGCACCGCAAAGCCAAAGAAGGACACAGGAAAGTGGTGTGAGTTCCATAAGAGCTCCACTCACAACACAAGTGAGTGTCGGGCCAAGCAGTCGCTAGTGGCCGAGATGAGGGCTTCTGAGTCAGATGCATGTTCTGACTCTGAATCATAACCTGAAAAGGTGAATGAAAAATGGAAACAGATTATTAATGCGGAGCCCAGTGCCACTGTTGCCACTACAACGATCCAAAAGGAGGAACTGGAAGATCCATAGGAGGAGGAACGTCTCTTCCACTCCCAGATGTGGGTAAAGGGCTCCCCGGTACAATTCATTGTCGACAATGGGAGCCAAAAGAACCTCATTTCAGCAGACGCCGTGAAGCGGCTGGGCTTGCCGACCACAGCTCACCCACATCCATACACCATCGGGTGGCTTCACCAAGGACGAGATCTCTGCGTCAGGCAGCAGTGTCGCCTTCCCTATGGCATCAAGCCCTTCATGGATGAGGTATTATGTGATGTTGCTCCTATTGATGTTTCTGATGTATTATTAGGAAAACCATACTTGTGGAAGCATCATGTTGTGTATGAGTCTCGACCTTGTGCTGTTATTGTTACTTTGGGAAATGTTGGTACAGATACCAGAGGTACCACCTCCTACCGCTATCTCTTGGTTACCGCAAACACGCAAGAAGCTCATTTCCCAAACCAGAAATTCGTTTTGGAAATTCGTTTTCCTGATGATCCGCCCCCAGGGCAAGAAGAAGACTGTGGCCATGACCTCCAGACAGGGCCCCTCTGCACGACAACAACAAATGGATAAGGTTGTGGAGGAGTACGTGGACATCTTCACCTCACCCACAGGGGTTCCTCTGCACTGCCAGGTCAAGCACCCGATTGATCTGACCCCAGGTGCGCCGCTACCCAATGGACCGATCTATCGACGCTCTGTTCTAGAAAATGATGAAATCAAGAGGCGGATTCAGGAGCTGTTATAGCAAAAGGTCACATCGCATCGTCAAACTCTATAGAGCCTGGACAGCTTAGGTAACCCTCCAAAGGATGGGACGTGGAGACTCTGTATTGACTATCGGGCGTTGAACAAGATCACTGTCCCGAATAGGTACCCAATCCCACGGATTGATGACCTTCTGGACCAACTCAAAGGTGCAAAATATTTCAGCAAGATCGACCTGAAGTCTGGGTATCACCAGGTACCAATTGAACCCTCCGATGTGTGGAAGACTACCTTCAAAGCCAAGGAAGGCCTTTTCAAATGGCTGGTCATGCCTTTCGGGTTGACGAATGCTCCCGCAACCTTCATGAGGATGATGGACGACATCTTGCGGCCATTCACCAACTCATTCGTAGTGGTGTACTTGGATGACATTCTGATCTTCAGCAAGACTCGGGAAGAGCACCTTCATCACATCCGACAAGTCCTCCAAACACTGCGGCAACACAAGTTGTGTGCCAATTTGGAGAAGTGCACGTTTGGCATGACCCAGGTTCAATATCCGGGATACATTATTGATGAAAAGGGGGTGCATGTGGATCCAGCCAATATCCAAGTCATTCGGGATTGGCCAGCCCCGACTACTATAACAGAGCTTCGCAGCTTTCTGGGTCTTGCTAATTTCTACCGTAGATTCGTGCTGGGATTCTCTCATATCACTTGGCCCTTGAGTCAAGTCACCAAAGGAGGAGCGAGAGCAAAATTCTTTTGGTCGGAACCTCAACAGAAGGCGTTCAAAGAATTGAAAAATCGCCTCCGTTCTGCCCCAGTGCTCACCTTACCAGACTTGCAGCAGCCATTTGAGATCGAGACAGATGCCTCTGACTATGCTATCGCGCTTCTTACTCAACAGGGACATCCAGTGGCATTTCACAGTGAGACATTGTCTGACACAGTTCGCAAGTACCCCACATATGACAAAGAAATGTACTCCATTGTGCAAGCTTGTCGACAATGGAAGCATTACATTTTGGGGAATGAAACAATCATCCACACAGACCACCGGCCCCTGCAGTTCATACAGACACAAGGGAAGTTGCAGAATGATCGCCATCAGAAGTGGTCCACATATCTGCAACAGTTTCATTTGAACATCAAGTACAAGAAGGGTAGCACCAATAATGTTGCAGACTGCCTCACCCGACCACCGATCGTGGCGCTCACCACCGTGCTCAACTCTTGTGGGCACGAGACTTCTGATTGGCCGCTTCTCTATGAGAGTGACCCAGAATTCGGCCACACTTACAAGGCACTCTTGGGGGGTACGCAAGTTCCAAATTTTCACCTCCAAGATGCACTTTTATGTCACATGGGACACCTTTTTGTTCCTTCAAGCGAGCGTGCCAAGATGATATGGGAAGCACACTACAGTCGAGTCGCTGGGCATTTCGGGGTCGAGAAAACAGTAGCAATCCTGCAGAAGTATTTCTATTGGCCGAACCTTCGAAAGGATGTTGAGAAGCACATCAAATCCTGCACTGCTTGTGCCATTGCCAAACCGACCATCAAGAAGCAAGGCCTATATACTCCTCTACCTACCCCTAGTCGACCTTGGGAATCCATCTCCATGGATTACATGTCGGGCCTGCCTTGTACTAAGCAGGGAAATGACTGTGTTTTTGTGGTCGTTGATAGATTCTCGAAGATGGCCATTATGGCGGCCTGCAAGAAGAATATCACAGCAGAAGCCACTGCTAAACTCTTCTTTGAACGAGTGTGGGTGCACTTTGGGATCCCACAGTCTATCATATCAGATCGGGATAGCAGGTTCCTCAGCACATTTTGGTCCAGCCTCTCGTCGATGTTGGATACCAAGCTCACCAAGTCCACAGCTTTCCATCCCCAAACAGATGGCCAGACAGAGGTCGTCAACAGAATGATTGTAATATCGTGAGCAAAAATCAAAGAATCCACAAGATATGAGCTAGAGCCTCCCTAGCAAACATAGTTACAATCGTTTCCTGCCGCTCAATCGGCCATAGCCCCTTCCAGGTGGGCTTGGGATTCTAGCCACTATGTCCCATTGACGTAGCCATGCCATTTGTAGCTGCTCAGGCTAATTCATCTCATGTCCAGTTTGAAGTTGACAAAGAAAGTAGCTTCATCGAGCACATTCAACACATCGGCCAAGAGGTTCATGATATATTGGACAGAGCCAATGCCAAGTACAAGCAACGCCATGATCAGCACCGAGTGCCACACAACTTCCAGGTGGGCGAAAACGTATGGCTACATTTGCAGAAGGAGCGCCTCACTGGACCCCACCGCAAGCTTCGCCCGCTCCGATACGGGCCGTACACCATCACCAAGGCTGTAGGGAACAATGCATTCGAGCTCAGTATTCCACCATTCCTTGGTCTGCACCCAGCCTTCAATGTGGATCGCCTTCGTCCTTACTTCCCACCTCTACTGGACACCTCGGACATTGCAGAACAACTCACACCAACTGAGTTAAATCCAGACTGCATGGAACAGGCCACCACAGATTGCATCATCGACATGCAAATCAAGAACACTCGCCAGCAGAAGATCCAACTATATCGGGTTGTCAAAGCTGGCCAACTCCTGCACCAAGGAAAGTGGTTCACCAGGGACCAAGTTCAGCAGAAATTTCCTCATCTCATGGAGGAATTTAACGCAATGGGGACCATTGCTTCCTAAGGGGGGAGGAATGATCCAGGTGGATATTGGTGGAAGCCACCATTACCCACTAAAATTCACCACAACATCGTTTTTCGCTTTGGCACGCTACTATTTTTAGCTTCTTCTGGTCCTAAACTTCCGAGTCGTTTGAGGCCCCAAACAACTTTTTGGGAAAATGAGCAACATGGGCTCATGGACCGATGTTTGTTTGCAATAAATTTGTAGTCCTCAGATATATCTTTCTAATGAGGTATGGTACGCGTCAAACGGAGATCGTATGCCAAAGTTACGCCCCTGGGAAGTTGAAACACCAATTTACCCAAACGGGGCCCATAGTTTTGGCGCTTCATCTCCTAGGGTTAGGGGTTTGGCTGTTTAGGATTTCCCATTGTTTCTAAATGATAAATAGGCCCTCGAGCCTCATTGTAACTCAGTTCAGAGGCCTGTAGCCGCCACATCTCTTCTCAGAGATAGCTACCAGCGCCCTAGCTAGTTTTATTTCCATTCTGTCTTTAAGCAAATTTCAGTTCTTTGATATTAATGAAATGAAGTGTTATTTCCGCTGCATCTCTGTATTTATGGTTATATGTTTATTCTGTTGCGTTCTTGTATAAATCTGGATCATTCGGTGAGTTTAATTCTGTCATTGCTAGATATGACTTTAAACAGAAGCCAACTTCGGGATAGTTTATGAAATTCAGGAACATAGCCCAGAACAGGCCTCCAATTCTCTTCCAGCCATAATTGAATTGATTCTTTTGTGTCCATTCTTCCGCAGAAACGTCCAACCAGAGCCTTTTCCAGATAGGATGGAATATCGGATAACGGAATGTCAACACCAACCACCAGCTTCGCTGTGTCGACTTTTTTTCGGATACCCTTCGTTTATGCGCAGGCTGAATCGACGTTGCTTGATTATCGACATTCGTAGGAGCTGCACGATTAGAAGAGGGACTGGGGATGGATGGACCATCATGCTCGCGATATGCAAACGAAGAGGTATCAGAGTTAAGCGAGCATTGTTTAGGTGAATTAATAGCTTGAGAGGCCCACCTCATGAAATCATATTGTCCAGGCAGGACCTGTCCCGTCTCCGAACTATATGCGAAATTCAATTCTTCATCTTTCATTACAGCGAAGGTACGCAGGTTAAAGAATGATGATCGTCAAGAGAGGAGACTGACGACGTACATATAATTTAGTAAGTCGGAGTCCAAGGATGATTCCAGAGAGGCTTAAAAATAAACCTAGACCTAGGTGTAGAAAAACTACCCCACCCACCAATCAGCGCCAAAGGGGATTACATGTGAGATCTGCAGGGCACCTCACCACAGATGAGTGGGCCTCAGTAGTGATGCCGCAGAAACCACCAAAAAAATCAAAGCTCCAACCTAAAACCTCTCACATTAGAAATCTTACATAGCATTTTATTTTACGATATCTCAAAAATGATATTTAATAATGATATTGTAAATGATATTAATATTATGTATTGTTGAAACCCTCATATTTAGATACTTTAATTGTTTTATGTTTTTTAAAGATTTTCTTATTATATTTTTTAATCATATTTATTTAAGATTCAACAAAATTTTATTTAAATTAAAATTTCAAAATTACAAATAATTTAAAAATAAATTTATTTGATTATTTGACTAAATTTTAAGCAAACATTATAAAGCTTAGAATAATTAAACGACGCTTTTGATTTTACCTATAAAACACAAGTGGGAAAACCACCATGACATGGGTGAGATCATAGGTCATCAAAACCATAGTTCTGCACCTAGACGCTATGATGCAAGGGCAAACATCATGGTACATATGTGTGTGGTTTCAAGACGAATAATTTTTTTAATAAATTGAGAATGAATTTAAAAGTGAATAAAATATCTAAAATATTGTTTATCCATAAATCAGAATACAACTTATATATAATTTAAATGAAAATTTTAAATTTATATGAAATTCTTGTAACTCTATATTTGGTTATGATTAAATATATTAAACTCTTAACGGTCTGAATCCTAATCAACAGTCCGATTGAACGTTTCAAATCTGTTCCGGGGTGATTCAGCGATTATCGGAGATGCACTTTCGAAATTTCTAAGTTCGTTATGCATGCATTTGCACTTCAGTTCATTTTCTTGATCAGAGAAAGCGAGGGATCGATCCTCTACAAGTCCTGGGGGGTTATATATGAATATCAACAATGTCAACAAATTTCGCTGCGGCACGGAAATGAGTTGAAGCGCCCATACATTAACGATGAACAATGAAATCTCTCTGTTATAAAGAAACAACATGACAATATTCAATCGGACGACTTTGAGATATCGAAATTGAGATGGTTGAGCATATCATTATCATTTTTGTAAAGTTCGATAGCTTCGGCCCAAGTGGGCATTGTGGGGGCCCTCCCTAATTCTCACTGGCCATTGTTCTGGTATCCCTTGGTCACGTTGACTCAACGGACACGGACCTCGCCCTGTTGTCACGTTGACTTCACGGATGGACCTCGCCTCAGGCGTATGCAACCCCGGTCCCCGTGCTGACGGAGTTGGCGTGTCACCTGTTAGATATTTTTCATGCATTTTTAAAGCTGACATTTAGATAACTATACAAATTTATATAAATACGGATAACATTTATTCAATTTTTGAAATGTCATAATATTGATAAAAATATTTAGAAATAATAGTAATAATAATTAAAATTTTAAATTATTAATAAATTAAATAAATATAATTATTATGATGATGATGGTGGTGGTGATTAAAGAGATCATATTTTGGTTTATCGGACCTAAAGAAATGAATTATTTAGTTTGTTTTAAAATTTTTCTCCTATGCTTAAAGAGTTTGGAGAGAAGCCTCCAGAGCTGAAATGAATTATTTAGTTTGTTTTAAAAATTTTCACCTATGCTCAAAGAGTTTGGAGAGAAGCCTCCAGAACTCACTATAATTTTGACATGTTAAAAGGCTAAGAAAGTCGGTATTGCAACAAAGATTATGAAACTGAGATCTAATGTGGGTGTACGTAGGGCAGTCTAAGAGGAAGTGATTTTCATTTTCAATGTTCATATTCTCACAGAGATGGCAGATCCTTTCCACCCATGGTGTTTTAGGAATTTCCCAACGACCTGTTTCACTATGAAGCTCATGAGAGTTCGTTCTTATCTTGGCTATATAATTTTTTTTCTTTGAGCTAGTTAAAACAGAGAGATACTTTTGATCTAGTAGATTAGGGTTGATGACCTTCTTATAATATCTTAATTTTCTTTTAGCCTCTAAATCTTTCTCACACCACTTTTTTCTCTTTAAACTTAGAAGTAGCAATATTTTTAATGTTATTAATATTTTGTAATGCAACATTTTCTTCAATCTCCCAATGGTTTAACCAGGCCCTAGTATCTTTATACCAACCTTGCTTGAGCCTTAGTTGGTTTTGGCTGGAATTTAAAGCTAGCTTAGGAAGTCTATGGTCTCCTATGTGATTGATTTTGTGCCTGTACAACAGGGGCCTAGTCATAGCAAGGCTCTCGATAGGGGAGAGACCCACTTCTACAAGGAGAATAGGATATGATGTATTGCTTTTAATTTTGAGGTTAGACGTTATAAAACGTTCCTAGATTTGCTCAATCTTTCTCTAGCATTCTCTAGAGATGATGCAACCCCAAACATCACAACCATACAAGATAATAGGAGTGACTAAAGTTTTAAAGAGGAGCTTCTTTTTATCCCACATCACAAGGTTTGCTGCTTTACAATTATTTTCAAGACCAAAATAAGCTTTCCACCCTCCATTAATCCTTTTCTCAATGCTATAGTTCCACTTGAGCTTGTGATGAATATCAATTCCTAGGTACTTGTAGGAAGACACTTCCTCTAAGTTGCTATTGTCATACACAAACTTAGCGTAAGTGTCCTTCTTGGATTTGATAATCATAACTTTTGTTTTGTTAGTGTTAACAGTCACACCCATGGTAGAGAAAAATCCTTAAGAAGTCTCAATTGCTTATAGATGAGAAGGGCACCTTGCCAGAAGAACAATATCGTTAGCATAAAGAAGAAGGATGATGACTATTCCATCTAAGATCGTGCCAGCACAACCTTCTTCCTCTAAACAACCTTCCAACTTGTCTATGTAAATGCTAAATAAAATAAGGGAGGAGAGACAACCTTATTTAACTCCAATATTACACTTAATTTATAATTTATGGTTTATTTTATATTCAAAATTTTAAATATTTTGAAATTTAAATATAATTTCACAAAATAATATTATTATTTTTCTTAAAAAATTAACCTATTTTTAATATAATTAATATTTTATCAATATAAATAACTTAAAATAAATATTTTAATTTAATTACTCTTTCGTGTTATTGAATAGTCATTCACTAGCTCAAATTTCGTCTTACTCGTGTTACTTTGAGCCCTGTAAAGAGTGTGGAAGGTTGTAATAGTCATTTATCGAGCCTGGTCAATGTCAAATATCGTCTCACTCGCGTTACTCGGAGCCCTGTAAAGAGCGTGGAAGGTTCTAGACGCCAACTCACCCGTGATTGTCACCCATCTTCTTACGCTCACTCTTGGGCAGGTGCGACATTAATCTGCAATTGTGATTTCTATACTTAAATGTCTTTCAAGAAGACCAGATCATCTGGGTTGAATATCCATCTATGCTCTTTATAGGCGAAGGGCTGCTCGCAAGGCGTACCCGTGACCCATTTGAGGTGGGAAGAATTTACATAAATCTTTTAGCGGATCATTGCTTAATCGAGCTAATATTGAGGGACGTGGATGGGTCGGTGGTGTATTTCAGGGCGCATGACATCCTGCGTGATTTGGCAATACAAATAGCCGAGCAGGAAGAAAACTTCTACTGCCGCGCAGGGATGGGTTTGAAAATGTTGACTAAAAATGAATGTTCAGGGCCCTCTCGGTTATTGTTGAACTACAACAAATTAAGATTTCTTCCGGAGTCGTTGCGAGCTTCGGAAATCTCCTCGTTAGTCTTGTCTAGAAATGCAAATCTAAATCTAAGAGAGATTCCAAGAAAACTGATTAGGAGTATGGTCTCCCTTAAGATTTTGATTTTGAATAGGACGTCCCTCCACTCATTGCCGCACTGTATAGGGTGTTTGAAACAGTTGGTATGCCTCACGTTGGAAGGGGTTCCCATTAGTAGGCTGCCTGCCTCACTTACAGATCTTGAAAGCTTGGAAGTCCTTCTACTTAGTGGGTCTAAAATCGTAGAATTTCCATCGGACATTCATGGGCTAAGAATCTAAGATCCATAAGGATTTTAGGGCTTGAGCACTGTCAAGATTTACAATATCTGCCTTGGCATATGTCACCGCTTACCTCTTTGCAATGCTTGCTGATGAATGGTTGTAGTTGTGTGTGGACAAAATGCGACTAGAGAAGAAGCCTTAAAATGGTGGCTTCTATCAATGATTTGGGTACTCTAACATCGCTGAAGAATTTATACCTGGATAAAAATGGAGAATTCATCAGCGAGGGAACAGTGGGCAGCATGGATCAAATAGAGAAACTCTAGTTGAAATTTACAACGCTCACAAATTTACCGAATGACTTCTTCAATGTTGGAATTTTTTATTATTCCTGAACAACAATAAGGAAACAATAATTCCTCTTCTTACGCAGAGATAGCAATAAAACAATAAGGATATAGAGTTGGAGGAAAAACTCTATTTCATTAACACACTAGACTGTTACAAAAATTTGCCTCAGAACTGCTGTTTTGGCTTATAATGCAAAAATGGACACAACACAGCTTACACTTGCACTGTCTTACGCTCTCTGTCTAATACACAGTCACTGTTTTTTTTTACTCTGTCTATTCTATTATATATATATATATATATCTGTCTATTCTATTTTATATATATATATATATATATATATATATATATATATATATATATCTGTCTATTCTATTATATATATATATATATATCTGTCTATTCTATTATATATATATATATATATGTATGTTTTTGACATATATATTTTAAACATGAAATGTTTACAATATATATATATATATATATATATGTCAGAAACATTATATTAAACGAAAATTACATCATGACGTATATAACATTTTAAAAACATTAACCAAAGCTTTTAAACCTTATTACATTTCGAGGACTTCAAACTATAAAACAAAACCTTTTAATATTTCATGCGACGGGCTTCATCGCATTAATAAGCTTGTTGTCCAACTGGACCTCAAATCTATGCGAAACACCGCTATTGGCCGACAGTGGATGCACTGGCGGAGGTGGGCCATATCTTATCGCACCGCTTTGGAGGTAGGGTGACGTATGCACGAAATTGCGCGATACGTTTGTGATTGGTCGAGAGGGTGTTAACGTGGTATGGTGGGGATGGAGTTATCGCGCCGGTTTGGAGTATGGTGACAAGGCTTCAAAGGGATGCGATAACGCGTGATTGGTCATGGCGATTATGACGTGGGAACGTGGGCTCCATAGAACTGACGTGGGCCATTTAAATTTAAATCAAATGTGTGAAAAATTACAAATGGTTGGTGGAACGTAATAGCGGTAGATGCAGGAGTTAAGAGTGCGGGGTTGTGTGGTTTAAACCACGGCTTTCATCACAGAAAAGGGCTACGAACTTTGAACAAAATTTGGGTTTTGCAAGGATTTAAACAAGGGATTGAATGCACGGTTGAGTGCTCAACAAAACTGAAAATTGATGCTCCTGCTATCCTCAGATTTTCAAATCAAAATTGAATTTTCGTCCTCCTGTTTCAGTCTTGCAATTGGGGTTATCTCCAACACTCCCCCTTAAACACAACTGCAATTTTCTTGCATTCCCAAACACTCTTTAAGAAAATTAAAACTTTTCTGCCCTAATGGTTTTGTGAATATATCAGCAAACTGCTCCTCTGTTCTGCAATGTTGCAGAACAATTTCTCCATTGCACACTAATTATTTGATGTACTGATACTTTGCATCAATGTCTTTTTCCTCTTATGGAACATTGGATTCTTGCATAAATCTATAGCTGAGCTATTATCACAATAAACTGTTGTGCCTTTTACCTATTCATGACACAAGATTCTCAACATTCTCCTCATCCATACTGCTTGACATGTTGTTGCTGTAGCTACCACAAACTCTACCTCTACTGTTGATAAAGCTACAATTGGCTGTTTCTTAGAAGCCCATGAGATGACTCCTAATCCCATATGAAAAACATATCCAGAGGTGTTTTTCCTGTCATCTATACTTCCAGCCCAATCACTACCAGTATATCCAATCAATTCAAAAATTTCTAAAGAGGTGTATAAAATTCCATACCTCTTTATTCCTTTCACATATCTTAAAATTCTTTTTGTTGTTTGCCAATGCGTTTCCTTTGACCTTTCCATAAATCTGGAAATTAAACTTACAGCATGCATAATATCATGCATAGTTTCAGTCAAATACATAAGGCTGCCAACTATGCTCTTATACAAACTTGGATCAAAATCCTTGCTGTTGTCTTCTTTTCTTAGTCTCAATCCCATCACTATAGGATTAATTGCTGCTTTGCAATCCTGCATGTTAAATCTTTCAAGAATTTCTTTTACATATTTTTCTTGATAAATAAAGATCTTATTTTCATTTTTCTCTACGCCTATTCCTAAGAAGTATCGTATTAATCCCATATCAGTCATTTCAAATTCATCCTTACCGACTGTTTTAAAATTCTGAATGAGGTAAGCATCATTACCTGTAAATATCACATCATCAACATATAAAAAAACAATGAGCATCTTACTATATTTTTATTTGATGTATAATGTGGGTTCTCCTTCACATTTTTCAAACCCATTTTCCAGTAGATAGACATATATCCTATTGTACCATGCTCTTGGTGCATGTTTCAGTCCATATAGAGCTTTCTTCAATTTGCATAATTTGTGCTCTTGGCCTTCTTTCTCATAGCCCAGAGATTGTTCAACATAAACCTTTTCCATCAAAACTCCATTTAGGAATGTTGATTTCACATCCATTTGGTAAACTTTCCACTTGTGTTATGCTGCTATGGACAACACTGCTCTTACTATTTCCATTCTTGCAACTGGTGCAAATTTTTCCTCATAGTCTCTTCCTTATTGCTGCTTGTAGCCTTTGACAACAAGTCTGGCCTTGTGCCTTTCAATCTTACCTTCAACATTGCTTTTGGTTTTATAAACCCATTTCACTCCAACTACTTCCTTGCCTTTTGGGAGATCAACTAATTTCCATGTATTGTTTTTCTCTATTGCATTTATTTCTTCATCCATAGCATCTATCCATTTCTTATATTTTACTGCTTCTTCAAAATGAATAGGATCTTCTACATGAAAATAAAATGCAAATAAATAGTTCATACCTTCTTCTTTCTCATAAATTTCATTCAAACTTTTAAATCTGGTTACTCTTTCACTTGCTGAACTTATGCTTGTAGAAGCACTCAAATCTGTTCCTTGTGATGTGCTTGAAGAAGCATTGTCATCACTTCTCAAGGGTGTTCTCATTCCTGCTTGTGGTGTCCCTTTCTGTCCTTTTGTTGGTGGAGGTGGTGCTACTAATGAGGGATGTATTTCAGCCATTTCTTCCTCATCTTCATCATGAGACAAATAAGTTTTTACATTCACCATTTTCTCAATTCTTCCATCCCAAGCTTCTTCCTCAATAAATTGTACATCTCTGATTATCGTAAACTTATTGGTGGATGGGTTATACAATCTGTATGCCTTTGACTCTTCACTGTATCCAAAAAATATGCACTTCTCCCCCTTACTGTCCAACTTCTTCCTTGGCTGATCTGGAATGTGTGCATAAGGCACACAACCAAAAACTCTCATGGAGTGACAATCTATTTTATGCCACTCCATGCTTCTTCAGGAACTATGTTCATTACACTCTTTGTTGGGAATCTATTCAAAACATATGCTGCACAATGTACAACTTCAACCGAATATTCATTTGGAAAATGTTTTGCCTTCAACATACTTCTTACCATGTCCATGATGGTTCTATTTTTCCTTTCAACAACTCCATTTTGTTGTGGTGTATACCTTGTTGTAAATTGCTTATGAATTCCATTTTCTTTGCAAAAATGCAGAAATTCTTTGGAGATATATTCTCCTCCTCTATCTGTTCTAAGGACTTTAATATGCTCCCCACTTTGATTCTCTACTAGAACCTTAAAGTGGCAGAACTTCTCAAACACTTCACTCTTTAACTTCAATAAATAAACCAATGTTTTTCTTATGTAATCATCAATAAAGGTCAGCATATAGTGGTTGTCTGCTAATGATGGTGTTTGCATTGGTCCACACAAATCAGAATTGACTATTTATAAGGGTTCCTTTTCCCTTATGCTCTTTCCTGATGGAAAGCTTTCTCTGTGTTGTTTTCCCAAGGTCTAGCCTTCACATAGGCTGTCTGGATTTTCAATCAATGGTAATCCCTTTACCATTCCTTTCCTATGCAACAAATTCAGACCTCCAAATTTGAGATGTCCAAATCTCAAATGCCATAATCAGTTTTCATGTTTTGTTTCTCTTTGGAATGTCTCTTGTGTCACTGCTGCCTTTGCAGCTCCTTTCTTCAAATCTGCTCTCATCTTGAGAGGAAACATTATGTTCAGGGTTCGCGATAGTGCCCCAAGAAAAAAAATTTGGACCCTATTTTTCGGTGGGTGGACCCGCCCATGGTTTTTTGCATGGGTTTACACTTGGTTTTTGGGCATGATGGTTTTGAGCCTCTGGTATTTTGTAGATCCGGTCAAGGGAACTATGGTTATGTTCTAATCCAGGGTTAATGGATTAGGGTTTATGTATGCTTCGACATGTATATATATGTATTGTAACACTAAAATGAAAAAAATGAAAAATCAAGATGGTTGTCCCGATTTGGGATCCAGGGGAAAATATTTGTGTATATCTATTTTATGTTTTATGCTCTCGCTGTTGTTTATTTTTTGTTTTTAAGATTCGTTTGCAAATAATTTTTGTACAGGGTTAAAACCTACATTTGGTATCAGAGTTGTTTCAGCTTCAAGGGGATGCCTTTACTGCTGAGGGGTTTTTTTCTCAGGCCTGTGGTAGACCCTATTCAATGGGAGATATACGGGATTGATTATTGCGGTGAAAGAAGATGGAGAGTAGTGGAAAGATAGAGATTGAGAAATTTAATGGTCAGAGTTTTGAGTTGTGGAAGCTCAAGATGGAGGATCTGCTGGTGGATAAATACCAATGGATCATAGTAGATATAAGTACTAAACCAATGAAAATGTCATATGAAGACTGGAAAAAATTGGATTGGAAGGTGAAGAGCACAATACGGTTGTGTGTCTTAGATTTGGTATTGTTGAATGTAACTCGAGAAGCTATGGCAAAGAATTTGTGGGAAAAACTTAGGACTTTTTACCAATCTAAGTCTCTGGTGAATAAATTGTTACTGTGGAAAAAACAGTATAATCTAAGGATGAAGGATGGAGACTTAGTGAAAGAGCATCTAAATGGCTTCCATACTATGGTAAGTCAGCTATCATCTGTTGATATTAAATTATCAGATGAAGATAAGTGCATCAACTTGTTGTGTTCTCTACCAGACTTATGGGACAGTCTAGTTATTGCAATAGGTAGCAATACAACTACCTTGAATTTTGATGACATTGTCTCAGTCTTGCTATCGGAGGAAATGAGACGGAGAAATATGGAGTGTCAGAATGGAGATGCCTTATCTATACGAGGAAGGTCCCAGAACAGAAACAAGAATAAGGTTTCGAGTGGGAGATCTGAATCTAGAGGGAGATCTAAATCTCCTGGAAATTTTGTAAAGGTGTGCTGGAAATGCGGAAAGGAAGGGCACTACAAATTGGACTACAGATATCAAGCTCCTGAGAAAGGAAAGGGATCTGGTGATGCTCCTTCTGCAGAAGAAAAAACCATCTCAGATGAAGGTGGGGATGTGTATTTGGCTTCTTATTCAAATACATCTGTAGATCATGAGTCATGGTTGATTGACTCGGGTGCATCCTTTTACTTCATTCCCCATAGGGAGTGGTTTTGGGAATATGAGAAATATGATGGTGGTGATGTATTCTTAGGTGATGATAGGAAGGCTAGAATCGTTGGACGTGGAAAATCCAAGCTGAAGCTGCAAGCTGGAAGGATTAGAACACTTCTCGGTGTTCTACACATTCATGCATTTGCCAAAAAATTGATTTTTGTAAGTAAGATGGATGATGCAGGTGTAAAAACAGTGTTCGAGAAAGATACCTGTAAGATGGTTCAAGGAGCATTGGTATTAATGCGGGGAGTTTGGATTGGAACTTTGTACAAGTTTCAGGGCAACACTGTTATTGATGGGAGCAACATTTTTGTGGTTCCCGAAAGTGGAGTGGAAAGCATAGTGGTCTCTGGAGAAAAGACCATGTTATGGCATCGAAGGCTTGGACATATTGGAGAGAAGGGCCTTCGGATACTACATGGAAATGGTATGGTAGAAGATATGTCTAATAGATCTCTGGATTTCGATTTTCGTGAACATTTTGTATAAGGGAAGCAGAATCGGGTGAGTTTTCCTTTTGGTGCTAAGAGGGCGAACAAGATATTAGAGCTTTTGCACAATGATGTGTTTGGACTTGTGTCGGTTCCATCACTGGGTAAGTCTGTGTACTATGTTTCACTCATAAATGACTTCTCAAGGAATACATGGATATATTTCTTGAGGAAGAAATCTGAAGTCTTTGAAAGATTTAAAGAATTTAAGGCTTTGGTGGAAAAACAGACAGAGAAGAAGATAAAGGTGCTAAGGATAGATAATGGTGGGGAGTTCTACAAGAAGTAATTTGAAGAGTTCTGTAAGAAGTGTGGTATAACACAGAAAAATACTACTCCATACACACCTCAGCAAAATGGAGTTGCAGAAAGAATGAATAGAACACTGATGGAAAAGGCAAGAAACATGCTCAGTGGTACTGGGTTAGGACAAGAATTCTGGGCAGAGGCAGTGGAGACTACATGTTACTTGCTTAACAGATCACCTTCATCAGCATTGGAGGATAAGACTCCACATGAGGTATGGGCTGGTAAGAAACCCTCTCTTTCACATCTGAGGGTATTTGGATGTGATGCATATGTACATGTTCCAAAGGTGAAAAGGACCAAGTTGGATAATAAATCTAAAAGGTACATGTTTATTGGGTATAAGGATGGTTTAAAGGGTTATAAGAAATCAAAAACAAGGAAGATTGTGTACAACCAAGATGTGGTGTTTAGAGAGGTGAAAGATGTTGTAAAACATGAAGTCCTACCAAAGGAACCTGAGAAGATAGAGTTTAAGCTAAAGGAGGATGAATTAGACTCTACAACGGAAGAAGACTCAGAAGAGGAAGAGTCACAAACTCCATCTGTGAGAAGATCAGTTCGGGAAAGAAGACAACGAGAAAGGTATAGTCCATCTACATTTTGTTCAAATTTTTCTTTAACTATAATTGATGACGATCCCAGAACCATCAGGGAGGTAGTAGATTTAGAGGATGGAAAACTCTGGAAGGAGGACATGGTTGATGAAATGGCATCCTTGCATAAAAATGAGGCATGGGATCTGGTGGAGTTGTCGGCTAGAAGGAAGCCCATCGGGAGCAAATAGGTGTTTAATAATAAGGTGAATGTAGAAGGCAAGGTGGAGAAATACAAAGCTCGGTTGGTAGCAAAAGGTTATTCCTAGGTGCCGAGAATTGATTTTGGTGATATTTTTCTCCTCTTGCCAAATTTACTTCTATTAGATTACTTTTATCTATTGCTACTGCATTTGATTTTGAGGTAGAACAGATGGATGTGAAGACAACATTTCTTCACGAGGATCTGGAAGAGGAGATCTACATGAAACAACCTGAAGGCTTTATGGTGAAGGGGAAGAAATAACTAGTATGCAGGTTAAAGAAGTCTCTGTATGGGTTAAAATAGTCACCAAGGATGTGGTATCAGAAATTTGATAACTACATACGGGGATTTGGCTTCACCAGAAGCAAGGAGGATCACTGTGTTTATTTTAAATTAATTTGTGACCATGTTATTTATTTGGTCTTGTATGTGGATGATATGTTGTTGATTGGAAATGACAAAGAAATTATCCAAGATTTGAAGACCCAATTGTTCTCCAAAATCAACTTGAAATATCTTAGTGCTGCAAACTATATTTTGGGCATGGAAATTAAGAGAGATCGAGCAAGGAGGAAGCTCTAGTTAATCTAGAGGAATTATGTCGAGACTATATTGTAGACGTTCAATATGTAGGATAGTAAATCGGTGAATATTCTGATTCCTATAGGTGTAAAGCTGTCTGTTGAACAGTGTCCCAAGACACAAGAAGAAGAGGAGGATATGTCTCGTGTTCCATATGCAAGTGTAGTGGGTAGCGTGATGTATGAAATGGTCTATACTAGACCATACATTGCACATGCAGTGGGAGTATTGATCAGGCTTATGTCAAACCCAGGGAAGGAGCATTGGACATCAGTGAAACGGGTTTTCAGATATTTGCGTGGCACTAGTGATTATGGCTTTTGCTACCAAGTAAGACCAGGATTGGAAAGAGTGTTGGACATTCATGTTTTTGTTGATGCAGACTGGGCTGGAGATCTGGACCAAAGAAGATCTACAAGTGGGTATGTGTTTAGCCTATTTGGAGGTGCAGTCAGTTGGATGAGTAAAAGACAGTGTGTAGTGGCTCTTTCAACTACAGAGGCAGAATACATGGCAGCCACTCATGCAAGAAAGGAATTAGTTTGGTTGTAGAGGTTATGTTCCAGTATGGGGTTGGTGCAACAAGCTATAAGGATAGACTATGATAGCCAAAGTGCAATTTTCTTGGCTAAGAACCCTGCTTATCATTCAAAGACAAAGCACATTGATGTTCAATATCACTTTGTGAGAGATATGGTTGAGGCTAAAAGGGTGTTGTTGGTAAAGGTGGACACTTTGAAGAATGTTTCAGATGCATTGACGAAGTCTGTGAGCACTCAGAAGTTCTCTTGGTGTAGAGAAACAATGGGTGTTGTAGAGTTGGGCTAATGACTAAGCTCTCCTTTGGCCCCATGCGGAAAGAAAACAACAAGTGGGAGAATGTTGGGTATGTGTTATATTCTTTCCACGACTAGTTATCTGTGGGGGGTCACAAGGGGGGCGATAACGCCTCTTGTACGTTGCGCCGGGCGCAACAGGGGGTTCGGTGCTGTTAGTATGAATCTTTCGTCGTAAAATATCACTTTAGCTACGCATAAAAAATAGCCCTAACATCAATTATGGCTGCAAAATATCTTTAAGTTTGTGCACAAATTCAGATCTAAACACAAAAGACATTAAGCAAATAAAATATAATATAGCTCCATAAATCCAATAGACAAGACAAGAAGAATGTATTTGAAAGAATTTTGTATTATATTAAAGAATGGGGCACCTGAGAGGAAAACAAGCAAGGTGTCTTACGGTTCTCCTCAGTGGGATGGGTTCTTGAAAGTCCTCAGTGTTTCAGATCTAACATTTCTCTCTCTTATGGGTGTAGAAAAGCAAACATAGAACTCTATGGAAGTTCACAAAGAAAAATGGAGAATGGTGACCAAGAGTAGATCCAGAGTGATCTAATGCAATGAAGGTGACTAATGAATGGGGAAAACCCCTCTATTTATAACAAAATATTGGGGCGGTCTAGAACTCGGTGGATGAATAAAATATTATTAATCGAATTCTAGAAGCACCTTTTAGGAATATTTTATTATATTTGTTGGAGAGAAAAGGATTCTTGACTTGGGTCAATTCTTTTGTTTATAAATAATAAATAAATAAATGATTTATTTATCATTTTAGGGGAATGATGGGAATATAATTAAATTAATGGTTTATTTAATTATTTATGCATGATTTAGTCAAATTTAACTAAGAATATTATTTAAACAATGATTTAAATAACTTGTTCTTAGAAAATAATTAAATAAATAGGGATTTATTTAATTAATTTCCTTGTTTTGGGTTAAATATGACCAAATAAGTTATTTTATATGGAGAAAGAAATTTGACTTAGGGTAAAATTGGTCTTACATGGTGTACTTGGGTTCATCTAATAATAATAGGTTAGATGACCAAAAAAATGGTGTAACAGATTGCCCCCCAACGTACAAGTGTTAGGAGCAAATCGTATGACCGAAGTACATTGTAAGAACTCAATCACTAGATGTCAAAAGGGAAGTGAGAGAGAGAAGTGTAATTTTGTCTGATGTGCTAAAGGACTAGACCCTGAGGAGATGAGACTTATAGGTGCAACAATTCTCTAGTGTATGAAGTGGTACTTGTGCTAAAGGCTGCGGGGGAGGCATACCTATGCCCGCCGAGACAAAGTACAAAGAATAAGGCGCCCGAAAAACCACGGAATGCAATAATGAAGCATGTGATGGCCTAAACATGAGCCAGATAAATAACATGATGAATCCCACATACGTGTGATGCTTGGAATAATCGTCAGGACTTATACAATAATATGGTAGTACATGAGATACAAATACACCCAAATGCCCCCTACACACGGGGAAGGGCTTGCAAACTCTGACTGATACGTGCAAATCACAAAGGCGCCGTAAGTGGTTGAGGATGATATCATCAAATGGGAGGAGCTGCATCAAGGGCGGAAATGAAGTCATCCGGGCATGTGGGGGGCTACCTGTAGGGCCACCCCCTCATGAGGGTTGAGACATCTCACACATGCCTGAGAATCACCAATAGCTGTTGCTGCGTCACTGGACCATCAAGTGTATAGATCAGGATCATTCTGGGAAGAGCTTGAACCAATGGTACACTGCCCCCTAGACCTGGCTTCTGGAATAAATGGGCTGATGTCGACAGAAGGAGGTCTGCCATAGGTGAGGTAGTAAGGGAACCCCAACTAAGGCATGAGGGAAAATAGTAGAGCGATGGGCAAGTAGACACTGATGATGATGATGGAATGAGAGGAACAGAGGAGCGGTTGGGCGACTTCCCTTGTTAGAGCATAAAGTGTATGAATGGATTGGCAGCGACTGACACAATATCATGATGGATGATGGAAAAGGGTATGAATGGCCATAATGTGCGACACGAGAGAGGGACCAAGCATGAAAGGATGGATGACTATGGCGGGGTACAAAAGGACTCGGGATAGACTCCATGAGTGTGATGGTGACTCGACTCGAATGCTCTAAGCAAGGGCGACTTGATGGTGCTGCCTCATAGTATGGGTCCAATGGGGACCATAAAAGCATGAGTACAATAGGGTGACTCATGACGAAAATCAACATGAACGAAGACGAGTAAGGAGGCAAAGTGGTGCCCCAAGTAAAATTGTCGTAAGTGAAGAAATTCGATTTTGAGAAGAGGTGAATAGACCCTTCATGGACAAAATGGGTCGTGGTAAAGTGTCAAAACATAAAAAACTGACAAATACCCATTTGAGTGTTCGCTGAGAGCTTTTCAACGGTGCAGATGGTGTGTCAAACGGGGCTACCGTTTGGTCGCAGCGGGCGAAAGAAAAAGCAGGGGTTTTCTTCTAATAGGGCATTTTCCCTCCAAAATCATTCATTTGCTTGTGTAGCTGTGGTGAATGTGGAGAGGAGAGAAGGCCCTAAATCTTGCGGTGATCGTATCGGACAAACCGATTGTTGGAATTGTGATCCGTCAGTTGCAGGTAAGAGGCCTAATCCTAAGCTTTGTTTTTGATGGATTCAAATTGCAGATTAGGGCTTTAATTCTTGGTAACTGCCCCTACATCATCATTACGGTCAGGTCGCACTTTTTGGGGCAAAAGCTGCGACCTGGGATGCAGGTTTTGGCCTGAAAAGTGCAACCTGGCCTAGGTTTTGCCCAAAAAGTGCAACCTATTAGATTTGGGGGGTTCAGTGCTGTTATGGGCTGAGATGTTGTTTTGGAGGAAGTTAATGTAGTTTTTCTGATCTGGAGGCTGACGAAAATGATGTTTTTGTGTAGATATGGCAGATATACGGATCAAGTGGAGAGAGAGACACTTAGGTACATTACGGACGGAGATCTAGGCAGATCAGGGTGTCTGTCGTGCACTAGCTAGGTATGGGGTGCTGAAGTTTTTGGAGAACCATTTGATGAGGGCTGGAGAGCCCTTGTTGGCCCATATTATTAGTTACTGGGATCCAGATCAGGAGGCATTTGTAGTGCAGGGGCACAGGATCGAGTTGACGGTCCAAGATTTGTATTTCTTGACTGGTCTCCCGCCATTACGGATGGTGGGAAATACGCAGCCAGTGTTACCACGTGGGTGTAACATTATGGATTTTGTTGAGCAACATTGTCGACCAGGTATCCGAGTCAAGGGGACTCGGATATCCATTGGTGATCAAGAGAGGTTGGAGACCTGGGCAGTGGCCGCAGCAGTGTTGCGAATTTTGGGTAGCCAGGCATTCCATCACATCACTGGAGGGCAGATGATGATTGTGGAGAGTGTGCTGAGTGGGACCTACTATGGGTGGGCCCAGATGATGTTGGTGTCGGTGAAATGACAGCTATCGCTATGCAAGTGAGAAGTGAATCATGATTGTGCCTATGGGACTGTTTTATGCTCTTTCTTCTTTGAGAAGATCCCGACCTTGCGACCTCGTATACAGTTACCTGATGGAGGTCCGAGGGAGCCTCGGATGCGTCGCTGGGGACGATTACTGTGTAGGAGAGGAGGAAGGGCAGTCGGACGGGTGTTCCAACCAGAGTTCGTTGCCCATTGGGATCAGATGCCACTATACATAGACGATTATCTGTAAATTTTTGTAGATGTTCTATGCTTGATGCAACTTTACTTTTATAACCGCAATCACATAAATAGTTAAGTAAAAATGCTGATAGAGCATACCAGTGGATCTATAGAAGACAAACCAGAAACAGGAGAATGTGTTGGTGCGTTACGGTGGTTAGCAGGATGCTTCAACTAGCAAAGTCTTCTTGGTCAGCCAACCCAAAATGTGTCACAACAATCCTCAAATCAATCATCTAGTCAACTCAAAGTCAACCCTAGAAAAGTCAACGTAGTCGAGAAAAAGTCAACGCAGGGCAGCAACAATAAAGTCAACACAGCTCCAACTTCGGTCAACCTTTTGACCTCGATTTTTGTGCCAATGAGTATGACCTTCAAAAATCGAACTCTCCACAAAATTTCAGTTGAAACAGACCATGCGTTGACCAAAGTCAATGCTGGTCAAACTTCCCTAGAAACCCTAATTGCATAAAATTTGCTGCGGTAAATTTCGTCCTTTTGCTGCAGTAGATTTCGTCCTTCTTCTCACGTGGGAGATGAAAATACTTCTCAGATGCTCGTAGATAATCAGAGGAGAAGATTTGTGATGCTGAGTGAGTGAAATGCTCTCCAACGTTGACTGTATTTATATCCATCATTGAGGTGTGTGACACATTTGTTGGGGGTGTAAAACCTTAAGGCCGACCTGCACTTAAATTTATTATAAATAATAAATTCAAAATAAATGTTCTCCTCATCAGATTAAAATCAATTTTATATCGATTTTACACCTCTACGAAAGAGGAATCCAATAGAAATATTGGAATCTTCATCTAAGCATCACAAGATGGAGTTTGGACCTAGTTGTCCAAATTTAACACTCCCTCTCAACTAGGGAGAACTCCATCCACCAGTGCAATCAAACATCGTGCGTCATCCCACCGTAACTTGCTTTGCTGGCCTCTTTATTTCAGAATAGAAGTGGGTCTGTCACAAAGACATCATCCCTCGGCTGAAAAATTCAGACCAGAGGTCCCAAACCTCTATCGGACTCACAAAGAATCTCCAACCAACTCGAAGTTGGTTCATCTGACCCGAGGTCAGGCAGAGGTCCGAGACCTCACTAGAATTGATCCCAGATCAAGTGGTTGGACTGTGCCATCCTAGATAGAGAGTACGGCAATCTCTGATGCATCCATCAGTCTTTGCTACTAGTCTCTAGCTTTTCCCATCTCATTGGCCAAATGAGAGGTAATTCCCATGAGCCCTGAACTCAATGGGTAGGATGCATACGGGGCATAGATAATGAGAGGTGAACCAACTTAATAATCACAACGGTGGGGTCCAAGCACACCAACAAGGTTTGGCAAGCCTAGTCTTGTGGTTGCTCATAGCTCCGAGAAGCTATCCCCAAAGCCCTCCAAAGCTCCTCGAGCTCATCGTCCAACAGGACTCACATCATAGGGTCATTCCACGATACCAAGTCTCTCACGGAAGGTGATGAACTTGACCTTCCCCAGGGGCTTAGTGAGAATATCCGCGACCTACTCATCAATTCCTATATGATCGAGCCTTACGGCACCTCGCTGTACCATATCCCGGATGAAATGGTACCTGATATCAATATGCTTGTATCGATTGTGGAACACAGGATTCTCGGTCAAGCGAATTCCACTCTGGTTATCACAGAGTATCACGGTGGTATCTAGCACATGTCCAAACAACTCACTAAAGAGCTTTCGCAATGAAACTACTTCACAATAGGCCATACTTGCTGCAATGTATTCGGCCTCTGCGATGCTCAAAGCCACCGACTTCTGCTTCCTGCTCATCCATGAAATCGAAGCAGAACCAAGATTGAAGTAGCATCCCAATGTGCTCTTACGATCCACCACAATGCCAGCCTAATCGGCATCAGTATATTCACGGAGTGTCACGCTCCCGGCAGTGTATCTTAGCCCATGGTTTATCGTGCCCCGAAGGTATCTCAGAAGATTCCTGGCACCAACCCAGTGAAAGTGATGAGGTTCAACCATCTGTCGACTCAAAGTGTTCACTGCAAAACATATATCTGGATGGGTGTTCACTAAGAACATCAGGGCCCCTATGAGTTGATGATACTCAGTAGGATTTTCCAATACGGGCCCAGCAGCGCTGCCACTCAACTTCTTGAAGTTGAGTTCCATTGGTGTTGACACGGACTTGCAGTCCACCATACCAAATATTTCCAGAAGTTTCACAATGTATTTTCCTTGAGAAAGGAAAATCTCTCCAAGTTTCTGCTAGACCTCCAGGCCTAGGAAGTAATGCATCAGTCCTAGGTCCTTCATCTCGAACTCAACATCGAGCTCCCTCTTGCATTGATGAATGAGAGGGTCAACACCTGTCAAGAAGAGGTCATCCACATACAGCACCAGAATGAGAGGCTTCCCTTGGACAACCTTGAAGTAAAGGTTCGGATCAGCATTACTTCGAGTGAAGCCCAGCTTCATCAAGTAGCTATCTATCCTCTCGTACCAAGCTCTGGGTGCTTGCTTCAACCTGCAGACATGTGTGTCCCGATCCTGGACTTCAAACCCCAGAGGTTGTTCTACATACACCTCTTATTTTATTGCACCATGCAGAAAAGAAGTCTTGGCATCCATCTGATGAAGACTCCATCCTTGCGTAGCAGCAAGGGCTATGATTGATCGAATGGTGGTATATCGTGCCACAGGTGCAAATATGTCATCATAGTCTATTCCTTCCTTTTGAGAGAAGCCACGGGCAACAAATATTGCCTTGAACTTTTTAGCACTTCCATCAGATCCATGCTTGATCTTGTAGAGCCATTTTGTGGTGACAACTGATTTTTCCTTCGGTCTTGGAACCACATCCGAGACATCATTCTTCATTATGGACTCATATTCTTCATGCATAGCATCCTTCCAGAATTGATGCTTTACGACTTCCTCAAAAGATCCAGGTTCAGATTTTACAATAGTACTCATGGCAGCCAGATACCCTTGGTATCTACACGGCTTCTTACTTTCTCGGAATGTCCCCCTCGGGGCAGCATGTCCCTCGGCATCTTTGAGAGTGTCCCTGAGCCATTATGGTCTCTTTCTCAGTGAAGGAGATGGGTCGATTGGGTCCATTGGTCCTTCAACATCAGGCATTGTCTCATCCTGCAGTTCTTCTTGATTTCCAGGCCTTGCTTCATGATTTTCCTCAGATCTCGGAAGATCTACTACTTTCTTCAGGGAAGCATCTTCATCAAAAGTGACATCATGGCATATCTCTACTTCCCTTTGAACAGGTACATAGACTCTATAGGCCTTAGAGGTTTCATTGTAGCCCACAAACATTCCTTTCTTCCCAGAAGCATCCAACTTACTTCTCTTTTCTTTTGGCACATGAAAATAAATAGGACATCCAAAAATTCTAAAATGTGAGATGTCAGGTTTCTTACCAGTGAAAACCTCTGCAAGAGTTTTGGAGTCCAGGGCAGAATGAGGGCATCGGTTTTGAATGTATACAGCAATATTCGCAGCTTCTCCCCACAGAAACTTCTGTAGACCCTGGTCACATAGCATGGCACGGGAAACTTCCACAATGGTCCTATTCTTTCGTTCAACAACGCCATTATGCTCAGGAGTATAGGCATTAGTAGTCTCCCTCTTAATGCCAGCTTCTCTGCAAAAGTCCTTGAACTCATTTGACTCATATTCAGTGCCATTGTCGGTCCTCAAAATCTTGATCTTCTTCCCTATCATATTTTCCACCAAGGCTTTGAAGGTATAGAACCACATGAAAGCCTCATCCTTCTTCTTCAAGAAGTATATCTAGGTTTTGCGGGAGAAGTCATCAGTGAATGTCATATAGTAAGAACATCCTCCCAGGGATGTCACGGGTAGCATACCAGATAGATCAGAATGGACTAGTTGCAAAATATCAGATGTCTTTGTGACACTTGAGGGGAAAGGTCCCCTTGTACACTTTCCTTCGGCACAACTCTTACATATACCTTCATGATTATTTCCAAAATTAGGCATCCCTATCACCACCTTCCTTGCTTCGGGAAGGGCCTTATAATGAAGGTATCCAAACCTCTGGCGCCATAGTTCAGTTTGCTGGATAGTATCACATGTCATAGCTCCTAGTGGACTTCCTTCAACCTGGTAGAGTGTTCCAACTCTAAAACCAATCATGATAGCTTCCTTGAGATTATTTTTCCACATGCGCACCTTTCCATTAATGAATGCCACATTGAAACCTTTGTCTTCCATGGCTGATATAGACACAAGGTTCTTCTTCAATTTTGGTACATAGAGTACATCTTGCAAATGTAGAACTTGTCCTTGAGACAAGTGGAGGGTCACAGTCCCTGTCCCTTTCACGGGATATGTGGCATTATCTCCAAGGATAATTTCTAGATTAGTATCCTTCTCAACCATGTCAGAGAGTGCTTCCTTGAACCCAGTGATGTGTCTTGAGGCACCACTATCTATCAGCCAGACATCCATAGTGTCGGGCAGGGATGCAACAGAGAGGGCGGATATAAGAATGTATTCATTTCTTTTATCAACAACATTTGAATCCTCATACTTGGAGTTTCTAGACCTTTTGAAAGGTTGATTGTTTCCTCCAGAGGGGGCCTTCCTCTTTCCTTTGGACCTGTTGTTTCTTTGATTTCCATTCCTCCGGTTGTTGTTGTTGTCATCAATATCGAGAGAATCCTTCTTGAAAGGACATTCTCTAGCATAGTGACCAGGCCTATGACAAGTGAAACAATTTCCCTTCTTTCCTTGGGCCCCTCCTCTTCCTTTGTTCTTTGGACCACCAGAGTTCTTCTTTCTAGAATGAGCAACGTAGGTAGCATTTCTGTCATTTTCGTATTCCTTCATTCTTGTCTCTTCTTGCATTCATCTCGACAATAGCTCGTCAAAGTTAGGAATTGTATTATTATTGAGAATGGTAGTGTTGAATACTTGCCATTCATATGGGAGCCCTCCAAGTGCGGTGAGTACCATCTCACGATCAGCTATTGTCTCCCTAATAGCCAGCAAATTGTTCCTGATCTCAGTCAGTTTCAGAAAGTATGTTTGGACAGATTCATCCCTACCTTTCTTCAGATTCTTCAATTGATTCTTGAATAATAGCACCTGGTTTGCATTGTTTACTTTGAACATTTGTATCAGCTTATCATACATCTCTTTGGATGTGCCTAGCTCAAATATGTAGGCAACTAGAATTTTATGTATGGATTCCCTGATCATTAGCTTTGTTTTGATCTCCCCCTTATTATACTTGGTTTTAGCAGCAACAGTAGCAGTGGATGGAGGCTCTTGTATCTTACCCAGTACATAGTCCATGAGATCATGGTCTTCTAATTTGAGATCTAATATCATCTTCCAAGCATGGAAGTCATCCCTTCCAGTTAGCTTGTCATCCTCCTTGAAGCCATAACTTGTGGAACTCATTTTTCTCTTTTGGTGATTGCTATAAGTTAGGGCTTGTCTTCACCTCAGCTCCGATACCATGTAAATTTTTGTAGATGTTCTATGCTTTATGCAACTTTACTTTTATAGCAGCAATCACATAAATAGTTAAGTAAAAATGCTGATAGAACATACCAGTGGATCTATAGAAGACAAACCAGAAACAAGAGAATGTGTTGGTGTGTTACGGTGGTCAGCATGATGCTTCAACGAGCAAAGTCTTCTTGGTCTGCCAACCCAAAATGTGTCACAACAATCCTCAAATCAATCATCCAGTCAACTCAAAGTCAACCCCAGAAAAGTCAACGCAGTCCAGAAAAAGTCAACGCAGGGAAACAACAATAAAGTCAATGTAGCTCCAACTTCGGTCAACCTTTTGACCTCGATTTTTGTGCCAATGAGTACAGCCTTCAAAAATCGAACTCTCCACAAAATTTCAGCTCAAACGGACCATGCATTGACCAAAGTCAATGCTGGTCAAACTTCTCCAGAAACCCTAATTGCAGAAAATTTGATGCGGTAAATTTCGTCCTTTTGCTGCAGTAGATTTCGTCCTTCTTCTCACGTGGGAGATGAAACTGCTTCTTAGATGCTCGTATATAATTAGAGGAGAATATCTGTGATGTTGAGTGAGTGAAATGCTCTCCAACGTTGACTGTATTTATATCCATCATTGAGGTGTGTGACACATTTGTTGGGGGTGTAAAACCTTACGGCCGACCTGCACTTAAATTTATTATAAATAATAAATTCAAGATAAATGTTCTGCTCATTAGATTAAAATCAATTTTATATCGATTTTACACCTCTCCGAAAGAGGAATCCAACACAAATATTGGAATCTTCATCTGAGCATCACAAGATGGAGTTTGGACCTAGTTGTCCAAATTTAACACTATCCCTATAGTGGGATGAGTTATTGGGGAGATCTAGACTTGCCGCTTCCGCCTAGTCGAGTGTGGGGGCCCGATGGTAAGTGACAAGCAACTAATCTGTTATGTGCATTTTAGAGTTTGTGACTAGTATGCATGGTACTAATTGTTATATGTTTTGGAATGCAGATATAGCTTCGGTGAAACCGGCCGGATATATGGCGCGACTGGCAGTAGAAGGCGCTACAGGTGCGAGTGGATCAAGGACAACACAAAATGAGGATATGGCCGCTCTGGTGGAGGACATCTGTCGTAGATGTGAGGGGTTGCTAACCAGTGTGTCGGAGCGTGGTTGGCAGGATTTAGATGACCAGTACATAGAGTTATGTATTGGGCTACCCCCGGAATGGTGAGGTATCATGCGACGCATGGCGATGGCCGGTCAGACTGTGTGTGATCTACGAGTGGCAGGAGTAGAGCCATTGGCTCGGGATCCTTCGGAGAGTGATGAGATGTAGGGCAGATGGTGCCCCCCAGTGTTTTTGTAGGGGCAAGTGGTGCCCCCCATTTTGTAGTTATGTTTTTTGTACCATGCTATGGGCATGTGATATGTTTCAGAGTAGATGGACTCTAAAAACACATGTTATATGATATATATGATGTATATGCATTTGATTAATGGTGGTGAATGTTATTGTGTTATGTGTGATAAATGCCAGTCTAGAACATGATTTGCGATCTGATCTACGTAGTGATTTTGATCTCTAGGTATATGGCTAAATGTAATGAATCAAAATTCTCGGATCAAAATTTGCACTCGTAAATATTGTCTAAACAGGATAGGGTTATGCACACGATAGACACCGTTAAGTTGTAAGACAAGGAGCAGGGAATCTAAATGAACATGTAGATGGAGGATGTGATGAGAGAGGGCATCGGCTAGGAGACCACACATTGCATCATATTCGGCCTGATTATTGGTGGAATTACTAATGCAGACCCCATTCGCGAGAACCAGGGTATGCAAGGGGGTAAAGATGGCCCATGCTGCCGAAGTGAGATTCTAGGAATAGAAACTTGCCCCATCGGCATAGCCAAGATAATGGGTAGAGGAGGGGGCAGATGTAATGGTGTCACAAGACAGGTAATGGGAGGGATGAGAACAAGGATGGTAGCGTGAGTAGAGGATAGACATCCAGTGATGGTTATGGGAGGGAGCAGTCTGGGTAGGAGGTCTAGGACTCATAGATCGATGAGAGGGGGATGAATGAGAACAATGCGATGAAGAGCGGGGACTCAGGCTGCGAAGGACATCAAAGATACGGATGGTATGATCGTGAGTATGGGAGGGAAAGGAAGGGTCAAGGGGACCATACGATGCTGCAAAGCTACCGAAATCAACAGTGTGGGAAGAGAGGCGCAGATACGGGTCGTCACAGGGAATGACAGAAGAACAGGTAAAAAGATGGTCAAAACATGAAGAGCTTGAGAATGTGTCTGAAGGAGGATCAAGCAGAATAGAGGGAGTGGATTCGGAGGGAATGTAATCAGATGGTTGCACGGATGATGATAGGTATAGGAGGGGAGCAGCAAATTCAGACATTTCAACATTGGGGGGAGGAATGTCAATGGTGGCAGGGGGATCCTCAAGTAGACTGAACGCATATTGAGCAAGGATGGGAGAGGCGGATTGATTTTGTTCAACCTCGTACTCGTGGATGACCTCTAAAGAGGCTTGGTAATGCGTGAGGTGAGGACAATGGTGGGAAGAATGGCCGTGGAAACCACACAGGGCACAAGGTTTGTTGGTGCGAAGAGTCTTTGGGTTCTTGGCTACGGAGGAGGAAGAAACAGAGGTGTTAGGGATCGTAGATTCATGGAACACGACTTTAACCATGGGTTGGATATGGGGCAACTCACGACAAGTATGGGTGGGATGACCGATACCATCACACAAGGCACAAGGCTTGGTGGGTGGGGGCGGGGTAGGGTCGGGGGTGGTGGCCTTGTCATTGGATGCCCCCTTGCGAGATTTTTGTTTCTTTCTTGTAGTTGTTGTAGCATTAGGAGGGTTCTGCGAAGGGGCTAGGGGCACTATGGTGTTGGAAGGAGCGAAGGGAATCATTTGCACTGGTGTCATGGATATGTATGGTTTGGGGTGGCCCGGGGGGGTCTCGGGTGGAGGAGTAAGATACCATACTGGAATTCCCAAGGTTAAATTAGGTAGGGAAAGGGTTTCCATGACGGGGACTGAATAGACGCCGGGGGGAGGGCCGAGGAATGGTATTTGACCGGTGGGGTAATGACCAGGAGGGACGGCTCCCATATGGTGGAGACCTGAGGGAACTGACTCAGGAGGGTAGGGGGGTTCCTGAGTATGATGGGAAGGGTTAGGGGAAAAGGGTGCGGTTGACTGATGCGAAGGGCTAGGAGCAGGGGGCGGTGGGTGAGATTGAGGTTGCTGACTAGTCGGAGCAGGCTGTGGAAGGCCAACCTGAGACGATTGCATCATGCCAACATTCGCTAAGCTTGGGTTAGAGATATGAGAAGGAGGAGGACCAGGAAAAGTCCCAAGCAAGGAGGAGTCTTTGTAGATGCCAGGGGAAACACTGGTCAATGAATCAACAGTTGGCTTATTGGCGATAGAAGAGATGGTGGACTCAGGGGAGGTCTGAGAGTGTGGTTCATGGTAAGTCAACTGGTCAATCGTGACAATTTTTCCATTATGAGGGAAAAAACTCTTACGGTGGACTGCGGATGGGATGGAAGACATGGCGTAGGTGGAACTTCACCCCAAAAGAATGTTGTAGTCAATAGGGGCGTCGATAACTTCAACGTTGACACAAACAGTCTTGCCGGAAAGGGTGATAGGACAGTTACGGAATAGGCCAATGGGCTGGGAGGCATGGCCATCCCATGCGCGAAGGGTGATGGTGGAAGGGGCTAGTTCAGGGGATCCAAGTTGTTTCCAAACTGAAGTGGAAATTACGCAGGTAGATGCCCCCTCATCAATAAAACATTGGTGTTTCAGATTTTGACTGGGATTTGGAAAGCAACCGAAGGAGGAAGAGGGGGATGTTCTGACTGACGGGCGTCGAAAACAATCAATTGGTCATCTGAAGGATCTACAGCGCCCATGGCAGATAGTAGAGCCCTCTTTTGAGAAGGACACGACTGGAGGAGTTCCAGTGTTGAAATGGCAGCAGGAGATTGGGCCAGATCATCTACTATGCTGTATGAATGGGCAACCTGACCAGAGGCAACATTTCGGTGTAATGGTCCCTTAGGAGGCTTGGGATGAACCTCGGCTTTGGGCGGAGGGAGTTGCAAGGGACCATTGGGTGTCGATAGAGGCTCTGACGATGGTGACTCAGAGACAGATGGAACGGGGGGTGTGGAATACTGACGGGACCGAGTTTGAAGGTTGAGGTTGATGGTGAGAGGTGGGTCAGAGGCCATCATGAGAATCTGGTAATTAGAGGAACCAGAAGGGGAAGGTTGAGTGGTTACCAGGGTATGAGGGAGTTGAGTGGCCACAAATCCTTGTTGAGGGAAAGGATCGGTAAACACAGCGGGTTGAGAAGTAGCTGGGGTAGGAGGGACAGTAGGGGAGGAATGTTGTCCCCGCACGGTGGCCTGAGAGTCCCACATCTGCCGCATTTGTGGTAATAAGGGACAATCGTGAGTGTAATGACCATAAACACCGCAACATGAACATGAATTATTGGTGCGAAGTGGCCTTTTCGGCTTGGGCTGAGAACCCTGTGGCTGGGTAGCAGTGTGAGGGTCAATACTTGAAGGATTGGGTCCATGATTACTAGGGGAAGATTGATTGCCTTTCCTCTTTCTTTGAGAAGGAAGAAAATTAGGTGCCCCCTGCTGTGCAAAGACCTGCTCTGGAGGGGGTAGTAAGTGCGGTTGCATGGGTGGCAAAGGCAAGGGAGTGGGGGGTCCAAATGTTGGAGGAGTTGGGACACCAGGTTGTGGATACGGATAAGGGCTAGGGTGGGTAACATTGAGGTAAGCAGGAGGGTGGGCAAAAGGAGGAGGCATGCCGTATCTTGAATACATGCTACCTGAAGGGGAAAAAGTGCCGGAGGGGCTAGCCCCTTGAGGGAAACCATGTCCCGGAAGAGGTTGGGCAGAGGTATGTGACAGGGCTCCAACGATACCGTCGGCAGAGTGAGATGCCCTCGAGGCATTAGGGCCACCGGGCTTGGGAAGGTCAGGAAGGACGGTATAAACATAACCATATTGGGCGTAGATAAGGTCATATTTCAAGGCTATTTGGAGGGTGGATTCTTCAGTTTGGGGAAAATGGGATGCGACATCTTTGCCAATGGGAGGTAAGAGAGAGCGAAGGAACCAGTCCATGTAAACCTGATCTTCAAAGGGGGAGCGCGACACAAGCTCCATCTACGCCGCCATTCTTGGACATGAGCAGAAAGGCGGGTCGAAGAGGATTGATGGAAAGAAGTTAAGAGTTCAGTGCCAGTGTTGTATCGGAGAGGGAGCTGGAAATAGGATAAAAAGGCTTGGGCAATGGTCACAAAGGTGGTATGGGAAGAGGTGGTTTGATCAACATACCATTTGGAAGCTTTGCCGATAAGCGTGCGCTGGAACAAACGAAGACGGATGGAGTCATCGGTGATGGAATTGGAGGAACATCACATGTGGAAAGATCGGATATGGTTAGAGGGATCTTCGCTAGCAAGGCCTTCGAACTTGGGAATGTTGGAGAGGAGCTTGGTTGGCATAGCAGGCCAACTAACATCATGGCGAATAGGATCATTAATCAGCTGATTGAAATCGGTGAGACTGAGGCTGGCCATGTAAGGGAGTAATGGGGTAGTCGAGGTAGGTCCCGTAGTGGTTCCACTGGAAATAGACCCAGCGGTAGAACTGGGGTTAGGGCTAGGTCCTGAACTAGACATGGTGAAGGTAAAAGAGGGAGAACCAAAAGTAGTGGGAGAACCCGAACAATCAGAAGAAGAGTCGGAGTGCGGACTCGGGGGAGGACTTACTCGATGACAACGGGAAGGAGGAAGTTCACCAAGCAGAAACTGAGGGTGAAGGACAAGAAGTCTCCGGGAAAGGTGCCTTGGGGGCACAATGATGACGGGAAGAAGAAAAACTGAGAAGGGCAGGGAGGGACAAAATCAAGTGAGGTCAAGGGCAGAAAGGTGCAGTGACAATTGATTTTAAAGTCTTTGCCAGGTGGTGTTAACTAGGTGCTTCTTCACTTAGGGTCAGTGTGTGGCATGCGTTAATTTTAATTGTTTAAACCCAGACGTTTTGAGAGTAAAATAAAAAATGTGCTGCGTAACTAAAAATAAATCTGCAGTAAATAAGACTAAAAGAACAGAAAATGAACAGCTACCTATGCATCAATTTAACCCGACAAGGTGGGTCTCTCAAAACTGATCTATAAGAGGGAAAAAAATAGGCAAAGCATGCGAAAAAGAGGCCAATAGATCAAATGTTGGGAGGGACTGGGATCTAAAAGAGAAATCTGCTGAAAAGTGGTGTAGAGAACAACAAAGAGGTAGAGGCAAGGTTGCTGCTAAAAAGGAGGAGATCAGCTAAAACTAGAAGAGACAAGGTAGTGGCCTCAGAAAGGAACCCAAACAAAACGATATGAGGTAATTTGAGAGGAAGCAGAGCTGATCTAAAAGGATCTGAAATGGAGGTATCAGATCTGAGAAAAATAAGGCTGAAACTCTGAAAATTCAGACGTCTGAAACAACAAAGACTCTCCCACAAAAAGTGGAGGGTACTAGAACCCTAAGGGGAAAGATTCCCTCTTAGTTGAGTAAAGCAGTTCAGAAACAGGTCTAAACGGGCAGAGACAGAGGCTAGAAAACCCTAACAGAAGCTTCAGACAAACGCAGAAAAAGTGTTGAAAAAGTTGCAGAAAAAGGGCAGGTCGCAGGTTCTGACCTGATTTCAGTCCAGGTCGCAGGTTTGGGGCAGAAAAGTGTGTCCTCAAGCTCAGGTCACACTTTTTGGGCCGATAAGTGCGACCTGCAGATCCGGCTTTCTCGGCGGCAGATTTCAGAAAAAGTTGTCGTCTCAGTTGTGGCTGATGTCTGTCACCTGCGCAATAAGGCCAAAAACACACGGAAATTAAAAATTTGATTGTTTGAGGGTTTTAGGGGTGAAAAACACCATAAAATTGGAAAAAAAGAAAATGGAAGAGAAACCCTAGGGTCTGAAATAGCTGGATATGCAGGAATATATAAAACGACAGCGGTCGCAAAAGAAAACCCGTGTGGAGTCGCCAATTGTTAGTATGAATCTTTCGTCGTAAAATATCACTTTAGCTACGCATAACAAATAGCCCTAACATCGATTATGGCTGCAAAATATCTTTAAGTTTGCTGCACAAATTCAGATCTAAGTACAAAAGACATTAAACAAATAAAATAATATAGCTCCATAAATCCAATAGACAAGACAAGAAGAATGTATTTGAAAGAATTTTGTATTATATTAAAGAATGGGGCACCTGAGAGGAAAACAAGAAAGGTGTCTTTTGGTTCTCCTCAGTGGGATGGGTTCTTGAAAGTCCTCAGTGTTTCAGATCTAACATTTCTCTCTCTTATGGGTGTAGAAAAGCAAACATAGAACTCAATGGGAGTTCACAAAGCAAAATGGAGAATGGTGACCAAGAGTAGATCCAGAGTGATCTAATGCAATGAAGGTGACTAATGAATGGGCAAAACCCCTCTATTTATAACAAAATATTGGGGCGGTTTAGAACTCGGTGCATGAATAAAATATTATTAATCGAATTCTATAAGCACCTTTTAGGAATATTTTATTATATTTGTTGGAGGGAAAAGGATTCTTGACTTGGGTCAATTCCTTTATTTATAAATAATAAATAAATAAATGATTTATTTATCATTTTAGGGGAATGATGGGAATATAATTAAATAAATAATGGTTTATTTAATTATTTATGTAAGATTTAGTCAAATTTAACTAAGAATATTATTTAAATAATGATTTAAATAACTTGTTCTTAGGAAATAATTAAATAAATAGGGATTTATTTAATTAATTTCCTTGTTTTGGGTTAAATATGACCAAATAAGTTATTTTATATGGTGAAAGAAATTTGACTTAGGGTAAAATTGGTCTTACATGGTGTACTTGGGTTCATCTAATAATAATAGGTTAGAGATGACCAAAAAAATGGTGTAACAGGTGCAGCGCCCTAGGAAACAAATTTTGGACCCTATTTTTTTGTGGGCGGACCCGCCCATGGTTTTGTGCATGGATTTTCACATGGTTTTGGGGCATGATGGTTTTTAGCCCCTCGTATTTTGTAGATCTGGTCAAGGGAACTATGTTTATGTTCTAATCCAGGGTTAATGGATTCCCTGAAAATGTGAAGCTGGGTTACACTTTTTGCCCTTTTTTGAGAAAAAAATTTCATTTTTTTCGGTTCTTCAACTTTCTGCAAACTATAACAGTTTTTTTGTGTAGAATTTAATTTTGCGATAAAAATAAAAGTTGTGAGAAATTTTTTTAGCTTTCTATTACTTATTTTTTGAATTTTTTTAATGTAGATTTGATATGTCAACTTAGCGTTTCTTTGAGTGTGTGTTTCTTAACAATCAAAGGATTCATAAGAAGTCATGTTATGACGCAATGTTGTATTCATTGAAAATTTGTGTTTTTGAAAAAACAAAATGTGTTACAACAATCTAGACAAAGTCTACTTTGTTTTCGTCATATTTACAAAGCCAATGGATGCATATCATAATTACTAGAATTTTTTGAATTGGTCCAATATGAAAAACTGCGTATTTTGGATATGTTTCGCGTCGCAAGAAATTTCTTAACATATAAGTTATAAACTAAAAATCTAAAAGCTACCCATTAGAGATGACGGACCAATGTAATGCCCCATAATTTTTTCAATTTTTTTTACAATGTATTTTGGGAGATACAAAATTTTGATTTCACTGAATCACAATGACCCTCAGAAATTGTTTGCACCCATTTTATTATAAAAATAATTAAAATTATTAAACGTTTATGAAATTCCATAAAAGTTATATTTCCTGAAAGTAGATTCAATTCTGAAAATGCTTGTCTTGGTTCCGACAGTTAATTAACAACCTTTCATGGATTTTAATCAATCCAAAGTTGCAGAACCGTATTCAGAGCCTGGTTTTTGCGTAATTGATGACGCGTTAGTTCGGCCGAACTTTTAGTAATGTTCGCCTGAACTATGTTTTCTGCTTAAGACTCGTTAAATCTAACGTCTTAATAGTTCGGTGGAACTTTTGATCAAAAGTTCGGCCGAACTATTGTATACTCTCCGTCGGCTGGAAAGTTTTGCGGAGCCCCCTACTAAAACACATTTCGTGTCAATATAAATTGCCGTGAAATGATTCACAATTTTCGCACATTTCGCACACTTCATCTCATTTTACAAAGATCTTGGTTTGGGTTCAAAAAATTTTCTTCAAAGTCTGGGTTTAAGAGCATTTCTTGGAAGCAAATTTATTTTACAATTTTGGGTTTCAAGAATATTTTTGGAAGACATTTCTTGGAGGTATGTATGTGTTTTGAGTTGACGTAAATCTTTTGAGCTTCGTTTCATTTTTATAAAACATTTTTCTCTCGAATTTTTTAAAGTGTTTGTTTTGGATTGGAGTATGTATTTTTTACAAAAAATTTACATTGAATTTTTTTTTAAATTAAATCTTTTGTGATATATTTTGTAATTGAGTTATTGTGTAATTTTTTGAAAGAAATTTTTTGAACTCCATACCCTATTAACATGGGAAATCAAAGAACTTGTGCGAGAAAATATGATCGAAAAAGAGACCCTGAGGCACGTAGAGAAGAAACGAGACAATCTCGCAAAAGAAAGTTAGAAACCCTCTCAAATATTGAAGAGGAAAATCAACCTCAAGTAGAAATTGAAGCAGGTATGTAAATCTAAATATTATGATCTATTGATATATTTTTAAAATTTTCCCAATGTAAAATGTGAAGCTTAATTTTTATTTGATGAACTAGTTTGAAAAATATTTTGTTTAATGTAAACAGACAGAGATACTTCTCAAAATATTGAAGAAGAAAATCAACCTCAAGCAGAAATTGAAGCAGGTATGTAAATGTAAATATTATGATTTATTGATATATTTAAAATTTTCCTAATATTTATTGACATATTTATTAATTTAGTGATTTATTGAATATGTACTATTTTTTCGAATATGTACAGATGAAATCACTATCGATAATGATATGTTAAAAAATGTTGACACTCAAACATATGGAGACAAAAAACCTGACCATGTTATACGATATCGTGTCAACCACATTTTTGAAGAGTATTTCTTAAATGAGCAAGTGACAGTTCGCGCTCAAATGTTGAAAGGTCTCCTATCATTAAGGAAATTAAAAGAAGCGACAACACTATTGGGTATTCGAAAATGAACCAAAGATAAAAAAATGAATGAAGAGGTGATAAAAAATATGAGTAGTGCTATAAAGTCAATTAAGAGATCTAGAGATAAAGATGTTTCAAATATACGTAGAGGAATATAGATGGAAATAGTTTCACCAAGTACTCAAGAGAATTGTTTGATAACATCTATGGCACGAGCACTGGGAACCTTGCGAAAAACTCTGCAAAAACATCGAAAATTTCGACTACAAATAGATGTAAATGATGAACTCGCTTGTTGGAGAGCTATTTGTAGGCAACCATACAAAGATAGACTTGGAGAAAATGTTAAAAAAATAATATATGAATATTGGAAGAACAATTCGCGTGTTTCACCAACCGCAAGACATGTGATGCGAAGAAGAATAGCACGAAATCAGTACGAAGAACATGAAAAACATCTCTTGGAAACCACTCAAATAGAGTTATTCAACAAGTTCAAAAAAGAGAATCGTCAAATTCATGTTTCACTCAGTGCTTTTTTTCAACAAAAACCATGGTATGTAAAACCTATCACTGTACGCGACACTTGTTGTTGCCGTTATCATGTGGAATTTGAGTTATATTATGACACATTCCTTGATTTCGGTAGAAAATTATGGAAGGATTCACCTCCTCCTTCCACTATCCATGAATTCATATCTCAAATTCTATGTGAAAGAGAAAGCAATGAACTATTTTACAAAAAAAAATGTGTTGGTGGTAAAAAATGCGATGATTGTGGAAATTTGACTAAATTTCAAAACAAATATCATATTGATATAAATTATCAATCATTGTCCAACATGAAAGTGAAATGGAAGAGATATGAATATATCGGTACATCGATTCAAGGTGCAGATAGTGTTAAAAGAATCGAATTACGAGAAGACAAAATTTTTCTGATAGACTTTTTGAGAAATTTTGAGGCAGAAATTTACAAATACACCAAGCATTCCCATAGAGCTCGATGGCAAGACTTGCAATTCAAAAAATCTCGTGAAGTTTTTCCACCAGGGACCATTTTGTCAGTGATTGATTTTGTGGAAAACTACACATTTGTTCAACAAAAAGAAATTCAGAGTGAATACTATCATTCTGACCAAGTCTCCATGCTCGTCCATATTCTATATAGACATGCTGAACAAAATGTCGATCATATAGAAAGCACGAGTGAAAATCAACATATAATTAAAGAATATCACTTTCATATCAGTGACGATCGTACACATGATACATGTTTTGCACAACATTGTTTTGGAAGAATTTATGATTCATTGAAAGATCATGGAATAACATTCAATAAACATTGGATATGGTCAGACGGATGCGCAGGTCAATTCAAATCTGCACGATCATTCTTTTGGTTGTGTTGTCTTCATAAGAAAACATGCATTAAACATTGTTGGAATTTCTTTGAGACTGGCCATGGAAAAGGAGAACATGACGGTGCAAGAGCATGCATAAAACGAGTACTTCGAAGATATCAAATGAACCACTCTGCACGCCGACTTGTGAACGCTGAAGAAGTTGTTCAATGGTGCATCGCTACTCTAAGCCATGAGAAAAACCCATCAAGAGAAGTGCGAAGGTACATTCAATTTAATTTATATTGGAAATCTAATTTTAAACATTGTACATTTATCATGCAATGATTATTTTTAATTGTATTTTGATATCATATTTATAAATTCTTTTTCTAATTTTCCATATAAAGGTTTTTCTGGCATATTGGAATCGAAGACGTAGATAGATCAATTGGAAATGACGTTGAAACAATAAAAGGGACTTGAAAATTGCATTCAATTCAAACAAAATTGTCTAGAAATGTGTTTGCATTGGATAAAAGAAAATATTCTTGTTTTTGTGATGTTTGCATAGACAACACAAAATCCAATGACGTTTGTGAAAACAAAATGTATGTGAATGATTGGAAACATACAGAGCTAAATACAAAGAGCAAAATGTCTGTTGCAATGTTTGAAGAAATGCAATCAGAGGAAACTACAATATCATCCGATGGTGATCGAGTTTCTGATCTTGTTAGAGAAGGTAACATTTGAATTACTTTCTAATGATTTAAAGATCTAGAAATAAATTTAAATATGCATAATTAAATGTTAAATTTATTTTATTGTGCAGGTGATGTTTTTGCTGTAATTGCACCTATTGACAATGATGAAAATTTTAAGTATTATTTGATGCGTTGCACTGAACGAAAAATGAAATTATTACAAGACTATAATGATCACGAATTTCAGTATGACAGAGGGTCTATTATACTGAAAGGTTATTTTTTCAGACAAACTCATCAAAGTGGAGACTTTGTTTACTTTGAAGACTATGAACCTGATTCCATAAGTTTTCAATATAGTCACTTGGTGTGTGCAGCACGCATAAAGTTGATAGAAGTTCAATCAAAGAAAAAATCGAAAATTAAGAAATGGAAAATGTCAAAATCCGATCATGAATGGATTATTGAAGATGGAATTCCATTAGAATTTTTTTGAGTGAAGTGTCCAACAATTTATTATCTTTGGATTAAATATGTTTTAGAACTTCTAGTACTCAACTAAAAATTGAGCTGCTTATGTTATTTGTGGTTTGCACATGTTACAAATTGTTTGGGTACAAGCACGTGCTTTAGTATCAACTGAAAGTAGTTTTTCTATACATGTGCATTGATGAAGAATGTTATATGTATTAGATATATATATATATATATATATATATATATATATATATATATATATATATTAAAAGTTGTCACCGAATGACCTACTAAGATATTATAAATACCAGCTTTGTAAGATCATTTGGCATTCGGAAAAATTTGAAAGTCTTAGACTGTCAATCAATTTAAAGTATCATTCACCCTAGGGAGTGTAAAATATTCAATGTAGGTTGGTGACGATGCTCACTCCTAGCTTGAAGCAGCTCCAATGACCAATTCTTTAATGAATTCCAATGCACTAGACCAAAGTTGGTGACCCACTTGGTTTTTCACCCAAGAAATTCCAAGGTACTCTTCTTAACTTTGGCCCCCAAAGCTACAATGGAGTTATAGGAAGGTGAAGAAATTTTTTTTCACTGATAGGAATTTGGTCACATCCCTTATCTCCCCTTATCAAAAAGTTCCTATCTACTACATTATCCAACGTGTACTCAAGATCACTATTTCGTAATTATAATATCACAATATCATAAGTTCTCACAAAAATACTTGGAATGCCATTACGACACTCATCTAACAATGGGGAGCTCAAAACCTAGAAAGCTCCTCGTCCCCTTAATAATAATGTGTTTAATTTAGTCTTTTAGGTGAGGATTAGGTGTGAATCTTGTTTTCACATACAAAAATAATTAATTGTTTAATTCCATAAATTTGATTATTCACCAAAAATACATGTCATATCCACTATTTGTCTCTCCTACAAATTCCCATTATTTTATTAAAATATGATTTTATCTCACCCAACTATCACATGTTCCTAACTTTACTCCTAATTGTTCCCTATGCCCTAAATCTACTCCTAATTGTTCCCTATGCTGCTTTTCCCTTACTTATTTTTAGAAAGTTATTTTCCTAGATCCATCATAACTATGGATCTATCAAGTGCCGAGAGGGATCAAATATCTAGAGGTGCAAACCTCTTTTTTTAGTGCAAAACTTGAGGAAAGGTTTGCACCTCGAGAGATTTGATCCCTCTCGGCGCTTGATAGATCCGTAGTTAAGATGGATCTAAGTTGGTTTCAGTTGTGTGCAACCAAGGAAAAACTATTGATAATATGAGAAACATATGATTAATTTTATCAATAATATGTAAATACATCTAAGATTAATATAACCATTTTAAATATGCTAAATATGTTTGAGATTTATCAAGTCATTTTAATTTTAAATTTTCTTAGTTACCTCAATTTGCTGAGATGATAAATATTGTAGAATAACTTTAATAATGGAAAATGATCAAATAAAATTTTTGAATGCAAAGTGACAATGTAGTAATATTGAATGATAGAATGTGAATAATTAGAATGTAATCAATTACAAATAGCATTTATTGTGATCAATATTAAACTATTTTCTTCTTCTATTCTTATTGTCACCCTTATTAGTTTTTTCATCTTTCCGTATTGATTATATTAAAAAGAAAGTAAAAATCATAAATCATAAACCATTTAAATATTTAGCTCGAACTCTTGTAGTAAACACCATACCTCAAGTCTCTCTTGCTCTCCAATATTATTAGGTTTAATTATTATAACACAAAAATTGTTCTACATTGTCAATCATTTTTTGCGCTTACACTGAAATCAATGAACACTATTAATCCAATGAATTTACAAGTAATGTACCATCATACATGCAATTATATCAAATCAGAAATCAACATATACAATGAAATCAATGGGGATTGTCTTGTTACAAGTAACATTTCAATTTACCACATGTGCAAATGTAGGTTGAAACCATCCAAAGCTTTAAGTTTTAAAACCCTTTTGATTATATATTGTGCAACATTAAAACATTAAACATTTAAATTTCATTAAATATCACATGCAAAATGTAGATTGAAACCATCCAAAAATTGAGTTTTAAAAACTTCACATGCCATGCCAATTATAATTCAACTATCCAACAAAAACATTTAACATTAAATATCACATGCCAAATGTAGTTCAGATGACAACATTACTTCACATTCACATGCCAAAAGTACTAAAACCATCCAAAAATTAAATAAACAAATTATATAATAACAATGTAATAAAATATGTCCAAAAATTGTAAATCTCACTTGAGTATCAAACTGTATCAAGTTTAACAAATTTTAAAACCATCTAAATTTTAAAATCAAATCTACTGTAAATGATGTCCATCAAATGGAGGATCTAGCGTCTGGGTCTTAGTCCGCGCCCTATCCTGTGAATAGGAAACCTACATACACAATGCACATGTACTTGAACATTAAAATTTGAAGTTTTAAAAATTAATGAGAATATATATATCTAGAACTTCATGTAAAAAACAAAATATAACAAAAAAATCATGCAATACCTCGTAAGGTTCCCTCTCCATTTGATGAACAGGTTCTGCCATAGAAACATCTGCAGTGGTAAACTGTACAATATACATGTACAGTTATATATATATATATATATATATATTAAAAACTTTCAAATGAAAATGCACGTATACATATATAAACTTATTTTCAATAATATTAAAAAAAGGAACTAAAGACAACTTGTTCAAATGTTGTGGATGTTCCTATCTCCGTCGCTAGAGTCCCCGGATTAAAGAAATCTTCTATAGGAATCTAAATTCAAAAATTTTTAAATAACTCAAAATATAGATCTCTCTCTCTCTCTCTCTATATATATATATATATATATATATCTCAATTTTTAATGGAACTTTTTGAGGTAGAATATATATATATATAACTTTTAAACATAAATTTTAAACTTGTGAAAAATTGTCCATACTTGTGGCTCATCTCCCAATGAAGTAGAAGGTATATCTCCTAAGGAAGAAGAAGGTACTGCCATCCCAAAAACATCAGACAGAATCGGTACCTGTTAAAACATTTTATCAAATTATATATATACATACATGTACATGTGTGGCAACAACTATTTATTTTAGAGTCACTTAAAAAACACTAACATACATGTGCCAACATATCATGATGGTCAGACCCATCTGCATCGTTTGAACCGGAGGTCCCGAACATAATATTAACATTTTCATCACGCATCATGCCTGAGAACTGCAAATGGTGTTTTAACATATAATCATACATTTTTGTTAGATTAATGTACACATACAAATAAATGTATACATGTACATATACATGTATTTATTACAAATTGTACACATGTATATGTAAAAATAATTTCAAACCCTAAGGTCACTAACACATACCGTTCTAGTGCCCTCTTCCTCATGAAAAATTAGGTCTTGCAGACCATTGCGACAATTTATTGCATATGTTCAGAGATCTTCAACATTCATGTTGTAAATCTCCTCATCTGTACGATAAACAAAATTGGCACGTGCATTTTCACGTGCTCTTTTTCGATTTCAACAAAGATCGACTCCACTCAATCCGCTATGAACATTATCGATCATAACATCTCTTGCTTCTGGACTTATTTGAGAAGTCGCATCCATCTCTGATTGCAGGGTTTCGACTCAAAACGGTCGACTCACCAATGGCAGCTCAGGGCGAGGCAACTCCGCATCTCGCTTAGCGCCCTTACGTTGATATAATCGACCTCTCCCCGGGCCAAAAAATTCTGAAGGAAGGTCATTGTAGTCGGGTTTCATACCCAAAATTTTTTTTGCATAAAACATTTGTGCAAAATAAACAGGAGCCTCATCATTCCATGGAAGCCTTCCAAAGGCCGCAAGATGTCGATCATACAAATAACCAGCTTTGTCTGGGTGCTTGAAATACTGCACCTTCAACATTTTTCTTTTTGGCCTTTCCTTATAATTAAACATTGACTTGGCCTCTGCTCTTGTAACTTTTTGTTTTATTTCCTGCCATTTATCGGGACCTATCACTATTTCTTTTCTCTTTCTCATCAGTTCTACAAACGAATCAGTTGTTGGCCCCAAATTTCTGTACACCTTTACCATTTCACCCAATGAATGTGTAACTATTTCAAGGCTTTGTCTACTCTCAACAGGTAGAGACAAAGCCATGAGATCTCTTTGCAATTTTGCATGAAGGCTTTCACACCTTTGTAAGGTGCATTCCACCATGTTGGTTTCCCATGGTATATCAGTAATCTCAGCTGGATAAGTTTTCCTGGGTTGACAGCCTTCTTCTTGAATGTAGCGAGCTGCCCTGTGTCTATTTTGACCACTAGCTCGAACATTTTCGGCCTCTGCATCAATATATATAAAATTTCGTATATTAGAAAAAACACGTGTAAAAAAAGTTGTACAAATTTAATGAAAAAATATTGAAATTGATGGAAACCTTGATGTTGTTGGTTAACATCTTCTCCAACATGACCCTCCTGAGAACCAAACCCAGAATGACACTGCTGAGAACCAGACCCACAGTGACCCTGTTGAGAACCAGCAGCCGTTGATTGGCCTTTGGGGGAATAAATATCACCCCCTTCCCGCAACCCGCTACCACTCATACCTCGACCGGTTGAACCTTGGCCATGCTCCATGGATGGAGTAGAAACCCTTCTCCTCTTGCCTCCTAAAAATTAAAATATGAAACTTATTAACACCTAATTTCACTCACAAAGTTAATAAAAAAATCAATTCCATATGTACACACATGTATGGAGATTTAAGATTATATTTAAATACCGTGAACATCCTCCGATCCCTGAACCTCCATATGGGATTCGACTGATCTTCGTCTTTCATCCTCCATGATATATATCTATTGGTCGACATTTACACAAAATAGATTTCAAAAAATCAATTTTTAATTTAGTGTACACAAATTATGTAGAACACAACTTTCAAAGCAATAATTGATCATGTGTGAAACTAAATTTAATCGAAAAAGATATTATAAAAATGATAAGTTCACCAAATTGCACTTTACATGGTGGTTGCACACTTGGTATAAAATTTACTACTTATACACATTAGTTTGTGGAAGAAATGACACATGTACATGTAGTTTACCTTAAAGTTGTTGTGTTTTACGGATATTAAAATGAAGAACTTCTATTTAGATCCATTCCAGAGATTGACTGTAGGGGCATTTACTAGATATGTCACCTTTCATAAAAGATGGGATCCAGAGGCTACCTGGCCCTTTACAGACTCTGCCTATAGAACTTGTAGAAGTAAACACTAGAGGCATTAACAATATCAAAGAACATTTTCATGCTCAGACATGGGAATGTGTCTCTTTCCCTACACAAAAAAATAGTTCAAGGTAGTTAATCTTCATAGACATGTCATCAAGCAAGTCAATGTGATCATCCCCAACTTAATTTTTATGAAATTAGGCTTGGAATCCTCTACAACCTTGTGGATGGAGTTGAATGGGAACTAGGTTGAAAGGCCTTTACAAAATACATGCTAGTGAATAACACTTACTAGGTTATGCCAACAAATAAAGTGGGAGAAATGTTTTCTCCTCGAGGTTGTCCAATTGGGTGTGTAATACCAACTTCACAAATTTCCTCACAAGTTTCTCTCTTAGGTTACAAATTTCTTCCACCTTATTAGTTATATATTTTTCAATTTCCCGAGGATTCCTTGATTTTTTTCTCCTACCATCTCCCTCTCTCACTCCCCAAATTATTGCCATCAAACATGCCCCATTGAGGATCTAGAGCAATGTTTGCACCATACTTAGAACTGTCATTGCTGCTAATTGAAATTGGAGTCATGTATACTAGATTGCTTGCTTAAGTGGCTCTTACTTGGACAATATCCTGAGATGAGTTTGACTTGATGGTCATAGGAGGTTGGAAGCTACTTGGTGTAATTTTCCTTAAATCTTCAAAAAAACAGAGCAAAAATCTCATTTTCGATCATTTTTTATTAGCTTCTGCATACAACAAATGTTATCACAATTGCAACACAATCATGTTCCATGAGCATGAATTATGAATGTCGCAAGCCAAATGGCAAGGAAATTTGCATTCATTTAGGCAAAAGAAGGCTATGACATTAAGGTCCATGCTAGAAAAAATTATGCAAATAAAGTTGCTAAGTCTTGATACTTACCATGTGTTTCAAAGCCATAACGAAGGTTGGTTTTGAGAGTGTCCTCTCAAAGCCCTGTCTTGAGATGAAATTTAATTCAATGTCTCTTAGAGTTGCAAGGTGGAATTGATAGAACTATTTGATTTCTTTACCATAAATGGGAAGACAAGACGTCACAAGATTTTGGGAAGGTCCACTCTTGAGTGAGAGCCTCATGATTACAACCTAATCATGAGAATCAAATGGGAGTGCATCCTTATTTTGAAAACAAATAGGATTCTAAGCTACCTAGAGCATCATTAATTTTTAGGGTTGCTTATCTCCCATAAGGATTCATAGGAAAATAAATGTGTTGATTGTCTAGAGATATATGTATGTGCGTGTTTCATTATGTTCTCTATTTCTTACGTTGTGTTTCATTATGTTTCATATTTCTTACATTTCTGCCCTCCTATTTTTCTTTCCACTCAAGGTTTATAAAATAACATGAGAAGCAACATGAGACTTGGAACAATCATTTTCATTATCTAAGAATGACTTAAAATGACCTTGTATGTCTTCTCAGTTTAGAGCTCAAATTTTTAGGAAGGATTTAAGTATCCACCTTTCAAGAATAACTAGAAGAGGTTGATAAAGAATATAGGTAGACAAAACTAACCAATGGTGTACTAAATGGATTTCTTGGGAGGTAGATTGGCATATGGACTTTTGGTAGCTAGAAATTTTCCAAATAAGTGAATGTATTTGAAAACAAAACCTCTAGTTTATTTTGGCTTAGACAAGGTCTAGAATTTGAAAAGTGAATTCCCTCTTTCTTCCTCTTACATGTCCAATGATCGGAATCTGGATTGAGGGAAAAAAATTTCCTAAATAAAATTTTTGCATTTTATTTGTACACGAGTTTTTAAAAGCTAATTAACTCATAAATTTCTCACAAAATACACTTAAAGCTTGACACAAACCCCTTCCCAATTGGCTAACTTAAAATGATCCTAAACACATTTTTATTTAACTAATGAGGGAGATAGCCCAATAAAACTAGTTTGTCCATATTCAAATCAAGTTGGTATCAAAGTACAATTTAGCTCATTTTAGTCAAGGTTAGTTAGAAGAATTAGCTATTGGTTTCTGTCTTCAATTTCCTCTCAAAATGAATGTGTACGTGCTTTTGAGAGACACACTAGACCGGAATAAGGTCCAAATTTTTGATGAAAATGTGCTATGAAAGTAAAGGGTTAAAGGCAAACATGTACAAGGCATAGTTAATACAAGACATAGTTGAGCCAAATGTTGTTGAGGAAGAGCCTAATTATTTGGGTCTTGGTTATGGAAAACATGGAGAATGCTCCAAAGCCAAGGAGGCACATGAAGCTATTCCAAGAAGGAATTTTATTTCGTGTTCATTACCTCAAGCTTGTGAAGTTTGTGTTCATGATGAATGGAAAAGTTTGACACCCACTTTACAAGAAGATGTTAATGAACATTGAGCTAATGAGAATGTAAAAGAAGAGGATGTTGAAAGCTCTATCTAGTCATTGAATTCATTGCTAGTATTCAGAGGAGCCACTACCTCATCAAATTCACCTCCTAAAGAAGGCGACAATGGTGAATGTTCAAGGTATAAATTTTCCTTTAATCAAATTGCTTTTGATTATGATAAACATGGTAAATATTCACATAAGATATATAAAAGAACTTGCACATGTTCCTTTTGTGGTTTGAATAGTCATAATGTTTATAGATGTTGGAAGAAGATATCCATGCACATTGAAACTTTCTAAATAAATGAGGCAAAAAGTCAAAGGCCCATTGGACAAGGAAAATGATGTTGAAAATAAGATGCAATTGCTTATTACTCATTGCCATAAGAAAGGTCACCTTGTGGACAAGTGTTGGACTTTGTATCCAACAAGTCATCCACAACATTTGAAGAAGGTGGAAAGAGATAACGACAAGAATGGAAAAGAGGATTCCATAATCGATGAGGGTCAAGATGATTCACATGATGAAGTGCAGCTAAAAGATGCACCATTGAAATGGTTTGCTAACAGATGGTTAAATTTCTTATCCAATTAAGGCCTTGCATGTATTTTGATGTTTCATGAATTTCTTTGCAAATTCAAAGTATGGTGCATGTTGCATGAAGCAAGATGTTGAAAGTAGAGTTATGTTGACACACTTAAATGCAACAAATATGGAAATTTGTACATGAGCTTTATTATTTGACTTGAGAGTCAGTTGTTTGAAGAGGCATGTTTTGTCGACTTGTGTTTGGTTGATGGTTTTGTACACCAATATGTAAGAGTACATGGAGATATTCACATGATGTGAATTTTTTTTCTTTGAAGGAGAAAAATGATATGTTAGCGAGCTATGTTTCTTGCATGATGTGTTTTTCAATTTGATGGTTTTGTTTGTGACAAGATGTCACAAGATTTTGGGAAGGTCCACTCTTGAGCGAGAGCCTCATGATTACAACCTAATCATGAGAATCAAATGGGAGTGCATCCTTATTTTGAAAACAAATAGGATTATAAGCTACCTAGGACTCAAACCATTATTTTTAAATTTGAAATATCATGGTGTGTTGTTTCAATGCCCGAATCCACAACCCTAACATAAATTGTTTTATTATTTTTTTGCAGGATTTAGTTGGTTATATTAAAAGTCAGTTTAATTTAAAATTCTTGGCTTAGTGGCATGAACCAAACATATTGTACATATTAAATGAGGAATTTCGCTCTCCCAATCATTTCTAAATCACCCATATCACCAAGAAAACATGTTTTAAAAGAATATACTTTGGTATGGGAAAGACCTTAGGTTTAAAATATTATAAGAAGGTTTTTGATATGGTTGTTATAGCATCATTTCTCACCTTGACATGATTCATGATTGCTACATGGCTTTATGGGCACCCATTCCTACAGACTTGGACAAATTCACTTAAAAACAGTGGAAAATCCTTCATACGCGACTATGCCCGTGTTTTTCCGCGTGTATACGCGAGTACAGCTAGACTTTTCCGCGTATGCCATTTTAATGGTTAAAAAATATATAAAATCCCTAATTTCGCGCTGGGTTGATGGTTACTCAGGTAGTTCAACCACCCCAGCCCGTGGCCAACTGTTTCCAACTGCTGAAACTACTTGGAGGGACTATAAAAAGACCTCATATGTATGGCCTAAGGGAGAGAGAGAATTATTATTATTATACTCTGCTGGTTCCCTATCCAAGTCTGATTCCCCGTGCCTCCTGCACTTTCCCAGTTCATTTCAGGAAACCCTTGTTTCCTTGAGATACACATCCCTTTATATGCTATCTCGTATGCACTCATTTGGAAGGAGTCTTAGCGAGGCAAGGGCTGGACGGATCCGGACGACGGTCTGCGAAGGCCTTGGAAGGATCAGGTGATCTCTCCACTTACTTTTGTACGTACTATTTTATAATACAGAAGTATCATGCTGTTCCCGAAGTAAACGTGTTAGTGTATGCTTTAATGTATGAAGAATATTTGTTATACAAGCATTTATGATGATTTATTTAATGTTTTATATGAATCTCGCTAACATATAGAGTAGAAATATAATGTACAACTTGTCCTTTGTGCTGGTTTCTTCTTGTATTTCAGGTGAAAGAGGAAGGACGGTTGCAGGGAGTTTGAACTCCACGTGGATCTACTTCAAACGTAGGACCAACGGGTAAACCTCTCGTTCTGCTCTATTTCGTTTTCATGATTGTGCATGATCGTGTGAGTCTCTGTTAAATAGTACGCCCCTGCTCTGTGGAGGTTGAATCCCAACCAACCTCTAGGGTGTTAAATCCCCGAAACAATGGTTGAGAGAATGTCAAAAATAGAATCCATAAACAAATTATTTTTCAAAACATATTACTTTAAAAAAGTATCAACAAGGAATGTACAAGGGTATTCAATGAATTAATGCTATTTATTTAAATTCCATGATGTATATCTTACTCATAATTTTAACAAATTATTAACTAATGATCTAGATTGGATAATTATATTATTTGTCATATATTTTGACGCTTATAGAGTGAAAAAACTGAAAGAATCAACTTGTAGGGTCATTTTAATGGTGGGTGGAGAATTGGGATCCAAAACCTTTTGGAGTCATTTTGAGGTTTTAAATTTGACATTTTTGGGGGTCAAACGATTATTCCTTGTGCCGAAATCTTGACCATTATTCTACACTTAAAGACATATATCCAATGGTGCAAGAAAAACATCAAATGAAGTTCATTCAAAATTCATGCCTTTAGTAAGTTGACCTATATCATGTTGACCACCATGGTACGAGAGAATGAAATTTTAGCCCCATTACTCATGCATAGCAAGCTAGCTACATGTGGAATTTTAACAAGACTCTAAAAGGTCTAAAATCACAAACCTCGTTAATGGTTGACGGAGTCGAATCTTACACCTAGTTGGCTATCACGCTATGTTAAATACTTCGCCACTAGGAGGAATAAGAGTTCCATTTTGTGTTATTGTATTTTGTTCCATAGTTGAAAATACAACTAGGAGTGTGAAGTTAGAGAGAAAAATGTATGAAGTTAAGTTTTTATAGCAACCTTACATGCCAAAAGTCTTAGATAACTCTAGAGAGATTACCTTAAACATATTTTCCATACCAGAAAAGAGAGAGTAGAGCATGTTTACATTTTAGTGTTGTTTTTCTCCCATAAGGATTTCCTAGGGAAAAAGACTCTAGAGCATCATTACTTTTTAGGGTTGCTTGTCTCCCATAAGGATTTCCTAGGAAAATAATTTGTGTTGATTGTCTAGAGAGATATGTATGTGTGTGTTTCATTATATGTTCTCTATTTCTTACGTTGTGTTTCATTATTTTTCATATTTCTTACATTTCTGCCCTCCTATTTTTCTTTCCAATCAAGATTTATAAAGTAACATGACAAGCAACATGAGACTTGGAGTTCAATCATTTTCATTATCTATATGGAAGGCAAGAAGGATTATATCCCCTTAAGCTTAAAATTATGTAGTTTGTCAATTTTTATCATATATTTTTTGGTAAGGGTAAATGTTTTTTATCTATAGTACTTGAGTCATGAGTTCCCCAATTTTACCTTATGTAAAGCATGATTCTAGGATTACTACAATTTGTACTTGGTTTTTTATTGTGATGATGCCCTGTCTCAATCACTTGGCCATCTCTCTATGGGTAGTTAAATCTTTATAACAATAATTAAGTAATATTTATCTATTTCTATTATGTGAAATGTAAAAATGGTATACTATTTTTCATAAAATTGGGTTGATTTTATCATATATTTCGATGAAAGTTGATTATATGACACGTTTTCTTTAAAAGGATCTAACAATTTTGTTAAGGTATGAATTTGAAATTTTGTGTGGCTCTCTATCAACCTTCACTTCCTCATTTCTAGAAAAAATCTACTTGCTCATTTGTATACCCACTTTCTATTCAGATGCATGAGTTTTGAACTCTCGATAACTATGTTTTTCCACACAGGAAAATTATATGTCACATTTTATACTAAATTTCTTTAAAATATTTTTTTGAAGTTTGGAAATTACTGTTATTCTTTTATATAATTTAACATTAGATATAAGTTTAAATTAAAAGCTACTTAAATGAAATATAGCTTAGATATGGCATTTGCAAATTATTATCTATTTATTAAGCTAAAGGACATAATTATTACACATGTTTAATTTACATTCAAATGCTTCTTTGATTTATCTCCTATAGCTTAATGTGATGCTAGATATATAATTTAAGTTGAAGGCCCATGAGATAAATATGACTTCTATGTGACATTTGTATTGAATCATCTATTTGTTGTGTTATATGAACATAATTGGTACACATATCTAATTTGCATTACTAATATGTCATGCTTCTTTAATTTATCTTTTATAGATGACCAGAGCGCATCCCTTTTTAATCTATCCCTTTTGACTTTGGATATGTGGGCAATATTCATCCACATATTTTTCTATCATAAAGCAGTGAGTAAAATTGTAAAATCCATTTGTGTCAATGTTAAGGTTAAGCACATGGATTAAAGTTTTATATATTAGATGAGGAGGCTATGTATTACATATGGTCTTGAATGAGCATTTGGACTCTTTAGATATCTAAAGAGTCCAAATGCTCATTCAAGACCATATGTAATACATAGCCTCCTCAACTAACTTAGCTAGGGATTTGCAATACTATATTTGAGTTGGCTAGCTCCATTTCAAGATATTATAATTTTAGATTATTATTTCTATAGATTTTGATTATGGTAGTAAAATGTTACAAAAAACCAAAAACTGTACAAATAATAAATTATTCTAGATATATGTAAAAAGGACATGGTAGAGAAGATCAAACAATATTAAACTTTTCATAAATAGTTTAGATAAAAATACATTTTCTAATTTTGATTGTAAATTCTAAGGCTTAAAGCAATAATTTTTCTAATAATTTTTTTTAATTAATAAATAAAAAAGAAACATTTTTAATCAAAATCACATACATCACATATAATAAAAATAATTTAAAACAATTTAAAACTTCATACACTATATGACATTACTATGACAAAAAATACATGACAATGCATCCATTACATTGGAGTCTTCAGAACATACAATGCATACATTAAATTTGACAGAATTATTCACGACACAATTGGTGTCATTTGTTCATAAAAAAATTGTTGAATATGAATGTGCAAATAAGGAGGTTGAAATAAGGAGGTTTCACATTGGCTAATTAAATTTGGGTTAACATGGATCTCTGCCAGTATTAACAGAAGTCTATAACAGGCATGGTTGGACGTATACAATTTTCATGGTTTTTTAACTGATTTACGTTAAACTAGTTAATCTATCATTGTGAAATAGGCATTATCTAAATTTAATTGATTTTCTGCTTAACTGAACTCTTGTCAAACTCAGGTACAGTCGTAAATAGTCTGTAACACTCGCAAGTTTCTAATATTAACTTCAAATCAAAGTCTAGTGAGGTTAAATATGGAACTCTGGCATTTAAGAAAATTCCTTGATGAAAGGCAGAGTGAGGCTGCAAGAAAGCCAGACTGAGATTTAGTGTACTTACAGTGCACCAACTAGACCACCCAGCAAGGTTCAATTCCCCTTAAGGCATAAATAAGAGGTTTAACTAGGTGCATTCCGGAATGATTTTGAAGGAAAAGCATACCTCCTTGCCGTAGCATCTTAGCCAAATGAAAGTGCCTGAGATGAATTGTGCAAATAAGGAGGTTGAAATAAGGAGGTTTCACATTGGCTAATTAAATCTGGGTTAACATGGATCTCTGCCAGTATTAACAGAAGTCTATAACAGGCATGGTTGAACATGTAAAATTTTCAATAGCCATGTGGTTTTTCACCATGTGGTTTTTTTAACTGATTTATGTTAAACTGGTTAATCTAAAGCGATTTGAACTCTATCAAGGATTTCATTTTTCGTTTTCAACTCTTCGGCATATTAGAATTTTTCCAATATTTGATTTTCAAAACCTTTTCTGATAATTGAGCTCTGTGGAAGAATTTAAACACTCAACCAAAGGTTTGCTTGCCCATCTAATTTTGGAAATCCCTGATCCATGTCCTTATATGCCTCTCCTCATTTATGGAGGTTTTCTAGTTTGCAAGAATCAGTCCCAAGGTGACTGCTTGGTCTAGTTTCAAGGTTTACAGTGGCTCTTAATTTTAAAGAGACTGCAATGTTTCGTAAGTTTGCATTTTTTCTAACTTCTTACATCTGAGTTGATTGGATGAGTCCTCTGTCAATGTCTCTTGTGGTTCTAGTACTGTTTCTTGTAATCACTGTGTAAAATTGTTACAAAAGAATCCCCAAATTACTTTCTTACAAAAGAATCCCCAAACACACCAAGTCACCGACTGTACTGACTCTATTTCAGGCAACTGTAGAAAATCAGTCATAATTTTTATCTCAACGTTTAACCAAAATATATATATTAAAAAAAAAGAGAGAAAGCAACATACACATCAATTTTTAGTTATGTAAACCTCTCCCTGTTAAGTGAACTATCCTAAGAATCCCATGTCAACTATCACTCCCATGGTCCCATGGGTTCCTCAGGCTTTGAATGGACATTTCACCATTATTATTTCACTGCAATGAAGGTGGAGTTCCATGTACCAACGACTCCTCAATAGTAGGTTTCATCCTCAACATTCTGGCAGATGAGTTAAAATTTGTGCTCTGTTCCTCTTTAGGTATAGTTTTTAAATTTTAAATATTATGGTCTTGTTATTGAGCTATTGAAACAGTCACTCTCTTATCACCACGGATGGAATTCTGGTATTGTCTTGCACTTAACACCCACTTAAAAAGATTTGGCAAAAAAAAAATTGTTTCTTTGATGTTAACAAGAGCTTGAAAACCACATGTTGGATATGTAAGAATGTGCATATTCTTAGAATTACGAAGATCCGCTGAAAAATTATTTGTTGCACTAAAGTATGTGGTGGCATATAAAATCATAATCACATGAAACAACACATAATTTTTTTTCTTTGCACTAGAGTATGTAGTGGCAAATAAAATCTGAAGTACATGAGACAACACATATAAAGAACAGAGTAATTTCAGAAGGTAACCTGGTAACAGCAGCGGGGACGAGCAGGCAACAACCACACGAACAGCAGCGGGGACGAGCAGGCAGCAACCGCATGAACAACAGCGGGGATGAGCAAGCAGCAACAGAGAAAACGCGCAAACAGCCGCAAAATAATGAAACCGATAACCCGAATAACTTCGCGGGTGATTATTTTATAGAAATTAGTTCGGCCAAACTATTAACTCATAGTTCGGCCGAACTTTTTTTAAAAGTTCGGTCGAACTTTAGTTGCCGGTTTTCCAATATGCGGCAAAAATTATGTTTGCCTACGCCGTCAGCGTGTCGTCAGTCTAAACGGAATACAAACTATTACATAGTTCGGCCGAACTATTGCCGAAAAAAAATTTCAACCCCCGATTCTCACAAAAGTGTAACCTAGCTTCACGCTTCCGCCCGTGTTGTAACACTAAAAGGAAAATAATGAAAAATCAAGCTGGTCGTCCCGATTTGGGATCCAGGGGAAAATCTCTATGTATATTTGTTTTATGTTTTATGCTCTCGCTATTTTTTATTTTCTGTTTTTAAGATTCGTTTGCAGATAATTTCTATACAGGGTTAAAACCTACAAAAAAAATGTTGATGTCTGACAAGAACCAATAAAGAGAAAAAAATAGGTCATTTTTCCATAGGAACCAACAAAATAAAAGTAATTAGTTTAAAGGGATAGTCAACATTTGTTAATGGCATATATCTCTTGCTTGATCCATGAGAATCTTCAAATCCACATTTTTAAGTAGCAGATCCAACAACTCATGGCTCATTTTTATCCTAGGGGAAAGGACAAAATTGTAATCTAAGAGAGAAAAAATATAAACCATAAGAATCTACAACAAAACAAGCTACTATAAAAGCTATTCCTATAGAAAAATGTTTTCATTCTTGTGTTAATATGTACAACAATAAATATCAATTTTTTTAGTGTGTAAACATTAACAAGGAAGTATGACATCAATAATAAAATAAAGAAACCCTATTTTTTCTACACAAGAACCATTACTAGGAATTCATATTGTTGCTACACAAGAATTGATGGTAAGAAATGAAAAATCACCATGTCATAACACTTAAACTGTGATGATGTTTTTTCTACTATTGTTATAACACTACTAATGCTACTCCAGTTTTTATGTGCATAGAAGGATTTTTCTATGTATTGAAATATCTGCATCAGATAGTAATGATTTTTTTAAGAAAAATCTGTGAAATAGGAAAAGTATGCTTGAAAAAATTAGTTTTAGAAAAAGGATAAAAGATGCTTGTTGCTACTCCTACAACACTCTTGCCACAGCTCCACCAATTTTTCTACAAGCTCATTAAACTTATTTAGGATGCTAAATTTGAAGTTTGAAGGATCCATTATGATAATTCAAATCAAACATTTTAGGCAAATGAAAAATGTTAACAATAAAGAGATGTATCCAGTGGAAGAAAAGAAGTGTCCCTACAATATGGACAATATAGAGGTATTAGGTTAGATGAGGACTTGCAAAATTTTCTACAGGGGGTTATGACCAGGGTTGGAATTGGAATAATTTGACATCCTATTTCCGTCTTATTTATTCCCTTTGACTTATGAACTTTGATTAGTCCATTCTAATGCTTACATGAGGGATTTTGATATGAAGTGTTTTCCATTGCATTTCCTTAGTATTTTATGTGAATTTATGAATAAACATTGGAAAAATATAATATTTGTATTCCTCTTTGAGTTAATGTGAAAGGACAAAGCGCTAGAAAGGTTTTTGTGTAGGTTGTAATGCTTCCACAGGGTGTATCTTAGTAATAGTTGTTGTTACTAAATTTCTGCAACTCATTGTTGCAACTCTGGCACTATAACTCACTGTTGCAACTCACTACTACAACTTTGGTGCCACAACTCATTGTTGCAATTGGTGCTCTAACCCCTTACTACAGCTTTGGTGATCCGATCACGGGTCGAGTACTAATATAACCATCGTGTACGGTATGAAGATATTTTAATTGACTATGGCTTATACAGGTTTAAATGATCATGTTAGTCCATTAATTATAGTGCATAAACACATAAACACAAATAAATGAACTTAATGTATCAAGAAACATAAACACAAGTAAGAGAGAGACAACCAATTGGTAACAGAGTTCACCCCTCCATCTCTCTGGGGCTACATCCCTGGATGTGCTTCAATTAGAATGCAGATCTTCTACATTCCTTCTTCAAAGTAAGATTTCTTACATCAAACTCTATGGTTGAGCATTAGCCAAGCACTATGGCTCTCAATGGATAAGTATTCTCTCCTTTCTTCTCCCCCTTCTCATGGCTCACATAAGGAATATATATAGTTTTCCTCACCCACTCTCCAACAAAGAGCATTAATTACAAGACCCACAATTGTAGGGCCTAACTACAAGGAAGGAAAAATAAATTCCATGAAAGTAGGACCTCCAACTATCTCAGGCTCATAATTGGGAAAAGTCTCAAAACCACCTAAAGACTCTTCAACCATGCCCTTAATTCTCTCAACCTACAATTGAGAAAAATAGAGAATTGGTGTGAGGTAGTTTCTCACATAAAAATAAATTTCCCTAATTACATTAAATGAATAATATGTGAGACAAATTCTCTCAAAAATATTAATCATTTATATCAATAATGCATGGGTTTAATAAGGGCTCATAAAATGCATAATTAAATGCATGAGAATAATTTCACCCACTTAAAAACTTTGTCACCAACTTCAAATCGACGTGGCACAAAAATATTTCATGTGCAAAGGTCCTTTTGGATCACACCTCCCCGCAAAGAAACTTTTGGTCTTCAAAAGTATTAGCTTCAATATATCATCAACTATATGAAAATGTCTTAGAAAGGCACATTCCCACATGACTCCTTCACCTGACATACTTCGAAATCAGAACGCAGAGCCAACACCTGCAACTATTGCAATGCAAATGCCTGAAAAGGCACATCCATTCAAGACTGCTTTACCTAATGTACTTCAGAATCAGGATGCAAACCAACATTTGCCTAAAGCTGCAATGCAAATTTTTGAAAAGGCACATCCCTTCAAGATCCCTTTACCTCGTTCCTTCAAAATCAGAATGCAAAAGCCCACATCTACCTAAAGCTGCAACCTGTAGCTGATCATACTTGTTTACAACACTTGCCAAGAGTTCATTTCTCAAGTTTACATGCCAAAATGGCTTAGGAAAATTTCCTCATTCAACTTAATTACAAAGAATCCAACAAGGCTTAATGTGCAAAAATACACCTCTCACTCTCTCTCACATAAGAGTGGCTAAAACAAGCATTCTACAATGCTTCATAATCAGCTTTACACCATGAATTTCATGGTGGAAACTATGGCCTTTTTACATGGAATTTACAAGAAATTTAATGTGCCAAATATGTGCATAAAAGGAAAATTACAAAGTTTTAGAACCACCCTTTTACATAATGTGTACATAAACAAAGAGCACTAATGGTGGAAAAATAGAAATTCCACCCTTTGACATATTATGTGCCAAACAACATATGCACTTGGAAGGTGAAAATAAGTTAAATCCCCAATTATAAAAGTGTCCCCCTTCAATTTCTAGGAGTAGGTCAAATAATGGGCATAAAAGAAATTCAAGGATAATGCCTCCTTTTCGAAAGTGCACCTAGTGGTGGTAAAAACAACCAAGTCCCAATATATGAGAAAAAACCACTAAAACAAGTGCATCAAAAAAGACTATTTAAAACCCACTTCAACCATTAGAAATTGATAAACTGGAACAGGAGGCCTGTTTGGAGCAGGAGAAATTGAAATGCTTGAAACAAGACCAGAGCCATCAAGAATGTCTTTAATAACACCACTAATACCAAGGAGAAGAAGCGTCTTCATTTCTAGAGTTGGGCCACTTGCACATGTTGAGAGTAGACTAATCAAACCTGTGTAAGTTGGAGCTCTGAGAGATGTGTGAGATCCACCTAAACTACTAACTGACATAAGTCTTGTATCCTGTGCCACCAATCCATGATTGCAAATCTCATCCATCTTGTCAGGGAAAGATTCAAATGACTTTGCAATTCGATTCAAGCACATAGAGGCATGTTGTAAGACCTTAGAATCATAATAATGAAGAATATTTGTTATCAAGGGAACAACTTCCATAACAAAAACAGCTGCATCAGAAGGCAATTTCTTGCATATGTTTTCTGCAGTCAACAATGCTACCCTTTGAACACCAGTGGACAAAAAGTCTAGGTATGACAGCACTGCCATAAGAGCCCCCGCATGAAGACATGCAGTTGGGTGTTCTTGAGAAATCTTCCTCAGTGCTTTCAAGGACTATTCTGCTAGATCCATGTACTCAATAGTCAGCAAACAGGCATAGAAATAAGGAATTGTGCCATAATGCACAACTACAGCACATGACGAGGGCAACACATTGCATAGATGAGTCAAGGATCGAGATACAAGAAGCATTATATCCATATTACTGTCATGGTTGAGAAGACAAATGAGCACTGGCACAAAAGAATCCATGGAAATGCTGCTCAGCTATTCCTCAGTTCCAATGGACAAAATTTCACACCATTGCATAATTTCCTCAACCTGTCGACCTTCTTCCCCACTGGCCCGAAGCCCTGACATAATTCTCTTCAATCGGTTGCTCTGGTGTGAAGACGAAACAAACAAGGGCAAGAGATCATTGAGACCTGCACCCAATTATCTAAGAAGACCATGCAGTGCACTGCTAACAGAAGTCAGGTTTTGGTGGAGTATGCTCGCACTCTCACTGTCATTATCACCATTCAGGGCCGGTCCAGTGCCATCTATGCTTAACCCCACGGCCCTGTCACATCTTTGCTCAGTTTCCTTTTCCTTTCCCTTGTCTATCCAAATTGTGCAAAAAGCTCTAGTTGATCACGAAATATCATTTCCCGAGAATATATCTCTGACAAAATTTCACTCGTATCCTCTTGCTTTGTTGTACTGCTTCCAAGAGAATTATTTCCCAAAGAACTCTTTGATTGCATGCCATAAATGATAGAAGGAAGGGTATTCCCTTGCGATAATGGTGGAATAATCTCATTGATCAAAGACACAATTTCATACATCTGTTTAGGATCAAATTTGCAGATTGATTTGAGTATGAACTCTTCATCTTCCTCTGCTCCCTTCTCATCTCATAATTCGAAAACGCATAACAAAAAACCTCAAATTGCTTCGGTGCCAATACATCAGACTCATGTAGCTGGAGCCTGCCCTGTTCACCACCATCATCAGATCACTCACCACATTAGCAGAAAAATGACTATGGCCATTTTCATCCTCTTATTTTAGCAAGAAATTACATAGGCGAAGATTGTGCGGTAGATTTGGTGGAACTGTTCCACGATTTTATCACCCGAATGCCGATTTTGTGGCATCAAATCTATCATGCCCAGTTGAGGTCGTGATCAATTTAGGTGTGATCTTTGGTAACATTTTTTATGAACATTCGATGATTCCTGGATCTGCTGCCGCTACCGGAAATTTGAAATCAATCCTCTTGAAATGAGATCTCTTTCTTTGTGCTGTCATTGCATAGAATAAGGCAGCTGCTGAAGCACTGTTGATAATGGTCTCTATGTTGTGCCTTGGTCAACATTCCATTCTTCTGCATCCAATTGATGATGACTCCTATGATCCAATTAGTCTATGCCTACGTATTCTAACCTGCCCTGATAATTTCTTTAAGAAAGTATAGTTGCAGAATTCTCAGGAGAACTTTATGAATATGCTTTCTTGCTTGCTGACAAGAAGATTTTTTATTTTTATCTGGAGAAGAGTGCCAGGGTGTTAGGCAGAGGCACGAGATACGTGAAGCCTTCAAATCTAGCTTGGATTGTGTTGAATTGCAATATGTGGGGTAAAATCCCTCTAGGATGTTGGAAAGGGTGATTCAACTGACCGTAACTCTGATTCATCAAGGGTAGATTCATTCCATACTCCAAATAATGTCATAGCAGCAATTGGGCAGAAATAATTTTGGAGAGTTCGGAAAGTGATTCTAAGGCTTCGTGTTATGGGAGGTTTATGTATACTCCATATTATGAATCTCCAAATGCTTATGCCACTGTAAATTATCCAAGCTAGTTTTCGACACATAATTTGATATCTCGCACTAACATCACCGCAACAGAGTTTGAAAAGCCAAAAAAGTGTGCTCTAGCCAAAATCAGAGAACATTTATCTAGAACAATAATTTATAATGATCCTTCAGGTCACAATAAATTTTCCATCTAGAGTTCGTTTGACACGATTCAAGCACCGATGGATTCTTCTTGTCGAGCCCTTCACAATGGTGTTGTATTTTTATATTCCAAGTTGGAAAATTTTTGAGTATTTTCCATCAAAAGAGGGATACTTGCCCCCATAAAACTCAAAATTTTGCAAAAGAGTAGAAATATAACCTGCAGAAACATCATGAACTGCTTGCCAAACCAGCACCAAGCACTTTCTTCTTGTAAGCGTGATGTTCGAATGGTGGATGAAGCGTCTTCCTTCACAAGCTCTTTCACCATATTTTTTCTTAACTTGTTGTGAATTTCGGGGTGCAACTTCCAGCACTTCTTCTCCTAATGGCCACTGATTTTGCAGAAACTGCAGAAATTATGTCACTTCCCATTCAACTGTGTCTTCATGATAGGTGGATTCTGAAGGTTCTCATTCTTCTTGGTCTCACTTATCATGGACACATATGTCTTCTTAACCCACAATTTATTTGTGTTATGCTTAATTACCTCACGGTTAGAAGATATATGGAAGAAATCACTTCTCTTATATGAAAAAGAATAATTTGAATGATTGTCATACCTTCTTGACTCGTCCTTGAACTGATGGGTACTAGGTGTCTTGATTCCCTTCTTGGAATCAGGGGATGAAGAGATGGATTTTTCTTCAACTACTTTTGAGCATTCTCCTTTCTTTTCATGTTCATAACCCAACCCTGCAAATGGTCATCTTGGTACAACCTCTAATGGCTGGGTGATTCCTTGGTCATTTATGCCAAGTCCACATCCTCTATACCCCATTTTCGTGAGGATCTTCATGCCAACATTAGTTTCATATTGAAAGAGAACAGAACATGAAGTAGCATCATATACCTCAGTTTTAGATGCAACATCCATCATTTCAACCTTCTGCAACTTAGCCAATAACTCATCCTTGGCTTGTAGCATCTCTTAAAGCTCCTTCTTATCCTTTTCAGCTATCTACAATAGTATTCACAATTCTGCATTGTCGACTTGAATGTTATCATTTATCTCTTGCAACTCTTGCATTCTTTTAGCGTGCTTCGCTCCTCTGCCCATCTTGCAAAGCAGTCACCTGCACTGATACCACTTGATCTGATCATGGGTCAAGTACTACTTTAACGATCATGTACATTATGAAGATATTTTAATTGACTATAAATTATACATGTTTAAATGAGCATGTTAATCCATTAATTATAGTGCATAAACACATAAACACAAATAAATGAACTTAATGTATCAAGAATCATAAACACAAGTAAGAGAGAGACAACCAATTGGTAATGGACTTCACCCCTCAATCTCTCTGGGGCTACATCTACAGATCTGCTTCAATTAGAATGCAGATCTTTTATATTCCTTTTGTTAGCACCCAATCTGAACCTCAGGCTGAAAAAGGCAAATCAGGGTAAAAACTAAACCACGCTCAGCCTTGTAGCTAGCCCTACAAGGGACGGGGGGAAAACTCTCTATGAGCCAAGATATTCTAATCGTATTGGCTTGTTGGTTTAGGCTAGGTATATATATGGAAAAATAGTTTTAATAAATGACTTGAATTTTCAAGGATGTATCAGGACAAAGACGGTGTGGTAGAAATTAAATCGGGGATACATGGTATTTCATGGGGCAAGGTGAGTGAAGAGATTTAGCAATCAGAATTTTAGTAGAAGAGAGTGGAAAGAGAGCGCCGAGAAAAGCTGAAAAAGGGAATAATAAATAGATCATGAATGAACAAAATACACAGAGTATGAATGATTCCCCAAGGCAGAGCATATAAAATGGATTCTACCTTTCTAACTTGAAAACATTCAACTGGAAATGTTAATGAATGAATGGTGAAACATAACAATGTATATATGAAACATAAAGGAGAAACATATGCTAAAACGCATACCACATGAATCCCTTAAATCAGAGCTGCATCACTTTATTTAATTCCCTGCCAAACTGTACAATGGAGCACAAAGATGTTTCTACCACACTATTCCCCACACCTCCAATCTTTTACAAATGATTTCCAATTACCATAAATAGAACAAATTCGTGGGAATATAGATCGATAGAAAGGAGGAGAAATCGTAACTGAAGATGGAAAACCAAGAGCCAATGATCTCTCCATGAAGGAAGAGTTGCGTTACATCTGGCTAGTGAGAAGGTGAAACATTGTAACGTAGATTTTACTACAACGTAACTGAAGATGTGACTGTTACAAATTTGGGTCTCAGATTCTGGCTGTCGCTTTGCTTTCCATTATTTCTTTCGAATAACTTAATTTTAATAAGATGCCATTGCAGTAAACTGGAATAAACTGAAATAATGCCTTACGTGAAGGGAAACAGTGAATAGGAAGGAAGGGAGAGAAGGCAGGACCAGCATCTTAATCGCAATTGGGATCGGGGAGCGGGAAAATATATATGAAATAAAAATTTCGATGCGGTTGGATTAAACCATGAGAAGTCCTTTAATAAACGTAATAAAATGTGATTTGGGACTTACAAAGGGGAAAGGGCATTTATATTATAATGGGGAGTAAGTGTTGTATGGTGGGCCCAGGGATAAAATCGCAATCGCAATATTGGAAGGGAGCGGGGGTAATCGCATCGGAATTTGCGATGCGATCAGAAGTTGCGACGGGGATTTTGCGACGGGAATTTGCGATGAGGATTTTGCGATGGGGATTTTGCGATGGGAATTTTGCGACGAGGATTTTGCGATGGGAATGTGCGATCCGATCGGAGGATTGCGCGGGATCGCATCGCAAATATTTGCGATGGGAATTTGTGATGAGGATTTTGCGATGAGGATTTTGCGATGGGGATTTTACGATGGGGATTTTGTGATGGGAATGTGCGATGCGATTGGAGGATTGAGCGGGATCACATCGCAAATATTTGCGATGGGCTCATTGAGCATACAAATGAACTTTGCGATTTGCGATGGAAGGCGGGCTAATATAATATAAAGTTTCGGACTTTGATATAAGTTTTAAAGGCATGAAGGGGAAGTGGTTAGAAACAAATCGCATATTTGTATTAAATGGTTTATAATGCGATATTATAATCAGAAGGGAGAAGAAAGGGGTTTTTAAAGGGATTTGAACCTAAATTTAAAGGGGAAACATGGGAAATAGGGGGGTTTAGGGAGTAGAGGGCTTTTACTTCACTTAAGCATAAAATTCAATCCAGAGGTCGGTTTTGAGAGTGTAGTATACCATTGGAAAGCTCTTTCCGGGCTCTTTCTGATGAATCTGCTTTGAAGATGATCTGGTGCTGAACATACTGTGGAAAACTTCTCTGAAATGCAAGAACATTGCTTTGTGGAGATAATAGCTTCTGAATTGTGACTGAAAGGCGAAGTATTATGTTTTCACCTCAAAACATGGTTTTGAGGTGAAAATTACACCAAACTGAATGAATGATATCTCTGATATTCCGGGTGCTGTGACTTTGTATTTATTGACTTCCTCATGAATTTGCTGATATTTATTGACACTTGACTCATTAATTTGACCATGGTGAGACCCTAGAACTAATGAGACCCATCCTGTGACCTACTGGTATAGTTTTGAGAATGAAAGAGACTAATGTTTGAAGACCATAGGGAGGAAAATCAGCAAGTATCATCATGAGGGAAAAATGATAAAAATTACTTCCATCAATGAATCCATGACCTAGCGGAAAGGTGAAATTTTATTCGGTATGAGACACCCAATATGCAAATGCAAAAGAGTAGTTTTGATCACTGATGGCAGTATGAATAGACTGACACTAACATTGGCTCCAATGGGGATGGTAGCTCCTTGGAGGTGCCAAGAACACTGTAGACCAAGTAGCCTTATCCATTGGGCATGGAGTCAAAAATACTGAAAGACTGAAAAAATGCAGTTTGACACTGAATTAAGACTAAGACTGAAAAACTGAAATAAAACCAGACCATACACAAGTCATCCAAGTCCTATAGCCTTCACCTCAGGCCCCAAACTTCAATGATTGTGTACTCTGCAATCTGATAAACATAACATGGTATATACAATGGTGATGACATATATTCTGATCCTTTGCTTTCAACAATGGTAGTGCTTCAAAAGCCTACCATTCACTGCTCCTCCTGGGCAATCTTGGCCATCCATTTATGAAATCAAGAAGGCATTTTGTCCTCTGTATGTTGAGATCCTGTATGGTCCTTTCCACAAATTGTCGAACTTACCATGCTTCCCTTTGTCTTCATTTCTGGCATCCCATTTCAACACTATATCATCCAGCTGAAACTTCTCTGCTTTTGTCTTCCTGTCATAGATATTTTTAATTTTCTCTTGCAACTGAATAGCATTCTGTGACACTTCCTCTCTTGTTTGCTGAATGTGGATCATTTGATTGATCCTTCGATGATTGTTATTGTCCTCGGTGCCAACTTCTTGCCATAATTTCATAACTGGGACTGTAAGGGATGTAGGAAAGACAACGTCAGTACCATAAACCAGCTCAAATGGTGACATACCTATTGATCTTTTACTGCTAACTTTGTCTGCCCACAGTGCGTTGATGAGCTTCCGGTGCCAATTTATTTTGTTTGCCTCCAACATTTTCTTAATTATATTCACCAATGATTTGTTAGATGACTCTGCCAGGCCGTTTCCTTGTGGATAATACGTGATCGAATGGGCCAGCGCGATGTTGTATTTGTCACAAAAGTCGATCATTTTCTTGGATCTGAACGCTGCTGCGTTGTCTGTTACGATTTTACAGGGGCAGCCAAAACAAAATAGAATATTCGATTCCAGGAATTGAATGATTACCGTGTCTGTTGCTTGCCTAGCTGGGATGGCCTCGATCCATTTCGTAAAGTAATCTGTCCCTTTCAATATCCATCGGTGCTGAGTTGAGGATGCGGGATGAATTTCTCCAATGAAATCGAGCCCCCACTGCTGAAAGGGTGCGTTCACTGAAACTGGTTTTAAAGGGAGCGGGAGCAAATTTTTTCTTCCCTTGAAAGATTTGGCATTCATGACATTTCATCACTGTCTTATATAAATCCAAAAATAATGTAGGCCAATAATATCCTTCTCTCAATATCTTATTAGCTGTAGTTTTCCAAAACAAGTGACCGCCGCAGTTGCCTTTATGAAACTCGTGCATTACCTTTTGCGCTTCTTCTTCAACCAAACAATTGAGCAGAACGCCACCCAGATCTTTCCAATACAGAGCGCTGTCTAAAATGCAGTATTTTGCAGATTTCAGCTTCAGAGATCTACCTTTGCTCTTGGACATGCCCATAGGAGGTGACAAATGCTGAAGGACGTAGACGATATTTGAATACCATGGGGACTGTAGAAAAATATCTGCAATTGGAACTAGTAAACCTTCGTCTTCCTCTTCTGCCACTGTTGTTATAAGGTTTATATCTAAGGCGTGCAGATTTGATTGGGCCATCAATTTCACCAAGTCTTGGCCTTTGATCAACTTCGTGGGCTTGATCTCCAGATCGTACTCCAACATAGCAGCTATCCATTTGCCTCTACGACCTTCTAGATCAGTTTGCGTTAACACATCCTTCACCGCGGCGTTAGGGACATATACTATAGTATGTGAATGTAGGATGTAGACCCTGAAATCCTTCAATGCCTTGATGAGAGCCAATGCCTGTTTTTTGATAATATTGTATTTCAAAGAAGAATCTCTAATAGTCCTACTAAAGAAGGCAATTGGATTTTCTATCTCGTCTCTCTTTTGCATTAAAACAGCGACCAAGGTGTGCTCAGATGCAAATGAAAATATTATAAAGTCTTGAGTGTAGTCGGGACTGATCAAAACTGGGGCATTGGACAAAGAAAAATTTACCAGATTGAATGATTTGATGGCCTCCTTGCTCCATTTAACAGTGCTGTCTTTTTTTAGCATATTAGTCATTTCCCTCAAATGTTCAGCCAAATTGGGTATAAATCGACGTAAGAAGTTCATCTTACCATTGAATGCTTGGATCTCCTTTTTGTTTCGTGGCAGGTCTATGAGCTGAATTGCCTCCACTCTGGCTGGATCGATGCGAATACCATATTTGGAGATGATATGCCCCAACAGCTTGCCTTCATCCATGGAAAAAAGACACTTCTTGGGATTGAGAGAAATCCCAAACTTTCTGCATCGCTGAAAAAAAAACTCTCAAATGGTGCAAATGCTCGTCATCTAATCCTGAAAACACTGTCAAATCATCCAAATAAACAACCAGAAAGACATCTTTTTCATTGGCAAAAGCGATGTCCATTGAACGCTGGAAAGTAGCTCCTGCATTGTTCAGTCCAAAAGGCATTTTGGCATACTAGAAGGTTCCCCAGGGTGTTGTGAATGCAGTTTTATCTTGGTCCTTCTCATGCACCAAAATTTGGTTGTAGCCTGAGTAGCCATCGAGTAGTGACATCCTGGATGCTCCAACTACTCTCTGCAGAATATGGTCCATTTTCGGAAGTGGATAATTATCCTTCAAGGAGGCCTTATTCAAGTTCCGAAAATCTATAGACAATCTTATCTCTCTAGTATTTTTACGTACCGGGACCAAATTCGAAATCCAGTCAGAGAATCTAATGGGGACTATGATACCAGCTTTGTACAATCTGTTTACCTCCTTTTCAATTGATGGCAGCAGCTTTGGGTTGATTCTTCTCAGCTTCTGTCTGAAAGGCTTTTGATCAGGCTTGATAGGAATAGTATGCTGGATTATGTTCTTATCATACACCTTCAAGTCTGAATAATCCCACGCAAATACATCAGAGAATTTGGAAAGCAACTCCACATACTTCTCCTTCACTTCAGGGGACATTGTCTTTGACAATTTGACAAACTTGGGCTGGTCAGCTGTTCCGATATTCACATCTTCAACTCCTTTCTCTGTGAGCACCAAGATTGGCTTCTTTGCAACATCATCCTATTCAAACAGCTCCTCTAGAGGTATGAGACCTCTAGGAATTACGTTATCTTTCAACTGCAATATGTCCATCTGTTTTGCTTCCATTTCTTGATCATCAACTACATACTCACCTTCTATGGGAGTGTCCTTGAATTTTCCACCACCCTGTAAAAATGCATTGATCTCATTATCGTCCCAAAATACTTGCCAATACCTTAAATTATCCGGAACAGCAGGCCTATGTTTTACATGGATCTCAAATTTGTTGCTGGAGTTCATCGGAACCTTCAAGTTACTTGCAGTAGTGGCAAGGGAATCAAAAATAAGATTCTGCATCCTGGGAACTACTGTCAAAGTGTACTCTGGGAATGTCTTCAAAATGTCCAAAACTGCATTTCTATATGCCCTCAGTCTCAGATGTTTAGCTTGGTATTCTCCTTTCACTTGCTTGATTATTAACTCAGAGTCACCATACACAGAAATCCTTTTTGCCTTCAACTTCTTCAAGATTTTGAGGCCTGTAATCAGAGCTTCATACTCTGCCTCATTGTTGGAGTAGTCAAAAGCCAACTTATACGCACATACTCTAACATTACTAGGGACTTTTTCAGGCTAGAAAATAGGGCTCCGAATCCATATTCCAATACCTACTCCATCCTTGCCAACCGCTCCATCAAAATCCATACCCCAGAGGCCTTCTTCTTCTTCTTGTAGATGCTGAAATTTAGTTTCTTCTTTCTTTTCACCTTGGTTGATTTCTGGCTGTTCACTATCTTTTTTCTGCTGGTAGGTAGGAGGCTCAGAAGTACTTGCTGCTTTGTCCTTTTCCTGTTTGAGGACCTCTCTGAAATTTTCTGAAATCTCGGGTATCTCCTCCACTTGTACTAACTGAACGTCCTCATCATTCAGACCACCATCTGAATATAAGATGAAAGACTCTAAATCTATGTGAACCGCATTGATGGGATGGTTTGCTGGCTTGTCTTTGCTAGTAATCATATATTTCATTTTCTTTTCCCTGTATAACTTTCTCAACTAGCCAAATACAGGGATTGTGGCATAGGAGAAATCAAGTTGTATGGTCCCCTTAAGTTTTGCACCCCAAGACCTAGATAGAAGCATTCCAAACCGTGGTGGGACGTCAACAACAACTACATCCATCAAGACATTTTTGGCTGGGATTTGATCTAAAGACACTACTAAATCTTTGATGAGACCGATACAATGGACCCTACTTGAGTCGAAAGAATACAAATCATGGTAATTTCGAGTCACATCAAGGCCTAACTTCTCCATGGCAGCTTTGGGCATAAAATTATGCGAGGCCCCGGAGTCCAACATGGAGTTATGCAAGATAAACTCATGCAACCTAAGACTTAAGTAAAAAGGGGGAACTTCATTTTCTTCAGACTCTTATGTGGCTGGACCAAAAATAAGTTCAGGGTAGTCATCTTCCACATTAAGCATATCAGAAAGAGGGTCAATTTGCAAGACTTTAGACACCTGAATTTTATATATGCTATTCTTCACTAACTCAGTTAGGGGCACAGACACTTTCAACTTGGAAATTTCACTTTCTAAATTAAAGGAGGGGGATTTTTCTACCTCTTTGACCGGAGGGTCCTTCTTCTCCGTTTTCTCCTTCGCTATGCTCTGCTGGCTTTTTTCATTTGTTGTGTTAGTAATTGCGGGTGCTTTGTTAGATGAAGTATTGACCGGCTCTGTCCCTTTCTTCTGTGCCTCGTCTTTCATCCGGAGTTCCTTTCTCCTTTGAATGGGACTGATTGTGACGTTTCTGTTCCTTAGAGAATACTGCCTTTGCTGGGCTGACAGCGCGTTCATATAGCCTCTCTAGTAGTCATCAAATTCTTCTTCTAACACCATGTCGTTTGCCAAAATGAAATCTTCATCCCCTTGAATGTCTGGAGTCGCCACTATGTATTCTTCATCTTCTGTAAGGAAAATGGGCGTGCCATCAGCTGTGAAAAAATGATTGGTTTAAAACAGAGGACCATCATCATCTGAGTCAGTCCCTTGCACGTAGTTCTGTTGCAAAGGCGTTTTAATCTGCTCCTGTGGTGCCGCTTGGTCCTGCGCTCTCTGTTCTCTCTGTCTAATCCTGAATTGCGGCTGCTGCTGACCTCTAAAATTCAGATTTTTTATTTGGGGTTCCGGTTTGTCCGAAATTATTAATCAATCAACCATCCTTTCCATTGTATGAATTAGTGTGTCCATTTTGCTGTCCGAAGGGGATGCTTCTTCTTTCACCATGAATTTCTTTTCAGCTCTGGCTCGAGCTCTTCTAGCCATCAGATTTGCTTCGATGCTTACTGCCATCTTCTGCATTTCTTCAAGTGACAGTGGATCTCTTTCACATAGTTGATATGCCATATTGGCATCAAAACCATCCGAAAACCTCAGCATAGCTGAATCGACAGGAGGTTTGAGATTAGCTGGAATAGCATTGTATACCGTATTGAATCTAAAACAATAGTCTTGCACCATTTCACCCGCATTTCTTTTAATATTCTCATATTCAGACAGAATTTGCTGTGGATTCCTTTTCACCTCCCATCGGTCTAAGAACTGTGTGTGTAACTCTTGTAAAGTGTGAATAGAGCCTGCTGGTAAAGCTCTGAACCACTTTCTCACTTCACCTCCCAAGCTTTGAACAAACAACCTGGTAGCTACATTTTCTTCTTCCACTTCATGCAAGTCAAAAAAGTCATTCATCTTGTTAACATGCTGATGGGCTGTAATGCCCTGAGTGGCATCAAAGATAGTAATTTTACTCTGATAGTCAGCAGGCATATCATTGAGAACCTGAGGTAACACCAAGGGTGCATAGCGGGCCGCCATGACTCTGGGTGGGTTTATAACGAGATTTGCAGAATTTGGGGGAGGTGTTGTTGGATTAGGAGGAGGTAATGTTGCTCCTAATGTTTCTGAAGTCTCAGGAATATAAGTTGCAGTGATGGACTAAGGAGAATTCAAAATGTAGTCATCAATGGAGGAATTCGCTCTTTGAACTTCAATATCCACAAGGAATTCTGAATCTAAAACTGTGTCTTCGAGTGCAGTTTCAGACTTACTTCCAAACAAAGAGAGGTCAAAACTCTCGTCAAAAGAAAGCTCTTCTACAAAGAACCACTCACTGGGCCAAGTATGGGACCTGGAAATAGGTGTAGGACTTAGTGATTCCTCTTGTCTTCTGACTATTCTTGGGATAAGATTTGGATTTTCAAACACAGGGGGAGGATTTGGATCAGGATTAGCCCTTGTATATCTTCTTGAAGCCAGTGTGGTCGACTTACTACTACACAAAATTTATATCAGCCTAGAAAACTCTGAAATATCATCATCAAGACTTTGCAAGAAAAAATATTACTGGGGTGATAAATCTTCTTATGCAAAAATTTTGTAACTGTTCCCCAGTATGGTCGCCAGAGATGTTAGCACCCAATTTGAACCTCAGGCTGAAAAAGGCAAATCAGGGTAACAACTAAACCACGCTCAGCCTTGTAGCTAGCCCTACAAGGACAGGAGAGGGCTCTCTCCGCAGAATAGATATTCGATAAAGCAATAATGAAACTGGTTTAGGCTAGGTATATATATGGAAAAAGAGTTTTAATAAATGACTGAAATTTTCAGGGATGTATGGGACAAAAGGACAGTATGAGCTGAGGAATTAAATCAGGATACAGGGTATTTCATGGGGCAAGGTAGGCAAGAGATTTAGCAATCAAATTGAAATAAGAGGGAGTGGAAAGACTGTCGAGAAAGATGAAAAGGGCATAATAAATGAATCCTGTTCAAACAGAAGAAAATACAAAGAGTATGAATGATTCCCCAAGGTAGAGCATATAAAATGGATTCTACCTTTCTAACTTGAAAACATTCAACTGGAAATGTTAATGAATGAATGGTGAAACATAACAATGTACATATGAAACATAGAGGAGAAACATATGCTAAAACTCATACCACATGAATCCCTTAAATCAGAGCTGCATCACTTTATTTAATTCCCTGCCAAACTGTACAATGGAGCGCAGAGATGTTTCTGCCACACTATTCCCCAGAACTCCGATCTTTTACAAATGATTTCCAATTACCATAAATAGAACAAATTCGTGGGAATATAGATCGATAGAAAGGAGGAGAAATCGTAACTGAAGACGGAAAACCAAGAGCCAATGATCTCTCCGTGAAGGAAGAGTTGCGTTACATCTGGCTAGTGAGAAGGTGAAACATTGTAATGTAGATTTTACTACAACGTAACTGAAGATGTGACTGTTACAAATTTGGGTCTCGGATTCTGGCTGTCGCTTTGCTTTCCATTATTTCTTTCGAATAACTTAATTTTAATAAGATGTCGTTGCAGTAAACTGCAATAAACTGAAACAATGCCTTACATGAAGGGAAACAGTGAATAGGAAGGAAGGGAGAGGAGGCGGGACCAGCATATTAATCACAATTGGGATCAGGGAGCGAGAAAATATATACGAAATAAAAATTTCGATGCGGTTGGATTAAACCATCAGAAGTCCTTTAATAAACGTAATAAAATGCGATTTGGGACTTACAAAGGGGAAATGGCCTTTATATTATAGTGGAGAGTAAATGCTGTATGGTGGGCTCGGGGATAAAATCGCAATCGCAATATTGGAAGGGAGCGGGGGTAATCGCATCGGAATTTGCGATGCGATCAGAAGTTGTGACGGGGAATTTGCGATGAGGATTTTGCGATGGGAATTTTGCGATGGGAATTTTGCGACGAGGATTTTGCGATGGGAATGTGCGATGCGATCGGAGGATTGCGCGGGATCGCATCGCAAATATTTGTGATGGGAATTTGCGATGATGATTTTTCGATGGGGATTTTGCGATGGGAATGCGTGATGCAATCGGAGGATTGCGCGGGATCGCATCGCAAATATTTGCGATGGGCTCATCGAGCATACAAATGAACTTTTCGATTTGCGATGGAAGGCGGGCTAATATAATATAAAGTTTTGGACTTTGATATAAGTTTTAAAGGCATGAAGGGGAAGTGGTTAGAAACAAATCGCATATTTGTATTAAATGGTTTATAATGCGATATTATAATCGGAAGGGAGAAGAAAGGGGTTTTTAAAGGGATTTGAACCTAAATTTAAAGTGGAAACATGGGAAATAGGGGGGTTTAGGGAATAGAGGGCTTTTACTTCACTTAAGCATAAAATTCAATCCAGAGGTCGGTTTTGAGAGTGTAGTATACCATTGGAAAGATCTTTCCGGGCTCTTTCTGATGAATCTGCTTTGAAGATGATCTAGTGCTGAACATACTGTGGAAAAATTCTCTGAAAGGAAGGGACATTGCTTTGTGGAGATAACAGCTTCTAAATTGTGACTGAAAGGCGAAGTATTATGTTTTCACCTCAAAACATGGTTTTGAGGTGAAAATTACACCAAACTGAATAAATGATATCTCTGATCTTCCGGGTGCTGTGACTTTGTATTTATTGACTTCCTCATGACTTTGCTGATATTTATTGACACTTGACTCATTAATTTGACCATGGTGAGACCCTAGAAACTAATGAGACCCATCCTGTCACCTACTGGTATAGTTTTGAGAATGAAAGAGACTAATGTCTGAAGACCATAGGGAGGAAAATCAGCAAGTATCATCATGAGGGAAAACTGATAAAAATTACTTCCATCAATGAATCCATGACCTAGCGGAAAGGTGAAATTTTATTCGGTATGAGACACCCAATATGCAAATGCAAAAGAGTAGTTTTGATCACTGATGGCAGTATGACTAGACTGACACTAACACCTTCTTCAAATTAAGCTTTCTTACATCCAGCTCTATCGTTGAGCATTATCCAAGCACTATGGCTCTCAATGGCTAAGTATTCTCTCATTTCTTCTCCCCCTTCTCATGGCTCACATAAGTAATATATATAGTTTTCCTCACCCACTCTCCAATAAAGAGCATTAATTACTTTACCCACAATTGTAGGGAATAACTACAAGGAAGGAAAAACAAAGTCCATGAAAGTAGGACCTCCAACTATCTCATAATCATAATCGGGAAAAGTCTAAAAAGCACCTAGAGACTCTTCAACCATTCCCTTGATTCTCTCAACCTACAATTGAGAAAAATATAGAATTGGTGTGAGGTGGTTTCTCACATAAAAACCAATTTCCCTAATTACATTAAATGAATAATATGTGAGACAAATTGTCTCACAAATATTAATCATTTATATCAATAATGCATGGGTTTAGTAAGGGCTCATAAAATGCATAATTAAATGCATGAGCATAATTTCACCCACTTAAACACTTTTTCACCAAATTCAAATCGATGTGGTGTGAAACTCTGTCATGTGTGAAGGTCCTTTCGGATCATTTGGTTCTCTAACTCTCTATCCCTTACTACAACTCTGTTGTCGCAACTCATTGCTACAAATCTAGTGGAACGACACATTAATAGACTATTGTGCCATAACTCTCTACTGTAACTTTGGTGTTTCCACCCCCAACTATGAATTTGGTGTTGCAACTCTGAAAACCACAATTCAACCCTAGAAACATGAGCCATATTATTACATATTTTTCAATACTCGACGTAACCATCATGAATACATTAACAATAATGTTTTTCTTTGTCGTTAAAAAAATATTCTATTATCTTCTCAAAATTTTACATCTGATTTGCCATGTCTTCTCTTCTCTCCAAGCCTCACTCTAATTAGATGTATTGGCTAGGAGAACTATGTATAAACAAAAAATAGAGTTTCATACACTATACTCGAAACACAAACCATAAACATGATACACACGAAAACATATAGAATAAAAACAAAACCTACAGACATAAAAAATTTCTTAGGGGCTTTGAGCCTTTCCCAGCCTCTAGTGGGCCTAGGGGTCTAATTTATTCATGAGCATGGTGCTCAAGGTGATAAATCCTTACATCCAATTGGTCCAACTGTTCCACCTTTCATTGTTTTCTATGCCTAATGGAGTCCATCTTATCCATCATCACCCATTGATTTTGTTGGATATCGTTAAGGAAGGAAATAAACTCATTCTTGTAGTCATGCCTCTCTTGTCTCATCTAACCTAGGTCTTCCATAATATTTTGAATATTCCTAGCTATGGATTCAAGCATGGGAAGAGAAAATTTTGGCACTGGCGCTGGGCCAAATTCCTAGGCCACTTCCCCATTAGATGCATCCTCAGGCCCACCCCTGTCAAGATCTCCCACAAATATACTAGATTGAGCCTATAGGTCACCTCTGGGGGCCCCACCTACCTTGACCTGACCCCTTTGGCAGATTATGCTAAGCTCGAGAAGGAAAAAAATAGGCACCCACTGGGTCCCACACCTACTTCTACACCCCTCCACTACTCACGATGTTTCAAACCACTGAGCCCCGACCTTTGCGCAGGGGAAATCCACCCAAGGAATTGAAATGAGAAAATTGATTCACCCTTACAACACTAGAAGTAGACTCCATCCACCGATAACTCTTCTTGAAGCTACTAATACCTCAAAACTGAGGGTGCATCCCCGCGATAGGCTCCTCATCCTTACAAAAACACTGAGCACCAGAGCCCCACTTGGCCAAGGCTCCCCAAAATTAACCAAGGACAAGCACCTAAGCTAGTCAATATAACCAAAGTAAAGAAACATAGTAGAAAAATAATTGACAACCACTCCATGCCATTGGATGGAAATTTGGGTAATTGGGATTACCAGCTCATCCAAGGAGCCACTTTAGGTGGTGAGGCCTCTAGTACCCAGGTCGTCGTCCAATAATTGACAACTTTTTTTGTAAATTTAAAAAATTAAAATCTTGGTTGTCCTTGTCCTCATGAGGGTCCCAAACCCAGTAAACCCCACCTTCTTCCACAACTACACCTTCCACTTTGCAGCTAAATATAATTGCGCTATGACACAACAACAAAGAAGGGGGCATGCACATCCGGCTAGCCTTTGCAAACTCCTCAGCCTCTCCACCACCCTGATGTGCTCCCATAGCCATAACAAGGTACTGGCTCAAATTTTCTCCATGCAAACTTAAAACGGATTGGCAAGTGCTAAACATTCCAGATGTCCTGCATGCCTCATACCAATTCCCTTCAAACCACACGCTCATGTGACAGATCCTCTCATGGAATATTAACACCACTGCCACCATAATTACAATTCCTCATGACCTTCACTCCCATCCAGGTACATTAAAAATAATGTTAATCCAAAACATCAAAATATTTGCAAATACAAGACAAAAGATTAGTTTGAGTAGTCAACCAAGAATCTTTGAATTCTTAGGAAAAATATTTTGGAATTATTTATTAATTGCTAATTCTTAGCATAATATCTTACATGTATTCAATAATTTATAATTGTTAGCAAAGATTATAAAAACCATTCCTTAGGAAATTATTACAATCACTATGGATTTATTAAATCCATTAGTAGGTTTATCAAATATTTGTTATTTCCACTTTCCATTAACTTTATGTATAAAAGAGAGAACTGTCTTCATCGTTTGAGGAAGACTCTTAGAGCAATGTACGAATGATAATGGAGTCACCTATGGTTATTAAGATTTTATTTTAATTGTATTTTATAAATTCCACAAAATGTGATTTAATTAATTAATTAAATTTATTTCTATTTCCATATTTATGGAATATTAATTTCTTTTAATTAGTTTAGTTAATTTAATTACTCTATGTTGTTAATGTAACCAGTGTTGATAATTATTAGCACTATGTTCTATAGATCCAAGGCACATTCTAATATACTAGAATGTTGTGTAATTTAGGAATTTTTTTTTGTTATGCAATTTAACTCTTCAGTTATTTATTCATCTATATTTTTTGATTTTTTGTTTTTATATATTTATAAAATTAATTATTTGTGCATGATTGTATAAATATGTTTATCAATTTATTTATGCAATTGAGTACTCATGTTTATTCATAATTTAACATACTTGGATTTCATATTATTTTGCATTCATTTATGTTGTTGGATAAATGTGTTCAATGCAATTATTACATTTGTTGGTCTAAGTAAAAATAAGGATAATCTTGGCAATGATTAGTGTTTTCATTTATTTATGCCTATGTGATTTGTTTCTTGCATGTGTGGTGTGTTCTACCTATGAAGGGGGTTATAAAATTAATCTTCCTATGTCCATTGGGTAGAACTATGAATTTAATTTCTTGCAAAAGTAGAAATTATTTCTACCTATGTTGAGGGTTACAACATGAAGCTTTGTAATCTCACTAGGTAGAAGTATGCTATTCTAATTTCACAAGTGTGACATATATAATTTATTTCAATCATGTTTATTATCTTGGAAGTGTGTTTAATTTCTTATAAATAGCTTTAGTAACTTTACTTCTAAATTTGTAGAACCTTGCCAAGCTTGTGGACTACCTGTACTCTATCTACAAAAGTAAAATTGGTACCACAACCATTAAAATACTATAGTGGAAGTAGAGAGTGTATCTTAAATATACAATGCATGGTAACTTGAAATTTCCATCCGAAATACGAGTTGAAAATTAAATACATAGTCTTTTGGTTGTCTTTCTAAGAAATTAGAAAAGTAATTTAAAGCCCCCTCACGTACAACTACAATAATACATTTTTTTCTACAAAAATATTGTTCTCTCCAAGAACCAACAACATCACAATGAAAGTGATGAATAAGTGAGTGAATCCCAAAAATAGAAAAAACGTATGCCTAAATATTCACGTTTTCATGTGGCATCACTCAAGATACTCACATAACCATTTTTTCCTTTAATTTACCAAAAAGGTATCATAAAAATATAAACCAAAAGCTTTATCCACTTTAACTATCCACTCTTATGGGATCATATCCCCCTATATTCTTATCCTTGTCCATTGTAATATCCCAAATATGAATTTTATGAAAAATTGCTTCAGAAAATTATGTTGTCAATTCGATAAACAATTTGCACAAATTGAACCATAAAATTAACAGCAAAAAATGGACATATAATTTGCAACTGAAGAATAAACAATATAATCATTCAAATAATCTCAAGCTTATTTTATTAATATAGAAATACTTTGGCACAAGGAATAGGACTATGGCTGAGGTAATGGCCCCAAAGAGATATGCAATATTTCCGCTTTGACTACTGTAATGATTGATCTAATGAAAGAACCTATGAATTCTAAATGAATTCACCAAGGGAATAGATGGGTTCTCGCCCACTCTCACTAAATTACCTCAAGGTTATTTTACTAGGGCTATAAAAGTAGAGGACTAGGTTCTCCAAACCACACCAAAGACAAACACTTAACTCCAAGATATCCCCAAATGATCTCCTCCTCCTCCTTTTAAAGACATAATAGATAGATCTCCAACTCTAGAAATATTTTATTTTATTATTATTCTAAAACCTCCTAATTAAATGCATCTTAAGTAAATTTTAATTTATTTATGTCACTTTTGTCCCTTTTCCCATAATTAATTTTTTTCCCTTTTTAATTAAGTGACTAATTAAAGTCACTTTTAATTTAGGAAAATAGTAAATCACCCACCATATTTTCTCTGACCACAATAAGTCATTTCTCAGCATCCCATCCCATAGATATTCTCATTCTGGTTCCAACGAGCTATTACACTAAGGGGTTTTTATCAAATATTCCTTTGGTAATTCCACCTTGAGTGTAATTAATTAAGTTGTGCTCAATAATAACCCCATTTTACAAAAAATATTGGAAAGAAATGGAACCAAAAAAAAATTGTGTAGAATTACTCCATATGATTTTTTTTTATAAGTGAATTTCGTCAGATCCCATAAAAACTCCTCAACAGCCCTCCAAGACACCTGATCATCCAATCCTTCTCCTATATCCCAACCATCACGTACCATGAAAATAATCCTGGTTGTACTATAGAGGAAATTGAAAATGGGGACATTAGAAATCCTCCTACCACAAGATTTCTTTCCTTCAAGCAATTTTTATCTGTCCACTGCAAAGACATCTACACACTAATACCAGGATGCCATGAAAATATTGCCTCTGTGCTAGAAAAAAATGAATGGATCACTCGATACTTGGATCCTAAACAAACCACTAACTTAGGCCACCCACAATGACTTGGATCCCAAAGCCACCATGGAAAATCACCATCACCCATACCCCATGGATCTAGCTATGATCTATCTCAAAATGTAGATGTTGCTCCTCCAATAGAATACCAACTCATCACATCTCTCCAATCCAAGTGTTCTGCAGAATTTACGAATGCGGAAAAAGGTGAATTCCCTAGACTAGTGGAATGGTATAGAACAACAAAAGAAAAAAATAATATATTTTTCCTTAGAGAATGTAGAGAATGGGAAAGAGGCCTACCTTGAATCTGTAGCAAGATTTCCTTTCCTCCTTGCTTGTAAGCTCCAAGTGTTATAATTAGAACTTGAACACACTACTAAAACAAGCAAAGGATCCACAACAACCAAGTAGCAAAATATCACATCTTTATTCAATGAATCAACAAGGCATTGAAATATATGACTGAAAACAGGACACGAAAAATATAGGAAAACAATATACTCTTTGTATTTATATAAATAGGAGAGAGTTTACAACCAAAAATAGTAGTTGAAATTGTAGATTCCTCCCAAGTTGACTTGACATCATTAATTTTCACAAATCACACCTCAATATCAACTCATAATGCATGAAGATGATGACTCCTTTAGGTTCAAGGAAACATCATAAGGGCACTATCAATCTCCAAAGTCCAACCCTAATCCTATGGATGGAATTAAATTTATAGGAGAGGGATGGTATTTTAGGATTTACCATTATGGGATTGAGATCCACATATGATGGGAGGATGATATCAAGGGATAAGGGGTGAATTATCTGTTATAATTCTATACTTTCTAATATTGGGAGAATAAATCATAGAAGACAACATCAAAACCACTTTGGAAGCTAGGATCTAGCCCTGCCAGCTTCAGAGAGGGATCTCTCTTTAAGATTTAACTTTGTTTTGGATAAATATTAGGATATTTATGACTATATTTGGTGATTGTTTGACTTTGATTGATTTGGTTGATTTTTATTTACCATTGGGAAATGGAGTCAAAACATGAAACTGGATTTTTGAATCAATTTTTAAAAGAGTTATAACAAGGAAAGCTAGGTTGTATTTACTGGATTCTTTTAAGATTTTAAATGAATAATGGATATGGCCAAAAAGTGAATATCAATTGATACTGAAAATCATTTAAGTGTTTTTCAATCTAAATTCAAGTAGAAAACATCTAAATTGTAAAAGTAGCCAAAATAAGGTGTTTTAAATAACATGTCCTAGTCATCATACTTTCTATTTTACAATTAAGAATTATGATAAATAGAGAAAATAAATAATAGTGGAAAACACAGAAATAGTAGAAAAAATTCACCAGTAATTACACCACATGGATCCTAAAAGACTCATTTGTATTATTGATGCTCCAACAAAAACTTGGAATTTACAATTGCGTAGTAGGAAAAATATGTTCAGAAATCAACCTCTAATATTTCAAACAACGAAGTATTTACACTAAAATTTACAAAATTGATTACAATAAATGTTGTCTCAACAAATAGGGTATTATTAGCCTTAAATCTAATAATAAGCTCTAACTGTTACAAAAAATAGGCTCGATGTGGGTGATCTGGATTTCTGGCATGGTTTTTAAGGAATCAGTTGATGATTAAGCCTATTAGTAGGTTGTGTTGGTTGTAATGATGTCTGATGTGTTGTCCTGTGAGATAGCTATAGATGACTTCACTTTGTAACCTTTTAGTCTTGGAACTCAGTTAACTTATCCCATCGCTCTTCATCTGGGATATTTATGTTTACAAGTGTTTAAAACTTGATAGGACTCAAATTCTATTTATTACACTAACAGTCTTTACATAATATATTTATGATGATATTATTGAACATGACCACTTTGAATGAAGTGGAGTTTTCCATAACCAAAATAAATAACAATTAACTGACATTAAGGATATGCTCCTCGAAATTTGGAAAAGTGATGGCTTCAAGAAATTGCTATACTTCAAAACCTCGATAAACCTTGATAAAATTCAGTTGGTGGCATATACATGCGTAACCATCTAATCATGTACTTAAAATATTTAATGAACCATCTAATCAGTCATAACTTTAGATCATCTCCCATCAGGAGTTTAGGAGCGGAGGTCATAAGTCAAAAACAAAATGTTTTGCAATTTGTGATTGCGATGAGTGACGTGGCAAAAGGTGGGTCCTACCGAGGTGGTAAAAAGGTGACGATATTGCGATGTGATATATCACATGATTGCATTGGGGTTTAGGATCCAACACATAAATGGTGAGTGACATGCGAGTGATATTGCGATGCGGGCGATAATGCGATGCGGGCGATAATGCGATATGCGATTGCGATCTACGATATATCACATTGGGGTATTGCAATGGCAAGAGGGAGAGGAAAATATAAGGCATGGACAAAGAAATTTATGATTTTGCGATGCGATAAAGGATAAAGGTTGAACCTTTTTTTTGAAGTTTTATGGTTTTTAACTTAGAGCAAGGGAAGATGCAAAACAAGAAAAATGAATGTTATTGGTGATAACACCTTGCCTCAATTTACCTTGAGATTCAGCTTAGTCCTCTTCCTATACATGATTTTTAAATCTTTTCTGGGAGTGTCAGTCACTGAAGGTGACTCTTATTCTCTGATCTTTTTTCTTGCTTTCTCCTCTGGGACAAGAGTCTATGATGTATAATTTGACACCAATTGTTCTTCAACCTCTTGTAGAGTATGCTCAGTCCACTTTAGCTGGTCTATGTAGTTCTCAATATCTGGTCTGTGGGTATGAATATAAGGTGTATATTTGTTCTCTACCCTTAGCTTAGAAATGGTACCCAATGGATCATATGACCATGTAAAACTGAGACTGAATTGCATTTGTTTTAGTAATTTTCCTGCTTCTTCCCCTGCTACCCTATTGTTATAAATGAAGGGTCCAATCTATGTTTTAGTTTTGAACTGATATTTCTTCTTAGCAGACACAAAATGGACCTCATCGGCATTGAGAATTTTCCTGATGTACTCTAGTGCAAAAATCCTCTTTGGGAGGAATTTTGGGAGCTTATAAGGGGCAAGCTCACATCCATATATTCTTATTTCTGTGTAATTCTGGTAATGATATATGTCTCATGTTTTAGTTTGATATGATAACTGCAAGAATTTCTTGATTTCTTCACTGATTCTTGGTTCTGAATTGCTGCTTATACGGATGAGTTCTGGATGTACAAAAAATTCTATGAATTGTTTGTACGAGTATTCTTTATGTTCCATCATTACCATTATAGTCCAAAAGATGATATATCGTTGATTTCCCTCTTCATCTAACTTCTGTGATGCAAAATTGAACTTGTCTCCCTGAAAATATAAAAACAAATATACTAAAACAGAGGCATATTTAAATACTTCCTCAGTTTGGAATTTGAAAAATTGCTCATTGATGGAATCTGCAAGGAATTGGCTGAAGTTGAATACGAAAGAAGGCTTGGAGTCTATGGAGAAAATGGAAAGGAATCCTGTAATGGCCTCATCTACCCATTGATATGAGTAATAACAAAGGAGGTAAGAGATGACTGTAATGATATGCTTAGTTTTCTCAGGGAAAATGGAAGATGAATAGGGTGGGTTCTTATGAGGTAGTTGGGCATCTTCAGCCAGAAAAAGATCAAGGGTTTAAGCCCTTTTTACAAAATCTAGCCTCTGATATAATTCAATGAGAGCTTCTTGAGAGAAAGGATTAGTGTTTTCTTTGATAGGGGTCTGCATCATTTGGTCTATGGTCTGGGCAGTTATGGTGATTAAAATCTCTCTTAAAGGGGAAATAATAGATTTCTGACTGGGTACATGATAACAACATTGACACTTCCTGATGATTTCAGGGGCACTATGAGTGTGGGGAAAGATATATTGGGTAAAATTGGATTCCCACGGTCCAATATCATCAGTCTTGTCAATGAATTTGTCCTCAAGCCAACAATACATTTCAATAGGGTTTCATGGATTTTGTAATCCTCATCTGCCAGGGGTATATGATCAAGGTCAACTGGGGGATGGAGCAGTGGATTAATAGATTCCCCCTGGCTTTGCTTCTTGGGAGGCATGATGAACTCTGGTTTGATGGTGGAGGAGGGTTTCTAACAAACAAATGGGGTTGAGACTGTATAAGAGATTTGAGATTGATAATAAACTATGGAAGTTGTAGAGATTAACTCAACATCAATTAAATTGGGTTCTTTGGTGCTCTGTCAACCTATAACAAACATGTACAAAGTAGTGAAAATGGAAAGGTAAAGGATTAAAGGCTAACCAGGAAAGAATTTATACACAGATGGGTTATTTTCCTGTTGATGGTGGCGTGGATCCGTTAGATTAATGGTTAGGGATTAATTAAATTCATCAATGGAAGCATTACTGCGGGAAAGGCATTTAATTGGAAACGGTATAGTCCAGGTGTTGTGATGTGATTGGAGATCAATGGGTAGATTCATGGTTTTTACAAAATGGAGAAACCACTTTTCGGAGGGGGTTCGAAGTGGTAAGAATTTTTGGCAAGGGGGGAGGTGTGAAATCAGGAGAGGGTGCCACGTTAGCGTGGTCCTGAAACACAAAACCACCCATTTCAGAACCCCCCCCCCCCCCCCCCCCCCACCTGGCGGTAAAGTTCATAAGGAGAGGGGGGCCGAAAAATGATATGGGCCATCAGATGGATGTGTGGGGAAAAAGATGATGGTATAGATGGAGGGGAGTTAGTTGGGCAACGGTGGAAGTGGATAAGATGTTTTGTCGGGTAGAGGGGGGTTTGATAAAAGGTAAAAACTTAGGATAGGGGGATAATGCACCAAATATTTATTTTCATATGTCGAACCTTTTAGACTTAGGATAAAAATTTTATTCCTTTGTCTTCCTTCACATGAAATAATTTTGTAAGTTTAAACACTTAGGAGAAAAAAATATTCATGCTTTTCAAAGCCATAATGCAATTTCCACCTACCCTTTCATTTTCAAATTTTTTTTCTAAGCTAACTTTTTTTCATCTCATCTCTTTAGGGTGCATTTGAGCTAGAAAACCCACATATCCTTTTTTTATAACAATCTAACCTACTCTATCACTTATTCCTCCTATTGGTTCAGATTAAACTGTTGAATCAATCTCATTTTCTACCTAACTACTAATTTTTCAAGATTAAACTGTTTGACAAATCTTTATTCACTAACTTATTTGAAATGAAATTCACAATTGTTCCATCATGATTAAGTTGTATGATTCGAACAAAATCTAGTCATAGTGGCATTTTATACAAGTTGCACACAATCTTATGTAATTATTAACATAAAGGAAACTAATTTAACAGTACTGGCATTTAAATTTGCAGCACTTTCAGTATTATTTCTCTTTTTTCTTTTGTGGGGTTTTATTCTCTTTTTATTCTTTTTGACTTTTTTATTCATGTTCATTTTCTTTTTTGACATACCCTCTTTTTAATTTCTTTTATATATACTTTTTATTTAAATCATTTGCAAATTGAAAATAATTTACAATGTATAATTACAAATAATGACATACTCAATCACCTTGAGATCCTATAAAATATAGGACCCTAACAATATCCAAGATAGGATCAAATAGGATTCAATCTTCTTATCCATGGTAAATAGTTAAAACAACCCTTGGAAGCTTAATGAAGAGGAAGCTTAATAATTCTTTTGAATTTTCCCAAATTTATAGAATTAGCACACCTGTAAAAGGGAGAAACAATTGCTAACTAGCACTGGTGCAGAAGGGAGTGACCAACACTAAACACAGGTGGCTAAAGGGGCAGAGTGTGCTGGGGATAAAAACATTTATTTTGAGCAATTAATCCTAGAAACTTAGACTTTTTGGAAAGGTCATGCTTAGGGCTTTGTGAAGGGATGGTGAAAACATGTGTTGGGTCTTAGAATTGTCCTTAAAAGGACATCCACTTTCACCATGATGTCCATTATATCACCTCCATTTCACCTCCATTTCACCACCATGTCACTACATTCATCTCACTTTCATCATCTTTTGGGTTACCATTGTGTTTTCCAAACATTATTAATTTCTAGTGTTTTTAAGTGAATTTGTGATCAAAAGTTAGGAAATAATATGCATATATTTATAAGGCTTAAAAGTCGAAAGAGTTTTGTGACATCTATAGTTTCATTGGAAGCTTCTAAGGCACCCTTATGTGGCCTCCCATGATCAAATTCGAATTCCCTCATGAATATTTGAAGATATGCCATATGGAGAAGATCATGCAAGATAAGGTGATGTGTCTTATTGGTTGAGATGCTTGTAGATATATGGAGAAAATAGTGGATCTCTATTATTGAATTTGTTTCTCAAAGATTGTACAAATAGGATTACATTCTCCTATCATAAAAAAAAGGAAGGAATCATAGAATGTTTGGTAAAAAAGGCTTGAGATGGAAGGGGATGTAAAGTGAAGAGATATTGATGTAATGAGATTAGGGTGTAGATTTCCATTGTGTAAAGTTGTGAGCTTAAAAATAAGGAAGGTTCTTTTCTATCATTGTGTTTTAGAATGTGAGTTTTGTGAGTTGGAATGCTATTGGACAATGGAAGGGCCCCCATCAACCATGTGCATCCCTTTGTAAATTTGTAAGTTTAATTAGTTTGTTTTACTTTGATTAATGAAAATAGTTTAGATTTCCATTGCAAATGTTATTTTATTTTTCAAGTGTAGATTAGTTAGTTTTCATTGCAAGTGATATTTCAATTATGCAAACATAGATTAAGATTTTAATTACGCAAAGTATGTTTAGATTAGAATTCAATTACGCAAAGTGTGTTTAGATTAAAATTCAGTTACACAAACTGTATTTAGATTAGATTTCAATTATGCAAAGTAGTTTAATCATTAGACGAGATTTATTTTACTAATCCCTAATGCAGGTGGACCTCACAGTTTAAGAAATTCCTAGTTGACAATTTATGTGGGAAATAAAAGATGACTATTTCGCCCAACATGTAGAAATTATACAACAAGCATGTATATCTTGGATTTAGCCGATCTAACAATTTACTAAAGTTAAATGTTGAATCGCTTCTACAAATATTTTGCGGAATTAAAAACACAATCGCCAATCACATGAACATGAAGGACAATCAAATCACACATAACACAAATAATTTCACGGGGAAAGCTTATAGCTAAAAACCCCACTATCTATTTTATATTAAGCATGGATCATGAAACAAATACAATGTATTTCTCTTCTCACAAAAGCCTCCAACATTCATCTATATGTCTCACACTGTCCTCACAGAAAACTGACTAATACTTAGTAAATTTCTAGCCTCCTTACAACCTATCTTGCTTGCACAATCCCTTATGGTGAAGATCCCTAAAAGATAGGAATTATCGCCTTCCTTGACTGCGCAAGTATCATGGGCACTCCAATGGGTGGTTGACTGGATGTGTGCAAGCCAATAATGTCACAACTAATAGTGAACTTTCCTTTCACCTAGAACTCAACTAAGTCTCCACTAGATCTGACATGCATGCAACTAATAATAGTAATTCCTCAGTTGCATGTGAGATCACTACATGTGAATTAATTAATATTTAATTCACTTGATCTCTCACTACTTGTATCTTCAGATTCAATTCCACTTCTTCACCCTTGTGAGCAACACCTGATGCAATGAGTGCTAAGTGGACTATTCAAAAATCATGAGAAATTAGTCAATTACGACTACCTCTCATGGAAATGGTCATAGATTAATGACTTACTTAACATAGTTGAATCCCAAAAATGATATCTAATAAAACTAGCACAACTGAGTTTAACTCACTTAAATGAGTTAAACTATTTACAACTTGAATTAGCTAATGCACCACTACACTTCAAACTCTATTACAACTAGAATTACTCTACATGTCCCACCAATCAACCTCTAACTCGAAATCTACTAGCTAACTGAATTTTCCATTTCAGTTAACTATTTCAAGTCCACATTGAGAATAAATTACAGTTTAATGCCCATCTAAATTAAGGGATAATAAAAATAAACATGCACCCAAAAATAGCACAGTAGGCCCCACCCTATTTTGGGTGCTTAATGCACTAGGCATGGGTGTTGAATCTTCTTGTTGGATCTCAACACAACATTTTGGCGTTGTTTTCGGGGAGACGTACATAGGGATTAGTGTTAGTTTAGAATGTTGTTTCATTTGTTAGCCTAGTTTCAATTCCATTGCAATTTCATTTTCGCAATTTTAGTTTTTTTTTTGTAATTTCGTTTTTATGCAATTTCAGTTTTTCATTATTAGATTAGTTTTTAATTCTTTTAGAAATTATGGATAAATATTTTTTCTTGCATATATATATATATATATATATATATATATATATATATATATATATATATATATAATAATAAAACAATAAAAAAATGCATAAAACCAAACCAATGTAATTTACCATTTGAAATGAAATACAAAATAAATGCATAGTCTTTAAAAACTCATTGAATACAAAACAAGTCCAAAACAAAAATCCCACCATTAACAAGAGAATTAAATAAGACAAGGCACTGGTATGATGCAGAGGTACAAACACACAATTATGAATGGAGAATCTGTTTTTGTTTTGTCCATTTCGGCTTTGGCCTCTTGTAAAAACTTGCCTCTTATCAAAACCTACCATAAATAAATTGAAAAATGATTTCCATCAGATCTTTTAGCTTAGGTGCAATGGCTGATTTTTATAAAAATGACAAGCAATCTGTTGATGCTTGAGGGTTTTTACGGCTGGCCATGGGTGCATGTGAATCCTTCTTCGGCACTTACCTGCAAATGAAACATATAATGTGAATTCCATTGGGTCTCTAGATTTGAATTTATGATTTGTATATTTGTATAAAGGAGTCGAATTCATTGAAAATATCTAGATCAATTTTCATTAGGAAAGAGATAAGTTTTAATGAAAAATAAAATCTCCACGCTGTTATAGCCAACAAATTTCAGCGTAGTTTTTTATTTAAGGTGGTGGAAGAGTTTCAATAAAACTTCTGGGTTGACAACAGAGAAAATATTATAGAACAATCCAACTTCCACTCTGATCTGCTCCCTATGAGTTCTTCAATTGTGGATTTAGCCAAAATTGTTTAGATCTAGCAGCAAATGATTTCGTTAATGGAGCAGAAGCTAGAAAACACAACAGTTCTGACCCAAAATTTTAAAATGCATTTTGTGACCAATTTGGGGTGAATCGTGGAAAAATAAAACATGGGTTTTAGGTGAATTATGTTTATCGTGAGCGATTTACTCAAATTCGTAACCGTTTGAGATATTTTTAGGGATCTTTAGAGCCTCACTTTCGAGATTTTGTGGGGAAAAACAAATTTTCTTTTAATCAACACAACAGTTGCGACCAAAATCTAATTTCCCTGATCTTCAGGAGGTGGATTACGTGTGAATTGAAGTTTCAAGGATATGAGATGGAATTCTCTGATCCGAGCTAGATTGTGGCCATAAATTCATTTGGATGCTCATGATTTGATGAAGTCGCTATTATCGGATGAGATTTGGGTTTACCAGCAAGCAATTTATGACCGATAATGAAAAGTTGGCATGCATACCTTAGAGATGAGAGAAATTTTATTCAAATCAACTCAAAATAGGAGGATCAGATCCGAAAAGATCTTGCCAAGAACAAATTCGATTGGGATCACCCTTAGCATTTTGTGCCCAACAATCCCACTACTTCCAAACATATCAGTGTTGTGTGGGATGCTTATGAGGACACCAAGGATTCTCATGGGTATGAATGACATGATTTCAAGAACTTTACTATTGCCAAAAGAATATCCTTCACGTCCACAACTGATGGGGATAGATTTTTTGGAGAATTAATGGAAAAATAAACAACGACACCTATGAAATATATCTCACCCATATTTTCTATTAACATAAAAGGCTTGATTGATAACTTCATATTTAAATTTAGTCAATCCAATGATTTATATTTTATAACGTCAAGTCACCTTCTACTGGGTCTAAGATTATGTTTTTTTACAATTACAATTTATCTCATGGAAATGATAGAAAAGGTTATAGATGGAGAATTTAACAAATTACAAGTGGTAAAGAAGGAGATCTAGAAGGCCCATATTCATGCTTGAATATTCATTGATTTTCCGGTGCTTAGCACTTGTGTTCTAATAATTGTCAGATAAGAGCAACAAACTATGGTGTCAACATTTGAAGGAATAAAATTCTAGAAATTTCTTTGTTGTTAAAAAACAAAAAATTAATAATAATAATAATAATAATAATTATTATTATTACTATTTTTATTTACTTCATCAATAAAACAAGTATGAATTTTCTCATTTGTTTGGGAAAAGGTATTTATTAAATTTTAAGATTGGATTGATTATTTGCATAGTTGTGTGTACTTAACTATATGTGCAGGATTTTAGCTACAGAAACTGCATAATTCTACAGCTGAAAAACAATTCGACAGTTGTTCTGCAGCTATATATATATATATACAGAGAGAGATATATATAACCGTTGAAGAAAGAAACAAAGGGAAGAAGAACCATAAGAGTGCTTTATCTACAGGGGTCGATTGGCAAATTTGTATTGAAGATTGTTTTGCAAGAATCATTAAGCATTCGAAGATTAATATTTCTTTATCTTTATGAAATGTTATGGTTCAAAAACAATTTTGAGGAAATTGTGCATATCGTCATTTTTTTAGAAATTGGATTTATTATCGCAATTGTGAAATTTGACTAACCATGATAATTTGAAACGAAGACACGTCATAAACCCATTTTACTAAGCATTAATTATGCATAATTTTTTGCATAGGTACCAAGAGAAATTGATCGCTTCTCTTTGAACACAATTAATTTTTATTGCAATATTAGTGCCATGCTTGTTTTCAGGTTCGAGGAAAATCGAAGAATTGAAGGAAGCCAATTTATGCACGATTGGTTTTCAAAGACCAATTTCGAGAAAAGAATGGATAAAATGAATCCATGTCGATTATCCATGAAGGCCATTACCTTTCCTCCCTCTCAAAATCACAAATCGAACTATGTATTTCATGTGTGATAACAGTCATTTTTCCTAGAAAATTTCTTATGTTGTTCCATGTATTCACATACATTGTCCATTTGATTTTCATTCATTTTACACCCCTAATCCATGAATAAAAGCAATCAACTCACTTACGTGTTGATTAATTCCATTATATTTTTCCTTTTCATGTTCATTTTCCTTTCCCAATAAATCCTGCTTCAAAGCAAACTGTATATATATAGTCCTTTTTGAGTCCTAAAAATCTTTTCAAAAAGTACCGTGAGGCTTGAATGCCTTAATGGCAAGTTCTATTTCCGACAAACAATGGGAATATATTGATGTCCCTTGTTTGACAGATCTTCTAGGTGACTCGACATTAGCAATTTTATTCGTACCTAGCAAGATATGCTTAGGCATCTTGAATCTCATTGTCATCAATGGAGAGAGGTCTCGTGTTGATTAGTGGAATACATTAATGGCCACTAATTCAACAAATTCTTAATATGTTCGACATCATCAAATTCATTCAGATAGATAATAATTGTGCCAACATATGATAATGACATGAATACTATCAGATCCATCACTATTCATCATTTGTAGCAGATGTAGCAGATTTAGCAAATTCAGTAGCAACAATAAAGACTCACTTTCACAACTTCATCCACTATTTTCACAACCAATTCAAGAAGCATCAGATCATATTTTTGTAGCAGCTACATATGCAAAACTTATCCATTTCATAGGTAAGTGAAGGTATGTTCTTTTCTAACTTTTTATCATGCAATTCCTTAAAATGCTAAAGTTTTAGTTTTTGGAAAAAAACTTCACAATATTCCTTTTCTCACTTCATAAATTGCAAATACCATCAGTTGGGGGGAATGGATATCACTTTATATTTATATTTGCATCTTATGTCACATGCCACATCACTTTCATATAACCAACATACAAATACTATTGCATTAAGATTCAAAAATATTATATGTTTTTCAAATCATCAAATTGATGAGTTTATTAGATTGCTAATTGAAAAGATAAATTATCAATGTTTTCAAGATATTTGGATGCAACAAAAAATAAACAAAGTATTGTCACACAACAACCAATACTCAACAATTCTGGTTGTCACACAAGAACCAACCATAAATATGAATGTTGCAACCCAATGTATTTCAAAGAAAACTTTGCAAAAAATAATGAAGTTATCAAATTCTATGATCATGCAAAGTTACATGGGAATTAATACAAGCCAAAGCTCATTCAAAAGAAAGACAATTCAAAGGGAGAAAATGAATCAATGGAATAGGTTGCATGAGGACATGCAATAACTTCAGTTGGGGGGTATGTTGGGTCTCACAATTGTCCTTAAAAGGACATCCACTTTCACGATCATGTCCAATATATCACCTCCATTTCACCTCCGTTTCACCACCATATCACTACAGTCATCTCACTTTCATCATCATTTGGGTTACCCTTGTGTTTTCCAAACATTATTAATTTATAGTGTTTTTAAGTGAATTTGTGATCAAAAGTTAGGAAATAACATGCATATGTTTATACCTTAAAAGTGGAAAGAGTTTTACGACATGTGTAGGTTCATTGGAAGCTTCTAAGGCACCCTTATGTGGTCTCCCATGATCAAATTCGAATTCTCTCATGAAGATTTGAAAATATTCCACATGGAGAAGATCATGCAAGATAAAGTGATGTGTCTTATTGATTGAAACACTTGTAGAATCTATGGAGAAAATAGTGGATCTCCATTATTGACTTTGTTTCTCAAAGATTGTATAAGTAGGAGTACTTTCTCCTATCATAAAAAAAAGGAAGGAATTATAGAATGTTTTATAAACAAGGCTTGAGATGGAAGAGGATGTAAGTGAAGAGCTATTGATGTAATGAGACTAAGAGTGTAGATTTCCATTGTGTAAAGTTGTGAGCTTATAAATAAAGAAGTTTCTTTTCTATCATTTTGTTTTAGAATGTGATTTTTGTGAGTTGGAATGCTATTGGACAATGGAAGGCCCCCATCAACCATGTGCATCCCTCTGTAAATGTGTAAGTTGAATTAGTTTGTTTTACTTTGATTAATGCAAATAGTTTAGCTTTCCATTACAAATGTTATTTTATTTTTCAAGTCTAGATTAGTTAGTTTTCATTGCAAGTGATATTTAAATTATGTAAACATAGATTAAGATTTTAATTATGCAAAGTACGTTTAGATTAGAATTAAATTACACAAAGTGTGTTTAGATTAGAATTATATTACACAAAGTGTATTTATATTAGATTTCAATTATGCAAAGTGTGTTTCCCTTTATGCAAAGTAGTTTAATCATTAGATTAGATTTATTTTACTAATCCCTACTGCAGGTGCACCTCACAATTTACAAAATTCCTGGTGGACAATTTATGTGGGAAATAAAAGACAACTATTTCACCCAACAACATGTTCACAAATGTATATTGATCCAGATTGTATTCCTATTAGAATAGGTGTGACAAAATGGCCTATAAAAAATTTATCCTTATAGTACAAAGTCGAAACAACAATTGTTGATTGAAGATCTTTACCTTGTGAAAAATCCATATCAAGAAAAACTAGTCAAGTGTAGGTTTTAACCATGTAAAAAAATTATCTGCAAATGAATTCTTAAAAGAAGAAAATAAACAATAGTGAACGCATAAAATATAAAACAAATATACATAGATATTCTCCCCTAGATCCCAAACCGGGACTACTTTCTTGATTTTTCATTATATTCCTTTTAGTGTTATAACACACACACACACACACACACACATAACCAACACCATAGATAAACAATCACACATAGAAAAACAACACCATATATATGGTATTCATAAAAGTTTCACAAATACATTTCTCGCCCACAAACCCCGATGCCCTCTACAAAGAGGATCTCTCCTTATATTGATTCTAATAGATAAGAACAAATATTATTGTAATCTAATCGAAATCACTAAAATTATTTACACAGTAGAGATTCCAGACAGGGAATCTGTGAAAGTTGTACTATGACATCATTAAATTTAATACACAATAGATATTCCAGACAGGGAATCTACGAAATCTGCTAGACTTAAAGTAACTTTGCATAAAGAAAGTGGAGAATATGTACAGCAGATCATATATGATCTTAATAAGACCCTTTGGGGCTTCTCTCAGAGTCATATCCGCTTTCATCATTAGAGGAATTCTGGTGTTTTGAGATTTGAACCTGTGGAATGATTTGATCAAGCCATTGTGGAGAATATTGACCAAAGTATTCATAGAAAAGACTAAATCTAAAATGATGATCCAGTTCAATTTATCCAGACAGATGTCTCCAATAAAATCTACTATTAAATAGAACTCATGTTGTGTGGTGATTGTTACTATTGTTGCTTGAAAAGACAGATTAAAGGAAAATTTGTCATAGGCTAGTGCTCCTTCTTGAAGTTTGATTCTAAGAATATCAATGGTATCTCTTTCCCTTACATTAACCTGCTCTGAGATTCTAGGAGTGAACATAAAGAATAAAATTTTCATCCATGAACTCCAATATCTATAACTGCTCATGATATCCTCAAAATACATATAAATAAAGATATTTTTGTGATACTTGGCAAATTGGAGGATTCCATAATATTCATACCAAGAAATAGAGGGATAAAAAATATAAACAATCCACATATCCCTAGGAGGTATGGTATGGCCAAAGTAAAGATGCATATTATTAAGCATATTCCAGTTGATATTATAAGTTGATCTTCCTTCTTGAGAGTTGTACCATTAGGAAAGGATCAACCATTGAACTTCTATAGGAAGTGATTTAATATTCTGAGAGAAACATTCCCAACAATACTTGTGTAAACAGTTAGAACATAATTCAATTTGAAAATCTGTTCTCACTGAATTTGAGCTTTCACCTTTTTCAAATACTTTAATATCTCTAATGTTGCCTTCCCTGGTAAGCATGTCTACAAGATAATTTTCCTTGCCAAATTTGCAGATTATATCAAAATGAAAACCATTGAACCATAATGCCCATCTTAATATCCTGGAGTTCCCTTGTTCTAACAGTATTTTGATAGAAAGCATCCCTTTCATATGTTTAAGATTTGTTTTGACTGTAAAACGAACACCCTTAAGGAAAAGATGAAATATTTTAATACCTATTTTGACAACTAAGATTTATTTATGAGAAGAAGGATATTTGTATTCTATTTCTAAAAAAATTCCTGAAGTAAAGGCACATACTTATTCTCGTTTCTGATGTTTTTGTAGGAGAATTGCATTCGTACATCATTAGAAGCATTTGTCTCCAAAATGAAAGGATAATCTCGATGAGGCAAAGAAAGAGGAGGCAGGGATTGTATCTTTTGTTTGATTTCTTTGACTTTTGTTGTCATTTTCTCTATCCATGTAGCTCCTTGTTTGAGCCTTTGTTGAATGAATTTAGTATCTATTTCTTGTTTTTCATAAAAATTTCTGATATAATTGAGACATACTAAAAATATTTGGGTCATCTTAATGTCTGCAAAATGATCAAGAAAGTTAGGCAATCTCTTTAAAACATGTTCCTATGAAAGAATTCTCCCTTGAGAAATGGTGAGGCCAAGATAATTTATCTTATTTTGTGCAATGACAAACTTGTCAATTCCTGAAGACAAAACTAGGCCATGGCTATATACAAGATGATAGAATGCTTCAAGATGTTTCTTATATTCATGAAGGTCTCTACTAAAAACTAATAAATCATCTATATACACTATGACAAAATAAAGATGTCGAAATATATATTCCATTCTTTTCTAAAACTCAAAAGGGGTGTTTTTCAGTCCAAAAGGGAGGACTGTCCATTGGTACTGGCCACCTGGAACTACAAAAGCAGTCTTATACCTGTCAGAAGGCTCAATTCCTATTTGCCAAAATCCACTTTTGGGGTAAAATTTGTTGAAAACATTGGCTTTAGATATCTTTTCTAACAAAATTTCTTTATTAGGAAGAGCATACCTGATAGGACTCAGAGCATAATTTAATGCTTTGTAGTTTATCACTAACCTTTTCTTTCCCATTTTCTGCTCGGAATTCTTATTCACATAGAAAGCAAGACATGCCCATGAAATATTTGATGCTTCAATCAAGCCTCTGCTGAGTAAATCTTGGATTTATTTCCTTCAATATTCTTGTTCTGATGGGCTCATATGATTAGCAGATGCTTTCTGAGGGGTCTGCTCCACATTCTCTTTATATGGAAGAATGATGATATATTTTTCTCTAAACCAGAATGCGTTAGGATGTTCTGACATGCAGTCTGTTTGGATATTTTGAAAAATTTCTTTTAAAACTTGGGGAGCATGAAGATATGAATTTTTAACAATCTTTTGGATTTTTGTTAGATCTTTGAGTGTAGCTTCTAGATTTTCTAACTGCTGGTATAGGTCAATCTTGATGATGTAATTGATTTTGACTGGAATTTTTACCTGTGCTAACTGGATTGTAAAAGTGATAACATCTTTATCAACAATTAATGGCATATAATTCTGCACAAAATCTTGTCCTAAAAGGATGTCAACACATGTATCATAATTATACAATGTAACATATACAACAAAATCTTTTAACAAGATTGGAAAAGCTAGAGCAACATGGGAAATCTTCATAAGTTGATGATTTACAGCCTTGAATTGGATCTGCGTAGGCTGCCAGAAGTAGGAAGGAATAGCTTTTTATTTGCAACAACTACTCATTGCTTCTGTATCAATTTGGGCATCTAGATGATACACTTTATAACCAAGGATCTTTATGCCAATGGAGATAATCATTCGATCTCCAATTCCACTTATATCACTTATATCTGGCTCTTGACATTCAATAAGTTTAGTTGAACTTTGGAATGGAATATATGTTGTTTCATAACACATGGATACAAACTTAGAGTTCAACTCATCCAATAATTGAACATCAATCTGAATGTCTTCAACAATTTTTTCCATAGTTTCTTTGTTTTTTATGATCCTCTCTTATGTCTAACTGATCTGTTTTTCTAGAGTTCCTCTGATTGAAATATAACCTTTTGGTAGATCCTCTCTTTTCTCTTCTGGGAGTAAGCTTTTTACTGGTGGTGCATTCTTCGCTAATTCATCAATTTTTCTTTGTAATCTATTTCTATGGATCAATAGGTTTGGAGGAAAATTTTCTAACTCTTGTTGCAAATGATGGATTTCATGAGAAACATTAAATGCTGAGAACATCTTGACATCTAAGATATATGTACAATCATCACTATCAGAATATGTGCAATCGAATGATAATTTCTGAAAATTCTTTATAGTACCACCACTTTCGGAATCTAAACTATATATAGACATGAATTCTGCAGAAGAATCATAGTCTAAAACTAGATCCCATTCCACGGGATTATGTGCGAAATTAAACAAATCAAAAATATTTATCCGAGTCTTTTGCTTCCTATTTGGACATCTATTGGCAAAGTGTCCATGTTTTCCACATATGAAACACTTACTTCTATCTATAGAGATAGGTTTTCTTCTTCTCCCAAAGATGTATCTAGATCTCTCTTCTTTACCTTTGCCAAATTTATCCTTTAAGGATTTATTATGGCCTTTCCATTTTGTTTTGGAACAATGGCAGGCTATAGTTTTATCTTGTCTCTTCTTTTTTGGTGTTTTATAACATCCAAATCTATGTGTTTCATTAAAGATATCACAAAGTTGTGGACTGAAAGACAATTGTTTCTTGAGATTCTTCTTATTCTTATAAGTAGTACATTGATCCCTTAAGATGGTAAGAATATGTTGATGTAGAGCTACTAAAGAAAGAGAATAAATTGAGATTTTCTGAGTAGCTAATTCCTGAGTGACCATTTTAGGGATTCTACCTGGCATAGAAGCAATTTAATGTCAAATATATGATGTGTTATCAAGATCAAGAATATTATAATAGAGCCCTTGCATGGTACAATAATGCTCAGGTAGTAGGTCTATATCACAGAGTCTTTGACTCAAGAACATCTGAACATAATGTGTTGTATCTGATTGTATGATTCCTAAGAATTCATGTGAAAGTGCCAACAACATAGCTTCTAATGGATCTGTTTTGTCAAGAAGTTTTTCTTGTTGTGTTCTTCCTAAATGTTCCCACCACAAACAAACATTTCCTATAAATTCCCATGAGATTTGCAGAACTGCTTCTCTCCATGACTGTTTAGACTCAACTTTTTTCTGTTTAGCCCATGTGTCAATTCTTTGCAGAAGAATAATTGTTTGATCTCTGTCTAAACAATCAAAGTTTATAAATAGAGTGTCTCCAATGCTATGAAAAGAGGCTGATTCTTCTCTTATTTCTGTGCTTGCTAAGTTTTGAGCCCAGCGATTGAAAGGACTGGAATGAGGTTGAGATGATACATCTCCTTTTGAAGTCATGGGAGTTTTACTAGAAAAATTAAAAGTGTCTCCTCATTTTGTTTTAGAATAGATTTCTCCTAACTCCTCTAAGACAGTGTCATTTCCTTTAACATCCAAAACTAATTGAGAAAATTTATTGTTAACCAAGGCTGATTTTTCTTGGGCTAATTTAGAACCTTGGTGGATTTTCTCAAGATTAGTTGCATCTGGAGACTTGATCATATTTAAGAATAAAGTATGATCATCTTTTACCTGATGGTAAGTAAACTTCAGACCTTCTCTTTCAACTTCTTCAAAATATGGAGGAGAAGGGGGTCTTGGTATAGCATATTGAAATTTTGAGATTTCTATACTGATTGTATCTAGCTAATCTGTAATTTCAACTAAATTTTCCTTGTGAGCTTTCAACAAATCATCATTTTCTTGGTGCAGCGTTTTTATATGAGCTTTCAAATCTAAGACATATGTTGCTATATCATCTAGATTATGTGAATTACAAACTGACTGGTAGTTTGTATAATTTAATATCTTAATTTGTTCTGCAGGTTCTAGATCAAACTGACCTTTGAGATGAAGAAACTATAAATCTCCTTGTAGGGTATCATTCTTGAACTTCTGGGTACAGTTTCTTGGGTCAAGATGTATTTCTAAAAGAAGAGGCAAAGTGCCCTAATTGCTTCTAGGGAGACTGTGCATTTTCATATATTTAGTGGGAATAAAGATTTGTATACAGTATTTACAGTCAAGATGCTGGCCTTTATGATTTGAAGATGACAATGATGGAGAATCAAGTATTTTGTATATTGGTTCTTTTGGATTTTTTCTTGGCAATATTCATAATTATCTGAAGAAACAAAACTATGCCTTTGTACATGTTTCTGAAATGGAGTAGAAGGTATTATCATAATGGAGGAATGAGATAACTGATAAATGGGCTCCTTTGGTAAAACCATAGCAGGAATTATAGTTACCTGGGGGTTTTTCATTTTTTACTTAGTTTTAACAAACTTGAGTTTGCTAGAACCATCTGAGTTTTTTATCATTTTCAACTGATTTCAACCTTTCAACAACTGGGGATATTTTTGGGCTATGGGGGTGTATGAACTATCCCATTCTTAAGTTAAAGAGACTTAAAAAAATCCAAGTTAAAGAGGCACAGTGTTGCCTGGTCCAACTATGACACCTTCTTTTAGGGCTCTCTTATTGAGTTTGAGATTTATGAAGGCATGGTAGTAGTTACAAATCTAAGATAGATAGAAGTATGTAACTGTGCAATATGTGTATCAGGTGCAACATCAAATCCTGAAAACTGATTATAGGCTTAAAGAAAAATATTGATGTAGGGATCTGTCAAAGAAACTTGATATCTTGGGACAAGGGAAGACCATGCTGGAACATTATTTAATGGACCTTGAAAACCACCTAATAGTGCATCATTGAAGTTATTGAATCTGGAGTCCAACACACAATTCAAGCAGGATCTTTTTAGCCCTAGTATAACCAATGGATTAATGCCAAACTATATCATTCCAATATGAACACACTTAAATCCATTCTCTAATCCCCATGCAATATATTCCTGATTTATTAACGGGATCTAATACACTGGTTTTCCAACTTAAATAGGAATATTAATAGAATTAAATTTGAACAGACTTGCAGCTTTGAACTTAAACATAGGTAATTCATATATTTTTTCAACATCAACCTTGGAAAGTGTCCAATTTGGTTGAGGGTCGAATTCCTGAGAGACTATACGAGAATTATAGATTGGGTCCTGTTCTTTCTCATTAAGAAACCTTAAGAAAGACCGTCTTTTTTCATGTGCTTCTTTTCTATTGTTAGCACTAGATTCAGAGTAACCATCCATTGTAAATAAAAAGAAAATATTATGCACCTGTAAACAAATATTGCAAGAACCTTGAATGCAGATAGCTTACACTTTCCCCGAACACAGTGACTTACACCCTTTGCACCAATCAAGAGGCCTCACCGTCAACAATCCAGCACACACCAGAACTTAACGAGTTGAAATACAAATACACAATATAACTCTACCTCACAAAAGATGAAGACACTGGCTCTGATACCAATTTCACCAGCACCATAGATAAACAGTCACACATACAAAAACATCACCATAGATATTGTATTCATAAAAGTTTCACAAATATATATATATATATATATATATATATATATATATATATATATATATATATATATATATATATGTATCGCGCTTTCATAAACACCAGTCCATTAACCTTGGATTAGAACATAACTGTAGTTCCTGTTATGAAACTGGCTCCAAAAATAGAAGAAAAGACAGATCAACGCCTTAGAAATAAGCTACTTTGAGGGGGAAACCTCCAATACATTACATAAATGAACAATTCTTGGATGATACAAATGAAAAAACCTCCTTCTATATATAGGAGTTGATGGGGTCACAATATAATCCTAGCCAACCTAACAATAATATTGTAAGGGCACAATAATAACAATATTGGGGTTACAGAGGTACAACAATAACAATAAGGGGGTTACACTAGCAACAATAAGGGACTATACTAGTAATATAGGGACCTAACATGCCCCTCTCCTTCAAATTTTTTTTTTCCTCAACGCTTCAGTAGCTCTAGATGCTTCTGTATAAAATTCTCATCCTCCCATGTAGAATCTTCAGTGGGTAAGTTCTTCCATTTGATGAGATACTCTGAAATTGATCGATTTTGTAGTTTTTGAGTTCTTGTTTCCGTGACTGCTTCAGGTTCCAATATGATTTTTCCTTCCTCATCAAGTTTTGGAAATATTGTCTAAACTGGAAGTTTGTCCCCTATAACCTTAATTAAGCATGAAACATGGAAAACTAGATGCACTCATGAAGAAGCAGGAAGCTCCAATTTGTATGCCATAGTACCAATCTTTTGAAACACTTTATAATGACCATATTACTTTGGTGATAATTTATTATCCTTATTAGCTTGCTTGAGGGACATTTCTTTGTATGGTTGTAACTGTAAAAATACCCAGTCTCCTACATAAAAACTTCTCTCGCTGCGATGGTGATTTGCCTATTGTTTCATTCGATTTTGTGCCAAAATTAGGTTATCCTTTAAGTGTTTTAGAACTTCTTGTTGATTCTCGATGTGATATTCCACTGCTTGAACCTTATAATTTTCTCTTAAAGAAGATGTTATGGACGGTGGATGATATCCATAAAGTGCCATAAATGGGGTCATTTTTGCTACAATATGGAAGGTAGTGTTATACCACCATTCAACGAGAGGTAACCACCTGACCCATCATGTTTTCTTATTGGATACAAAACAATGAAGATATCCTTCCAAACATTTATTCACTATCTCAGTTTGACCATCGGATTGAGGATGATAAGATGAGTTATGAGCTAGTTGAGTACCCAAACAAGAAAATAATTTCATCCAAAAATTTCCAGTAAAAATGGGATCTTTGTCACTTAGAATAATCTTTGGGTTTTTATGTAGCTTTTGAATTGTTTCCATAAATGCAGTAGCAAGTGTACTTACTTTAAATGGATGAGATAATGCAGAAAAGTGTGCATACTTGGTAAGTCTATCAACTACCACCATAATGACACTCTTTCCTTCGGACTTAGGTAAACCTGTGATAAAATCCATTTAAATCTCCTCCCAATGTTGACTTGGAATGGATCAAGGTTGTAGAAGACTCGGTTCTTAATTGTTTCAACTTTATTTTGCTGGAAAACCAAACATTCCGCCACAAAATTTTGAATATCAGATTTAAGGCTATCCCAAAAAAATTATTTCCTCACCCTGTGGTAAGTTTTAAAAAATTCTAAGTGTCCTCCTAAAGCAGTAGTGTGCAATTCCAAAAGAATATTTTGTTTAATTGGGAATTCTTGCAAATAAATAAGCGATTTTTGTACCATAAGGAATCATTTTTCCAACTAATTATATCATATGTACTAGGATCCTGCTGTAACTTTTGAATGAGTGTCCACACTTCTTCGTCCTTCTTCCATTCATCATCTAGGTGGATATTGGTGGCCACCCACCTATTCCACTTGGGGCCCCACCATTGTCTCTTTCAGTTTTTTTTCACAGCTTACTATTCTTAGCAGTTTTGCAGTTCCTGAAATTCCAAAGGCATTTTGAGGCCCCAAACAGAGATAGTATGCAGAAGTTATGTCCTTGGGAAGTTGAAACACCAATTTACCCAAACGGAGCACATAGTTTTGGCACTTCATCTCCTAGGGTTAGGTTTTTTGACGTTTAGAATTCTCCATTGTTTCTCCATAATAAATAGGTCCTCGAGCCTCATTGTAACACAGTTCAGAGGTCTGTAGTCACCACATCTCTTCTCAGAGATTCGCTACCAGCACCCTAGCTATTTTATTTCCATCATGTTTGTAAGCATATTTCTGTGATTTGATATTAATGAAATGAAGCCTTATTTCCAATGTATTTCTATGTTTATGGTTATTTCTGTATTCTGTTGCGTTCCTGCATAAATCTAGATCAGTGGTAGCAGAGCGATCTACTTTTTCTCGATCCTTCTTTGCATGCCCCCAATGAGGTCGGGGTATAAGGAGTTAGGGCTCGATCTGGTGGAACCTTTGCAAGATCAGCCTCACAAACTCTGATGGATGCCCATGGGGGATGAAAAGAAAGATGAGGGAGTCGGAGATCCTATCAAAATATTGCTCGAGGAGGCCCTCGAAAAACAAAGGAACGCGATGATGCATAACTTTTCCTAGATCCTTCAACGACTGCCCACTGATGGTGCATCTGCATCCAGCAGCCACTATGGAGGTGCGACTCCCTTTAAGGTACAAGTAAACTTTGACATCTCCATATTTGAGGGTCAAATAGATGCAGATGCCATAGATAGATGGTTGAATCTATTCGAAGGATATTTCTTGGTTCATGACTTTTCTGACTGAGAGAAGATTATTTTTTCACTCCTCAGAGCTACCCCCCATGTCAAGGACTGGTGGGAAACCTACTGTGAGAAAAAGGACAAGATAGAACCCTCTCTATTCTCAGCCATACCCACTTGGAATTCTTTCCGAGATGCCATCAAGGAACAATACTATCCCATTGGAAGCTATGAGGACAAGTACATACAATGGACCATGTTGTGGCAACAAAGGGATCAAGATGTGCATGAGCTAGCGAATCTGTTCCATACCCTGCGCACAAAGTTGGGTATCAAAGATTTAGAGAAACATTTGGTGCGAAAGTATTGCAGCTATCTGCACAGATACATTCAGGAGGAAATGGAGTTCCTTGACATCTCCTCGCTTGGTTTGGAATACCGGTATGCTACCAATATTGAGCAAAAATTCAAACAAAAGAAGTGAGAATTTGGATCTGCAAATCAAAAGCAAGGGAAAGGTGCCCCCAAACCACAGAATAAAGGAAAAAGCCAAGGCATGGTGGCCCAAGACAACCTGCCAAAGACACAAGCAAAGAAAAACACCGTGAAGCCAAAGAAGGACACGGGAAATTGGTGTGAGTTCCATAAGAGCTCCAATCACAACACAAGTGAGTGTCAGGCCAAGTAGTCCTTGGTGCCTGAGATGAGGGTGTTTGAATCATATGCATGCTCTGAATCTGAATCAGAAACTGACAAGGGGAATGAAAAAGGGAAGCAGATTATTGATGTGGAGCCCAACGCCACTCTTTCCACTATGAATATCCAGAAGGAGGAACCAGAAGATCCAAAGGAGGCATAGTGTCTCTTCCACTCCCAGATGTGGGTAAAGGGTTCCCCGCTATGGTTCATTGTCAACAATGGGAGCCAACAGAACCTCATTTTAGCAGATTTCGTGAAGCAGTTGGGCTTGCTGACCATAGCGCACCCACAACCATACACCATCGGGTGGCTTCACCAAGGACAAGATCTCCGCGTCAGCCAGTAGTGCCGCCTTCCCTATAGCATCAAGTCCTTCACAGATGAGGTATTGTGTGACATTGCTCCTATTGATGTTTTTGATGTATTATTAGGCCAACCATACTTGTGGAAGCGACATGTTGTGTATGAGTCTCGACCTCGCGCTGTTATTGTTACTTTGGGAAATAAATTGTACAAAATACTAGAGGTACCACTGCCTCCCATTATCTCTTTGGCTACTACAAAACAATGTAGTAAGATCATTTCCCAAATTAGGAAATTTGTTTTCCTAATGATCCACCCCTAGGGCAAGAAGAAGACTGTGGCCATGACCTCTAGACATGGCTCCTCTGCACGACAACAACAAATGGACAAGGTTGTGGAAGAGTACGGAGACATCTTCACCTCTCCCACAGGGGTGCCTCTACACTGTCACATCAAACACCCCATTAAACTGCCCCTAGGTGTGCCACTACCCAATGGACTGATCTATAGGCGCTCTATTCTGGAGAATGATGAAATCAAGAGGCAGATTTAGAAGCTGCTACAAAAAGGTCACATCTGGCCAAGTTCATCACCCTATGAGAGCTCGATTGTGTTGGTACAGAAGAAGGATGGGAATAGGTACTTGATCCCATGGATTGATGACCTTCTAGAGCAACTCAAAGGGGAAAAATATTTCAAGAAGATCGACTTGAAGTCTAGGTATCACCAGGTACTAGTCGAACCCTCTGATGTGTGGAAGACTGCCTTCAAAGCCAAGGAGGGCCTTTTTGAATGGCTCGTCATGCCTTTCGGATTGGAAAATGATCCCACAACCTTCATGAGGCTGATGGATGACATCTTTCATCCATTCACCAACTCATTTGTAGTGGTATAGTTGGATGACATTCTGATCTTCAACCAGACTTGGGAAGAGCACCTCCACCACATCCGATAATTCCTCCAAACACTGCGGCAGCACAAGTTGTGTGCCAATTTGGAGAAGTGCACTTTTGGCATGACCCAGGTTCAAGATCTAGGATACATTATTGATGAAATGGGGGTGAATGTGGATCCAGCCAAGATCTAAGTCATTCAGGATTGGCTAGCCCCAACCACCGTAACAGAGCTTCACAACTTTTTGGGTCTTGCTAATTTCTACCGTAGGTTCGTGTTGGGATTCTCTCATATCACTTGGCCCTTGAGTCAAGTCACCAAGGGAGGAGCGAAAGAAAAATTATATTGGTAGGAATCTCAACAGAAGGCATTCATAGAATTGAAGCATCGCCTTTGTTCTGCCCCAATGCTCACATTACCAGACTTGCAACAACCATTTGATATTGAGATAGATGCCTCTGACTATGCTATTGGGGCAGTTCTTACTCAACACGGGCATCCAGTGGCATATCACAATGAGACATTGTTCGACACAGTTCGAAAGCATCCCACTTATGACAAAGAAATGTATTCCATTATGCAGGCTTTTCGACAATGGAAGCATTACGTTTTGGGGAAGGAGACAATCATCCATACAGACCACCGACCCCTGCAGTTCATATAGACACAAGGGAAGTTGCAGAACGATCGCCATCATTAGTGGTCCACGTATTTGCAACAATTTCATTTGAACATCAAGTACAAGAAGGGTATCATCAATAATGTTGCAGACTGCCTTAGTTGACCACCGATCATGGCCATAACCACAGTTCTCAACTCTTGTGGGCATGAGACTTTTGATTGGCTGCTTCTCTACAAGAGTGATTCAGAATTCAGCTACACATACAAGGCACTCTTGGGGGGTATGCAAGTTCCAAATTTTCACCTCCAAGATGCACTATTACTTCACTTGGGACACCTTTGTGTTCCTTCAAGCGAGCGTGCCAAGATGATATGGGAAGCGCACTACAGTCGAGTCGCTGGGCATTTTGGGGTCGAGAAAACAATGGAAGTACTACAAAAATATTTCTATTGGCCAAACCTTTGACAGGATGTTGGGAAGTACATCAGATCCTGCACTGCTTGCACCATTGCCAAATCGACCATCAAGAAGCAAGGGCTCTATACTTCGCTACCTACCCCTAGTCGACCTTGGGAATCCATATCCATGGATTACATGTCAGGCCATCCTTCTACTAAGCATGGGAATGACTGTGTTTTCGTGGTCATCGACAGATTCTCAAAAATGGCCATTATGGCAGCCTGCAAGAAGAATATCATGGTAGAAGCCACTGCTAAACTCGTCTTTGAACAAGTGTGGGTGCACTTTGGGATCCCACAGTCTATCATATCAAACTGTGATAGCGGGTCCCTCAACACATTTTGGTCCAACCTCTGGTCAATGTTGGACACCAAGCTCACCAAGTCCATAGCTTTCCATCCCCAATCTGATGGCCAGACATAGGTCATCAACAAGATGATTGTACAGATTCTGTGCATGTACAATGCAAAGAATCCACACACATGGGGTGAGAGCCTTCCTTATGTACAACACAGTTATAACCGAGCTCTCCACAGCTCAAACGGCCACGGCCCCTTTCAGGTGGGCTTGGGATTCCAGCCACTATTTCCCATTGACATAGCCATGGCATTTGCAGCTACTCAGGTTGATTCGGCTCATGTCCAGTCTGAAGCTGAAAAAGCAAACAACTTCATCGAGCACATTCAACACATCTGCCAACAGGTTCATGACATATTGGACAAAGCCAATGTTAAGTACAAGCAATGACATGATCAACATCGGGTGCCACACAACTTCCAGGTGGACGAAAAATTGTAGCTACATTTGTAGAAGGAGCGCCTCATTAGACCCCACCACAAAATGCGCCCGCTCTGATATGGGTCATACACCATCACCAAGGCTGTAGGGAACAATCCCTTCGAGCTTAGTATTCCACCATTCCTTGGTCTGCACCCAGTATTCAATGAAGACCACCTTCGTCCCTACTTCCCACATCTATTGGACACCTCTAACATTGCAGAATAACTCACACAAAAAGAGTTAAACCTAGACTGCATGGAACAGACCACCATAAACTGTATCATGGACATGAAAATTAAGAACACTCGCCAACAGAAGACCCAACTGTATCAGGTTGTCAAATCTGGCCAACTCCTGCACCAAGGCAAGTGGTTCACCAGGGACCAAGTTCAACAAAAGTTTCCTCATCTCATGGAGGAACTCAATGCAATGGGGACCACTTCTTCCTAAGGGGGAGGAATGATCCAGGTGGATATTGGTGGCCACCCGCCTATTCCACTTGGGGCCCCACCATTGTCTCTTTCAGTTTTTTTCACAACTTACTATTTTTAGAATTTTTTCGGTTCCTAAACTTCTAAAGACGTTTTGGCGCCCAAAACGGAGATAGTATGCCGAAGTTATGTCCCCGACAAGTTGAAACACCAATTTACCCAAACGAGGCCCATAGTTTTGGCACTTCATCTCCTAGGGTTAGGTGTTTGGATGTTTAGAGTTCTCCATTGTTTCTCCATAATAAATAGGCCCTCAAGCCTCATTGTAACATAGTTCAGAGGTCTATAGTCGCCACATCCCTTCTTAGAGATTCCCTACCAGAACCCTAGCTATTTTATTTCCATCATGTTTGTAAGCATATTTCTGTGATTTCATATTAATGAAATGAAGCCTTATTTCCATTGTATTTCTATGTTTATGGTTATTTCTGTATTCTGTTGCATTCTTGCATAAATCTGGATCAATTCATCCCTTGCTTCGGTTATCCAATCTGGTTGGATAATAGAAATGGAACAAAGCAATGCTTCCACCTCTTCATCATTTCTCGAGAGTGCATATGCAACAACATTTAGCTTCCATTTTTTGTAGATGATTTCAAAGTCATAACCCAACATCTTTGTGACCCACTTTTGCTAATCATCTGAAGATATTATTTGTTCCAAAAAGTGTTTAAGACTATCATGATCAGTTTTTACCTTGAAGTGTCTTCCCATTAGGTAAGGTCGTCATTTCTTTCGTGCATGTAGTATTGCCAAAATTTCCTTCTCAAAAATAGCTTTCTATAAATACTTTCCTTTGATTCTACGACTTTCAAAAATAATGGGTCTTCTTTCTTGCAATAAAACAACACCAATTCTATTTCCTGAGGCATCACATTCCACAATAAAGGTTTTTGTGAAGTTTGGCGTAGCTAAGACTAGTGTTAAGCACATTGCCTCTTTAAGATGTTCAAAGGCCTTAGTTGCTTTAGGAGTCCATGAAAATGCATCTTTCTTCAATAATGTTGTTAGAGGTGCTGCTATTCTCCATAATTCTTAAAAAACTCGTGATAATAACCTGTTAACCCGAGAAATCCTCGTAACTTCTTTATGTTTGTGGGGACTTTCCATTCCTTAATGGCTTTAATTTTGTTAGGGTGTTTTTATATCAGTCACCACCACCCTAAGAAGCTTATAAAAGGGGGATCACTCAAAGCATGAAAGGATAAATACTTAAAAGAGCGAACAGGTTCATGGGAATGATAATTCATATGAAAAAGGGGACAAGGCACAATATATATCATTTCCTTGTAGTAGAATTTACATAAAACAAAGGGGAATAAAAGCACAAGACAGCTACACAGGGCGGGGCTTGTCCATACTCTGCGTTGTCAAGGGATAAAGGCGCATGAAGAATTCTAGGGGGATCAAGGATGGCAGAGGGAAGGCAGAAGCTCACCCCCCCCGAAATAGTGGTGACATGGCATATGATGGGAGCTGAGACAGATACTCCATGGGGTAATGGCTGCAGGCTTAGAGCTGCTCCAAAACCCCACCAGAATTTCTAGTGGGCTCGACCATGAAGGACACCTGGCGCTACGAACACAATGGTAAGGTAAGTCTTAGGACACCTGATACATGACTAGTACCGACATTTAACCCGATGCATGGTATACACCTAACCGAACTCTGATAGCAAATAACCAGATGCCACACGTCTCAGTGTTGGCGTCCTTATGACGTCAGCCCCACAAGTGTCGTCCTAGTCTCATTTTCCGGGAAATTTGAAGCCATATAATCCTACTCCATGTTCACTGTGGTAAAATACTTCCTTTTACGAGATACTGTATAGCTAAAGTGAGAGCATCTAATACTAGGTCTACCAAGTCGCTTTCAAATTCCTTGCATCGTTTTCCCTGAGAATTTTCCTTAATGCGCAGGTATTCCATCCCTTTTTCACTATCTGTTTTCCTTCCGCTTTTCATTTTCATAATGGTCATGGGTAAAGTCAAGGTTAAGAAGTCTGAACCCGAAACCCCTCAAGTTCGCGAGTCTAGGGCTGCCCCTAGACCTGAGCCATTCACAGACTTTCAAATACACATTCGAGACCCACAATACCCTTTCTTCATTAGTAGCGTCAAACCTGACCTATTTAGGAAGCATATAGAAAACAGGGATAGGTTCAGAGTTGTTTTATCGGGGTTATACCACCAAATTAATCCACCTGTATACCCAGTTGTGGAATTAATTTGCTGGCTTAGGGAAGCATATGATGAGCGTCGAGACATGTTCCTATCGACTCAAGGGAACAAGATATTTAGTATATCTCCCGAGATCATCAGGAAAGCACTTTGTTATCCTCCCAGTTCTAACTATATTAGCTTCACGTAAATGTATTTATCCCGTCAGTTTTCTAAACTACCCTGGAGGTAGCAGAGCGATTTCATTGCTGCTATTTCTGACTCTCACCTTACATCTTTCCCGTCTTCAGACTCGTTCCCTCTAAATACATTCAAGAAAGACCTTCAACCAACACTTGCTCTCATTGAAGGGTTTCTAGGTATAGAAGGAATAGATCGAGTCACGAAGGAATGTGTAGCCCTTTTATGGTTAATGTCACAATCAGGGGTTGTTTTGGATATCCCTAGTTTCTTGGCCTCCATCATCCAGAACCAGTTTCTAGACCTCCCAACCACTGGCCATTTCCGTTTTTGTTCCATGATGTTCTATCTCTTCCTTTTATAGCAGGCTGATAAGTTTGAGGGTTTGGGTATGGAAAAATTGTCTAGGATAAATTCTCAACCTAAAACCTTCTTTGACTGGAACCCCGCAGTGCATCAGTTGGCTAATGGGGTGGGTTATTCAAATTTCTTGAATGAATTCATGACAATAGCCTATACAATTATTCACGATAACCCTCCGCCCAGGATTTTTCCTGAACAAAGGAGATGGCTATAGTACAGTGAGGAAGAAAGCACAGGATATTGGTACCTATTTGATGACTACACTAAGATCAGGGTTTACGGTGCAGAAGTTTCCCCTTACAAATTGTCAGTTTTTCCCGCCATGCGGATTTATGCCTTGGAGTACCTCCGACAGACCTTGAAGGTTGACCAGATCCACTTCCTCCCTGTGAAAAAGGAGTTCATTATTAAACATCCTACAACCATTGGTCCCTTCATTGTTAACTCAAGGCATGCCCTCCCCATAGTGGAAAACCTACTCAAGGGTATGGATTTAAGGCAAGGGAAAGCTTGGCCCTATGATCCAAAAGGAAAAATCTCAAATAAAAGGAAGAAGATTAAATCAACTGCTTATGCTCACGAAACTATACCCTTCATCAAGTGGAGAGCTAATCTTGATACCTAGCCTTTGCTTTCACAAATGGAGACTGATTCATCTGCGACAGGGGAAAAAGGAGGCACTGCTTCAAAACAAGAAGTAGGCAAGAAACAAATGGAAGAAGTTAGAGCCTCAGGAGAAGGTTCTCTGCCTTCCAAAAGGCAGAGAACCAGTAATGAAGAAAGTGTCGGAGAAGAGAAACCGCTGCAAAAAGTAACATTGTATGGTCAATCTGACAAGGGAAAAGTAGGTTTTGTGGTAAAACATGATGGTCCATCATCTTCTGATTTCTCAGAAGTTTCACAAGCCATCTTTATAAACAGGTTGAAGGCAGAGAATGAAATGAAGGGGAAGAATAGAGCTATCAGGGAAAAGCACTGGTGGGAATTAGAGGGGTATGTAGACAAATATCATACTCAGTTCTCAGCTGAGATTGATATGGATAAAGAAAAATTGGTAATGGCCATGAATGAAGTGGTACTAGACCCAGAGGCTGGGCCCACTAGCTATAGAGCTCTAGAGGTGGTGGTAAACATGTCACAAGTTCCACCAATTGACAAGTGCAATCTGTTCCAGTGTTTCGGTGATATGCTAAAGGATGAGGTTGTGAAGCTCTCCTTCACTCTAAGGAAACTACAAACCAAGCACAACCAAGTGATTGAGAACCTTAGAATGGAGAATTTTAATGCCCAGGCACTCTCAAATGACCTGTGAAATCTATAATATGTCGTAATGGGCAAAGGGAGCGATAAAGAAAATCCTCAGGGCCATGTCATCTCGGAGTTGTAGAAAAAGGTTACAGCTCTGAAACATAAACATAATATGCCTGGCTTTCAGCATGTACAAATTTCTAAATTAGCCCAGATAGAAAAGGACAAGGCTGATCTAGCAGACTCCCTTCCTAAGGAGAAAGAAGAGAGGGTTAAAATTTATGGCGAGATGACTGCCCTCCAGCAGAACATGGACAAGTTGTAGAAAAACTGGGATGCACATGTATGCTCCACACCACCTCCTGAAGGATCGAGCTCACTCTCAGAGCAGCTGTCCACAGCACTGGCCAAAATTCAAGCAGCAGAGAAGCAGGTTCAGACGGCATGACAGAAGATCTAGGAGATTGAGGCCTGCCTCAAGGAGAATTCCAAAAAGTAGCTGCTTTGCAGAAGGAAATAGAAGAGGGGAAACAAGAGAAGCTTTAGCAGGAGAAGACTATCCGAGACCTTACGAGTCAGATGAAAGGAAATATCACCCTTCTAGACGCCCAATGTTTAATTTGGATAGACATCATTATGGAGGTAAAGAAGCGTTGGGCTTTCCTGACCCTCATTGAAGAAAAGAAGGCCGCAGTATGTAAATTCAGAAGAACTCTCCACGAAGGGTATACAGACGCTTCAACAAAGGTTGAAAATGCCAAAAGGTATGTTGCTCTCCTAAATGATTTGAGTTAAGAAAAATTGGCTAAACGAGGAATCAAGAGTAGGTTCAAGGAGGCGTCAGAATGTTAGAGGGTGATGGAAAAGGAAGTTGCGCACAACCTTGCACTGGGCTGTTTGGAAAGGATGGTGACAAGCTTAGAACAGTTCGAAATAGAATGGACCGAACTGACACTTGCTGACCTCCCATCATGCTGGGAGCCTTCAAATGTGGTTCTTCAACTGTTATCAGCATATGAGTGTCGGGTGACAGAAGTGATGAATCAGACTGACATACCATCTGAGAAGACCACTCGGCTTAAGGCTGAAACCATAATTGCAGCACTCTTTAAAGAACTCTCTCTTCTTCATCAAGTGAAACAACAGTTGCCCACTATGGTGAGTTATGTCGAGCTAACAGAAGTGCATATTCGGGTTGACGCTTTCACTACGATACCTAATCCTGCAGTCGACACTTGGCAGAGGTGCAACAATCATGCGAGTTCATGAGCCACTGCATTTGCTCCGTCTGCCTCTAAGAAAGCCAGCTCCTCTGCAACCACAGTACTGCCTTCTCCAGCTACAGCCTCGAATCTGTCCCACCACCAAAATTGTTAACTCATGATTGGGCCCACATGGCCTCTTGTTTTATTTTTACTTTCAATATTCGAGTGAAATTCATATTTCACTCTTGCAATTTTTACTTTCAGTTAGAAAATTGTGTTATTTTCACTAGAAATGGCTACGAGCTCGATTTGTAAGATGATGGGAAGAGTTCTACCCCATCATCGATTTTGATTTTTTGATTAAGACTTGAAAATGCATACAGGCACGTAGAAAATATATTTTCGCAAAATATCTTTCTACGTATGGTCATTGAAAATTTTATAAAAGAAGAAAACAAAGTAATCTATAGGGTTCCAGATTTTCCAAAGGACTCACTAGTTCGACATTCTGTATGTATGTTATATGAATTTTGCTATTTGATGTTGAAGATCCCATAGGGACTCAGTAATAAGAAGCTTTGTTGGAATTGGGGATTCTGATCTAGGTGATTCACAGTTTGTAGCTCTTCTCTATGTTTTTAATACAAATGTTCATTTCACATATCTCGACATTTCTTATATCTATGCTATGGAATGTGAGTGCTCCCATGTTTAGACATGAATTTATCATTATAGATACTCATGTTTACTCATCTATAGCTCTTTAAATATAGCTCAGGTGGGATATTTTGTTTCATTTTTCATCTCTTCCACCGTTCCTCTGATATTAACTACAATGGATCCTTGTCTTTGGAATTGTCCACATATACGGATTCTTATCTTTGCATAGGCCCAGTACATATGGATTTTTGTCTTTGAATAAGCCGGGTTATGGTTAATAGCCTACTACATCTTCTACCACAATCATCACCCACATATTAATTGATATTTGTGTGTCATTTTAGAAGTCAGCCCCCTCTACAACATTATGTCTTAAAGCTGTCAAATGCATTTACATATTGAAGTTTATACTCAGTTTTTGTAGTTTCCATAATTGTTGTGTTTAACTTTGGGGTCTTGGTTCCACCCTTATTAAAATCATTCATCCAAGTGATTATAGCATGAGAGCCTAACCCAGTCAACTCCAATTAGTTGAGTTATATGCTCCTTGCAGTTAAGATGTCCTAGGCACTGGTCTTTATACAACTCAAGGCTGTCTCTAGGAGCTACAACATCTTTCTGGCGTCGCTGCCAGGGAAAGAATTTAAAGAACTAAATCCCTATGCCTCGACAAATATTCATCCACCCTTGAAAAGAGGTGAGCAGAAAGGGTTGGGAGTTTTATATCCCTCACCTTGGTGACTCCACTGTCATTTAAAATATAAATCTATTTGCAGTCCTGGCTTCCTAAAAGCCACACCTGAGGTCAGATACATCCCAGTTAAGAACACCTTTGGTGTCTGATCCAGAAAATATTTTTCACAAGAGAGGTTGGAGAGAAATACAATCAGATTATATAGACATTCTGAGATTCTCCCTGGAAGACTTTCCATCCTCCTCTCAATTAGCTCAAGATCAAGGTCCTGATTCTACTGCAAGAACCCTTGACTATACTTCAGCTAACCCCTCCCTGGAAAATATTGAAGTAAAAGATGAGGCTGAGTCTGTAGACACTACGAGCTTATTTTTTCACCCCACTCCCAAAGCTGAAGAAGTTAAAGAAGTCACAGAGGTTTCTGCTGCTCATATTCCTGCATTTCAACCAACCCCTCAAGCCTCCGTTAAATATATCCCCATTTTCATACATACTTCTCTTCCACCACCTCCTCTTACACATCAGACTCTCCCGCCACCCTCACAACCTCTGATGGATGTTCCTGGCTTCCTATTAAACAAATATGCCCCATTGGCATTGCCTCAGATCCTAAATTACATGCCTCAGAATTACTTAAAGAACCTACCTTGTTTCAATGGAGAAAATGATATTGAAGCTCAGAAACACCTGGAAGTTTTCTGCGCCTTCGTAGAAAATTTCAATGTTGAACACCTGGATGTGGTGTTGAGATTGTTTGTCTACTCTCTATATGGAGAGGCTAGGAAATGGTTCAAGACCTTGGGGGACCGCTCCATTAATAACTGGGAGGAAATGGAAAATGCATTCACCAGGAAATAGGGAGAAAAGAAGGATCATGGGTACTGTCTTACATAATTCAATGCTTTAAAGAAGAGACATAATAAAGATGTGTCTGAGTTTATTAAGAGATTTAATAAACTATACACCAGCCTGCCTATAGAAATGAAGCCACACCAGATCGCCGCTAAGGTTGTCTTTGTAGCAGCATTTGAGTCAAAATTTGGATTCACCCTAAGGGAGAGGAAGTCTGCTACCTTGGATCAGGCTCAGACCAATGCACTAGAAGTTGAAGCTAATTTCACTTCTATAGGAAAATACAGAGGAAGGTTGGACCATGATTCTAGGCACAGAGGGAAAGAAGAAGCATCTACCTCTAATCAAGATAGAGAGATAGCTGATAACAAAATCGAGGAGATGAATAAAATGATCAAGAATATTTCGAGCAAACTGGTGAAGCTTGAGCTCGAGGCTAAGAACTCATCCTCCAAGCCATTCCAAACTACTCCAAATAGGGGTTATAACCCCCAATACAGAAAGCCTCCTTTACAAATATTACAAAGAGATAGGAAGGAACAACAAGACCACATACAACCCCTTTTGTATCTGGAGGGGCAGATGGATGGCCCTACCGAAGAAATCCCCAATGGGCAAGACGATCAATATCTTTCTTACTAAAATGGTGATGAATTTGAGTCTTCTTTGCAAGAAGGTGAAGGAGTGGAGCTTTCCTTGCAAGAAGAAGAAGAAAAAACAAGTGCTGCTGAAGATCCAGAGATCGATGATTACTGTAAGCAATTCATATACTTCATGCAAGCATAGTTTCATAGAAAATATGATCTCATGTCCTCTAGAAAGAGAACCCATACACAAGAACAAGAAGAAGAGATGCCTCAAAAGGAGACAACTATACAGAAGGTCGGAGATAAAGGTAAGATACCTATAACTGAACCTTTACATTCTAATAACTTCATTCCTTCCTCTTCCAAGTTGGCCCCTACTCCAAATGTAAATGTTAAACCTATTCTGAAGGAAGAAAAACCTCCAGTTGAGAGTAAATAGCCAAAGGAAAATACCATAGAGAAATATCCCTCTGCTTTTAATCTTCAAAAAGAACTAGAGAAAGTTAAAATCCCAGTCCCCCTGATTGAACTATTGAAACAACCAGTCTACCAGTCTCAGGTGTCTTCTTTCATGCTTCCGCAAGGAGCAGCCCCAATCCCAGATAGTTTAAACCTTTAGGAATAAAGGCCCATGGTTGTGTTCGGTCCTCATGTTGAAGAGTTAGATGCTTCAACTCCTCCTTTCTATGTCTCTTTAGTAATTCATGACCTATTATTGCATAATTGTATGCTGGATTCTGGAGCGTCTCATAACCTCCTGCCCTTGTCAGTGATGGAAAAATTGGGGCTGCAGATCACTTGCCCATATAAATATCTCTACTCTTTTGATTCCAAAAGATTCAAATGTTTGGGGATGATCAAGGATTTGGTGGTGAATCTGGCCCAAATCCCAGCTAAGAGCGTGGTTATGGACATAGTTGTGGCCAATATCCTAGCTCGGTTTGGGATGTTGTTATCAAGATCATGGGGTACAAAAATCGGAGGATCTATAAAGTTGGACCTAACTTATGTGACCATCCCTGTGTTTTGGGGCCAAGAAAGGAGATTATACCGAGAAACAAGGTTTGTGAAGATGGTCACTAAAGCTTATAATTCAGTAAATTCACCGATGTATTACAAAGAGGGTGAGTTTTCTTGTCTAATGCTGGAAGAAGACCAAGATTACTTGCAGGGGCCATCTTTCTGTCAGATAAAGACTGAGCAGTCCTCAATTAATGAAGAAGGTGGGGTTTGGACATTGCACTTTGATGGAGCCAACTCAAAGGAAGGAAATGGAGCTAGGGTTCTCTTGATCTCCCCTACTGGGTAGCTCATACCATTATCTTTAAAATTGGAATACAAAGCCACAAACAATGTGGCTGAATATGAAGCATTGCTCCTGGGTCTAAAAATAACAAATAATATGAATATTCAGAGCTTGAAGGTTCTGGGAGATTCAGAACTAGTGGTGAGACAGGTAAGAAATCAGTGTCAAGCTAAGCACCCACAACTAAGGGCTTACAGAAATGAAGTATGGGACTTGGTAGATAACTTCTTCTTAGCATTTAATATTCAATTCATGCCAAGAGACCATAACAGAATGGCAGATTCTCTTGCAGTAGCTGCAAGCACTTTTCGTCCGCCTCAGAATCCCCTCCTAAGGTACGAGATAGAGGTTCGTTACCGTCCATCCATCCCTGACAATGTCAAACACTAGCAGGTGTTTGAAGATGAAGAGAAGGTGAGAATATTCATGGAGGCTGTTGGGGAATTCTCCAATATGGACATAGACGTAGGTGAAGAGGATACTGAGGACCTTCCTCGGAATAAATGGCAGGATACCATGGCTAGGCACAAGGTGCTGCAACTCAAAGGGAATGTGATACCAAGAGGAATGGTCCCACTGGAGAGATTGTTTGATAAGAATGATGTCCCATTATAGCCAAGTAAGGTTGTTGAAGAAAATCAGGTAGATAACCTGAACCTCGGCACTAAGGCCGCTCCAAAGATTATAAAATTGTCTAATAAGGTAACTGAAGAATGTAAGGAGAAATATCGGAAATTATTCCAGACATATAAAGACGTTTTTGCTTGGTCCTATCAAGATTTGAAGACCTTTGATATCAGCATTATCCAACACAAGATTCTGTTAAAAGGAGATGCAAAGCCACACAAACAGAGGCTAAGATAGATTAATCCTTTACTCCTTCCTTCCATAGAAAAGGAATTCAAGAAACTGTTAAAGGCTAAGATCATTGTAACATTAAGATATTTTGAATGGGTGGCCAACCTGGTCCCAGTCTGAAAGAAGAACGAAGATATAAGACTGTGTGTCGACTACCAGAACTTGAACAGAGCATCTCTAAAGGATAATTATCCGCTGACAAAGATGGACCATATATTGCACAAGGTGGTAGGAGCTTCACGAATGTCTATGATGGATGGCTTTTCTGGATACAATCAAGTAGCATTGCTTCTGGAGGACCAAAATAAAATTGCATTTACTACTCCCTGGGGAACGTTTATGTATGCTTGAATGCCATTTGGACTAATCAATGCAGGGCCTACATTTCAAAGGGCCATGGATATTGATTTTGTGGGGAAACAAGACAAATTCGTGGTGGTCTACCTGGATGACATCACAGTCTTCTCAAAGGATGATGCTGAACATATTGAACACTTGTGCAAAACCTTTGACAAATACCGAAGGTATGGATTGTCTTTAAACCCTCAAAAGTCTTTGTTTGATTTAGAAGAGGGTAAACTGTTGGGGCATATTGTAACAAAGGCAGGGGTAAAAATTGACCCTAAGAGGGTAGAAGTCATAAATATTATATCTTTGCCCAAAAACAAGAAAGAGGTCTAAGTTTTTCTTGGACGTATCAACTTCTTGAGAAGATTCATACCAAACTATGCAAATATAGTCTGGTACATAGCTGAGATGCTGAAAAAGGATAATGAAGTAAAATGGACTCCTGAGTCATGGGAAGCTTTTAATAGGATTAAAGATTCTTTCGCAGAAGCCCCAGTGTTGGCTGGACCAGATTATGCAAAACCCTTCATGATATTTTCCTTTGCATCTCCCCACACTGTCGCAGAAGTCTTATTGTAGAAGAATGAGGAGGGGTATGAGCAACCTATTGCCTTCTTCAGCCAAGTGCTTTGCGCTGAGTTAAAATATAACATCTTGGAGAAACAGGCTTATGCCTTGGTCAAATCCCTCAAGGCTTTTCAGATGTATGTCTTGCAGTCGGCCATAACTGCATTTGCACCCACAATGACTATAAAAGACATCTTGATCCAAGGAGATACCGAAGGGAAGAGAGGCAAATGGATTGCTAAGATATAGGAGTATGAGTTGGAGATACGTCCCACTAAGATAATAAAAAGATAGGGATTAGCCAAGATCCTTTCTAAATCAAACTGTTAGGCTTTGGGGATAAATTTATCTATGGTGGCAAATGAAGAGTTTGGGAAAGTAGATGAGCAGTGTGGGATAGAAAAAGCTACACAAAAGACCCATATGAAGTACCTTCTTAGTCCATGGTACAAAGAAATTATAGAGTACCTCTTGACTCTTAGATTTCCTCCAAGATGTGACAAGACAAAGTATAGAATGCTCAGGCTAAAATCTCAGAATTTCATCGTAGCAAATGGCCATTTGTACTGGAGAGACCCATCGGGCATACTACTTTTATGTCTCACTAAAAATGAAGTAGAAGAAGTAATGGTAGAATTCCATGAGGGCATCTGTGGTGGTCACTATAGTTGGAGGGCCACGACACATAAAATTTTGAAAGCTAGCTTTTTCTGGCCCAAACTCTTTAGAGACATTTATGCTCGGGTAAGTGCCTGTGAAAAATGTTAGAAATTTGCTGAAAGGCAAAAGTTTGCACCTCTACCCATGATCCCAGTGCACATAGAAGAACCTTTCCAGCAATGGGGAATCGATTTCATAGGCGAAATTCATCCTGCCTCAAGTGGGCAACCCAGGTGGATATTAATAGCCACCTATTACTTCACTAAATGGGTAGAGGCCGTGCTAGAAAGGAATGTTACAGACACAGTGGTAATCAAGTTTCTGGAAGACAACATTATCTCAAGGTTTGGCTGCCCTCCTCAGATTATCACAGAAAATGCCCAGGCTTTTAAGTCCGTCAAATTCATCAGTTTATGCCAACAGTATAATATTTTATTAGGGCACTCTACTGCATATTACCCACAGGGGAATGGATTGGCGGAATCTTCAAACAAAACCTTGGTGAGGGCACTGAAAAAGGCCATTAATGAGAATCAAAAGAACTGGGATTCCCAGCTTAATTTTGCATTATGGGCAAATAGAATCACCAGTAAGAGGTCAACAGGAAAATTCCCATATGAATTGGTCTATGGAAGAGCAGCAGTTTTCCTGATACAATTGGCCTTACCTATGGCTAGATTCATGCAAGAATGTCAAGAGGAACCGAACGATCTCACTAGAAGGATGAATCAGTTAGTAGAACTAGAGGAGACTCGAAGCCGAGTAAATCAGAGGTTGAATGAGTACCAAGAGAAAATGAAAGACCTGTTCGATCAGCATGCTAAGGGTAAAGAGATGCAGGTCAGAGATTTGGTGCTAAGATGGGATATGTTGTGGACAATTTTGTCACCCCCTAGAGACAACCTAGAGTTTCTATAGACCAGTGCCTAGGACATCTTAATATAACAGAGAGCACATAATATAGCTTGGTTTTTCAATCCAAATGCTATCCTGTTAGCTCCTGCTAAAGCAAAGAGATAGATTTGAGTGGGACCAGCGTTCCACAAAAACTGTCACAAGGAAAAGATATTGCAGAAGCAAAGTGCAAACCTCCAATAGAAAAGCATCAGACAGTTAAGAGACAATTTACTGTAAGAGGGCCGGTTCAACTAATATACCACAGAAATTAGATATCAGAAATGGATGCAGTGAGAGAAATAATAAGAAAATACCAGTTGCCGTTAGACTGATACCCAGATATACAACAAAACCATGTATGGGCTTTCCAATTCAAGAATTCATACACAATCCTGGCATTTTAAAATCACCCTCCTAAAACAACTGATATAGCAGAAAATATGGATGAAGTGAACATGGAACAATATATCATGACTAGGCCTATTTAAAGCGCTTGACTAATCCCAGAAAGGGCATCAACTAGGATGAATCCTTACTGCAAACTAGTGATCCACTCGCATTCTAGAACATGATATAAGAAGATAAATAGCATGTAATGGGATACTGTATTAACACATAAGAGGAAATTACATACTGTGGGATACCAAAGACCAGAATACTCATTATAGTTACAAATCCTCCTCACTGAAGCCCTACGGGCTCTGAGCTCTCATTCAGAAGTTTTACAAAATGAATTGCAATAGCTCTCACACTGCACAAGCTCTCTCATAAAAGACTGGAACCCTTCTAATGTCTTATTTCTGGGCTTTTATAGAAAAGAAAGAGAATTCTCAAGAAGGAGGTAGGTGGAGCACACTTAATGACTAAATTTGAACAAAATGGCGGAAAACATTCGCGCCCACACTATGAATGACTAACTTATAAATGACTGTACTTTTCAATTTACAATTAACCTCTAGAAATCAATGCTGAGGATGAAAATCTCCTCATAAATAGGACACAAATAATAAAATATACAAATTCTATGTACTTGGCTGGAGGGGGAAAATCTACTGCGATAAAGCCTTGAGGTTGCTTGTGTTCGTGCACGGTACTCTCGGCCCCTTGAGCCCGGAGCCGGAATTTATATTCTTCAGTGCCGGACACTGAACTCCTTGATCTTCTGTTGATATTCTTTGTAACCTCATTTATGTTTTCAGCTACCAGCGCCCGCCCCTTTTGAATTTCCCTGGGAATTTAATAAATTTTCATTTAGCTTCCATAAATGATGGTCTTATTTGTATATCTCTCCATATATTTGCTCCATTATTCTACATCTGTTGAATGGTCCTTTGAAATGCATTCAGTCTCTGTTAATGGAAATGGAAATTAATGGAGGCTCCCTATTGCTGCAACCTGCAAAAATCCACAAACATTTTAAGGAAAACAGGCACTGGGACAATGGCGTGATGAGTTACATGTGTGTGAAGGTGAAGATGTGCGGAAATGGTGAACAATGGGGAACAGTGGAAAACACAAGAGAATGGTGGAGACGTGAAAGGCAGCAGTAGGATTTACAATGGAATGGTACTGAATAAACGAGGAAGAGGTACATAACATGCGTCAATGGAGAACAAAAATGGCGGGGGTGGATGTAGATGACACGCGGGTGTACGGGAGGATTAGCGGAAGAGATGACGTGGATATTATGGAGTGGGACCCAGGGGTCTAATCGCAATCGGAAATCAGAAGAGGGAGAGGGAAGGGATGACACACAGATAATTTCTGATGCAATTGGGGTGAATCCTTTTAAAACTAAAATCCCAATGAATTTCCGATTTACCAAGAAAAGGGCCTTTTATACGAATAGGCGGAAGTATCATATGGTGGGGCCCAGTAGGTCAATCGCGATCAGAGATCGGGGCATGGAGGTGATTGCAATCGCAACTGGGGGGAAGTGCAACGCGATCGATCGGGGAGGATGGAGCAATCAGGGCAATGGGGTAATCGGCGAGATGTGATGGCCCGATCAATCGCATCACAAATATTTGCGATGGATTAATCAGAACAGTTGTAACACAACTCGTGATTGGAACGAACATTGCGATTGCGATTAATAAACGGTGTTTTATATACATAAAAATTTATAATAAAGTTTCATAATGATGCATGGCGGGGAAGTGGTTTGAGCTTGCGGCAAAAGGGGCCAGGCCTTAATTTAGTGTTTGAATATGGCATTTCGGCCCATTTGAATGAGGCTTGAAGGCGGAAAAAGTTGGTAACGATAGATATAAAATTGAAAACCACAAACCAAGGAAAAAGATCAGGATTATTTAAGTAGACTACCCATGAATGATTAGATGAAGATATGGTTGGGTACAACATTTGGCTCCACCTGGGGACGACGTGTTCATACTTGAATGCGTCGAGAACCTGCAGACCACTGATCTTCCGCTTTTCAGCACTTTTCTTCAAAATTTATCAGCGCACTCATCAAACCAAAACTGAAGTGAAAAATATATATACAATATATTACAATCCAGCTTGCTCTACCTGGATCAACATTGAAAATAGGGCTTGAGAAATTGTCCATTTACAGGGGCATCCAACACATCGCCTTGTAAATTTTCCAGCATAAAAGTATTATTCCCTCCCTGCTTTACAATTTTGAATGGACCAAACTAGAGGGGATCAAACTTGGCATGCTTTCCTTTTTCAGCCCTCCGGACATCCCATTTGAGCACTAGATCTCCAATTTGGAACTTCCTATTTCTTGCATGCTGATCGAATATATGTTTCATTTTGTCTTGGTATTCTATCAATCTCTGATCCACCTGGTTTCGTATTTCCTCTAATTCGACCAACTGACTGATTCTTCTGACCATATCATCTGGTTCTTCCTGGCTTTCTTGCATAAAACGTGCTACTGGCAGCGCCAATTGCACAAAAAACACAGCTGCTCGCCCATACATCAACTCATAGGGAGATTTCCCTATTGCTCTCTTGCTGGTTATCCTATTTGCCCATAGAGAAAATTTTAATTGGGAGTCCCAATTCTTCTGATTATCATTTATTGTTTTCTTCAAGGCCCTCACCAAGGTTTTGTTAGAAGACTCTGCTAAGCCATTTCCCTGTGGATAGTAAGCTGTGGAGTGAGTCAATATGATGTTATACTGTTGGCAGAAATTTACAAATCTGGCTGACTTGAAAGCCTGTGCATTGTCAGTTACAATCCTAGCAGGACAACCAAACCTGGATATGATATTTTCTTCCATAAACTTGATTATCACAGCATCTGTATCATTTCTTGTAGGTATTATCCATTTATGTTGGCCACTTGATGGGGGGTTTATTTCTCCTATAAAATCTAATCCCCATTTCTGAAATGGTTCATTCACATGAACAGGAATCAAAGGCAAAGCTGCTAATTTCTGTCTTTCTGCAAATCTTTGACACTTGTCACAGGCTCTGACCCAAGCAAAAGCTTCTGTAAATAATTTCGGCCAGTAGAAGCCAGCCTTCAGGATCTTATGAGCTATAGCCCTCCAGTTGTAATGCCCTCCACATATTCCCTCATGAAATTCTGTCACTATGGTCTCCACTTCATTTTCTGTGAGGCATAACAGTGATATACCTGAAGGGTCTCTCCAGTATAGTTGTCCATTAGCAATTATATACTTCTGGGATTTCATTCTTATAGCTCTGTATTTTATCTTATCACAACTTGGAGGACAGCTAAGTGTGAAAAGATATTCAACTATTTCTTTATACCAAGGACTAGTGAGATATTTCATGTGTATCTTTTGAGTGACAATCTCTAGCCCTTGCTATTCTTCTCCTTTCTCGGATTCTTCATTTGCTATCACGGATAAATTAATGCCCAAATCTTGATGATTTGATTCAGAAAACATCTTGGCAAGTCCCTGTCCCTTAATCAGCTTGGTAGGCCTTATGTCCAGATCGTACTCCTGTATTTTTTCAATCCATCTTCCTCTTTTTCCTTCGCTATCCCCCTAAACAAGAATATCGTTAATGGCTGCTGTGGGAACATATGCAGTAATGTGAGATTGCAAAACATAGGTTCTAAAGGCTTTAAGGGACTTTACCAGGGCATATGCCTGCTTCTCCAATATATTATATTTTAATTTAGCATCATGTAACACTTGACTGAAGAAAGCTATAGGTTACTCATATCCATCTTCATTTCTCTGCAACAATACTCCAGCAATTGTATGAGGCGAAGCAAATGAAAAAATCATAAATGGTTTTGCATAATCTGGCCCAGCTAGCATGGGAGCTTCAGCAAATGCTTGTTTTATCCTGGTGAATGCATCTCTAGACTCCTGGGACCATCTTACTTCATTATCCTTTTTCAACATATCAGTTATATGCCTAACTATCTCAGCATAGTTAGGAATAAATCTTCTCAGAAAATTAATTCAGCCTAAAAACACCTGCACTTCTTTCTTATTCCTGGGTAAAGAAATATTGTTTATTACTTCAACTCTCTTAGGGTCTATTTTCACACCATCTTTAGTTACAATGTGCCCTAAGAGTTTTCCCTCATCTAATGCAAATAAAGATTTTTGAGGATTGAGGGATAAGCCATACCTCCTGCATTTTTCAAAAGTTCTTCTTAAATTCTCAATATGCTCATCATCATTCTTTGAAAACACTGTGATATCATCAAGATATACCACCAAAAACTTATCCTATTCTCCAACAAAGGCTATGTCCATTGCCCTCTGAAAAGTAGCTCCTGCATTAATTAATCCAAATGGCATCCTGGCATACATAAATGTTCCCCATGGTGTGGTAAAAGCAGTCTTCTTTTGATCTTCTGGAAACACAGCTACCTGATTATAACCAGAAAATCCATCCATCATTGACATTCTGGATGCTCCCACCACTTTTTGCAGGATGTGGTCCATCTTAGGCAGTGGATAATTATCCTTGAGAGATGCTCTATTTAAATTCCTGAAATCCACACACAACCTTATTTCCCCGTTTTTCTTCCGAACAGGAACAAGGTTTTCTATCCATTCTGAGTATCTTAATGGCACAATTATTTTGGCCTTTAGTAGCTTCTTGATTTCTTTTTCAATGGAGGGAAGCAGCAGAGGATTTATCTACCTAAGCTTCTGCTTATGAGGCTTTGCATCTTCCCTCAAAGGAATTTTATGTTGTATTATATTAACATCAAAAGTTTTTAGGTCCTGATAGGACCAAGAAAATACATCTTTGTAAGATTGAAACAACTTCAAATATTTTTCTTTATATTCTTCTGGGACCCTTTTAGATAATTTCACAATTATGGGATCAGCACAAGTACCCAGATTTAAATCTCCCACTTGATCTTCTTCTGTCACTTTGTTTGGCTGCAATGGAATATCATCTTTATTAAATAATATTTCTAGAGGCACTAGACCTCTAGGTATAACATTTCCTTTCAGCTGCAGCACTTTATTACCTGCTATCTTCTCTTCCCATTTGTTTTCAGCAATGTTTTCAGCTTCCTCTTCTTCATTATCATCAATATCCATATTGGAGAATTCTCCCACTGTCTCCATGAATCTCTTCATCTGTTCATCATCTTTAAATACCTGCCCGTACTTAATATTATCTGGGATAGATGGCCTGTAACGTACCTCCACTTCATATCTTAGAAGCGGGTTCTGAGGAGGATGGAATGTACTGGCAGCTACAACAAGAGAATCTGCTATCCTGTTTTGCTCCCGGGGCATGAACTATATGTTAAATGCCGAGAAGAAATTCTCTATCATGTCCCATACTTCATTTCTGTAAGCTTTCAGCCGTGGGTGCTTTGTTTGACATTGATTTCTGATCTGCCTTACCACCAGCTCAGAGTCTCCCATGACTTTTAGACCTTGGATGCCCATGTTTCTAGCTGTCTGTAGTCCCAATAAAAGTGCTTCATATTCCGCTACATTATTGGTAGCCTCATATTCCAATTTAAAGGACAGTGGCACCCATTTTTCTGTAGGAGAGATTAATAATACCCCGGCTCCATTGCCTTCCTTTGAATTTGCCCCATCAAAATGCAAAGTCCAAATTTCTGATTCTTGATCTTCTTTAGGCTGCTCAACTTGATTTTGACCAAAAAGGGGCTCATGAGCATAATTTTGATTTTCTTCTAACATTAAACATGAGAAGTCTCCCTCTTTGCTATACACTGGGGAATTCTCTGAGCAGTCAGCCTTAGTTACCATTTTAACAAATCTAGTCTCCCTGTATAACCTCCTTTCCTGGCCTCCAAAGACTAGGACAGTAGCATATGTTAAATCCAATTTGATTGACCCACCAATTTTTGTACCCCAGGACCATGACAGCAGCATGCCAAAGCAGGCTGGGATATCAGCAACCACAATGTCCATGACCACACTCTTTGCTGGAATTTGGGCCAAATTGACCACTAGATCTTTAATCATTCCCAAGCATTTAACTCTTTTAGAATCAAATGAATATAGTTCTTTGTATGGTCTTGTAATTTGCAGTCCTAGTTGTTCCATGACAGACAGAGGCATAAGATTATGGGAAGCCCCAGAATCTAACATACAATTATGTAACAGTAGGTCATGAATGACTAGAGACACATAAAAAAGAGGAGTAGAAGGGTCTATCTCCTCGACGTGTGGACCAAAGACTACCATGGGTCTTTCTTCTTGCAGGTTTAAACTATCAGGCACAATCGGTATTTCGGGAGGGAGTATGAAGGAAGTAACTTGAGAATGATATACAGGTTGTTTTAATAATTTTTTTAAGGGGACTAGAATCTTAATCTTCTCAAGTTCTTTTTGCAAATTGAAAGCAGAAGGAGGCTTCTCTATCAGAACTTCTTTTGACTCTTTATTTTCAGCCGAAGATTTAATTCCATTTGACACAGGTTCAGCATTAGGAGGACCGCCTACTTTTGAAGAAGAAGGAATCTGATCATTAGATTGCAAGGGAGCATTTAGAGGGCGCTTACCTTTTTCTATGTTTCCCTTTGTTGTTGATTCCTTCTGAGCAGATGCTTCTTTCTGAGTTGGCTCCTCATCTTGATCTTGAGTTCGGGTCCTTTTTCTTGAAGACCTAAGATCATATTTTACATTGAATTGTGCTTGCAAGAAATCAACGAATTGCTTACAATAATGGTCAATCTCTGCTTCTTCCTCTTCATCTTGCAATGGGCATTCTATATCATCATTATTTGAAAAAGCCAGATTTGAATCTTCTAACTAATAAGTAGCATCTTCAGTGGAGTCTTCTATTGGACCTTCCAAGTACAATGGACGTGGTACCTGGTCTTTTTGTTCCTTTGCTTCCCTCGGCAATATCTGCAACGGTGGTCTTCTATACTGGGGATTGTATCCTCTGTTTGGAGCATTATAGAAATTCTTGGGATCTGCATTTTTAGCCTCGAACTCAAGCTTGACCATCTTCTTAATCATGTTGCTTATTTCATCCATCTTGTCTGAATCCTTATCTTGATTAGAGGTGGAAACCTCCTCTTTGCCTCTCCTCCTAGTATCTTGTTCAATTTTTCCCTTTAATTTCCCAGTGGAGGCAAAGTTTGCTTCTAATTCGAGAGCATCTGACTGAGCATCATCCAAAGTGGCGGGTTTTCTTTCCCTCAATGAGAATCCAAAATCAAAATCAAAGGCTGCTATAAAAACTATCTTAGCAGCTGTTTCATGGGGCTTCATTTCAGGAGGCAGGCTCAAATATAACTTGTTAACTCTTTTAATAAACTCTGCCACTCCTTCATTATGCTTCTTCTTCATAGTATTAAACTTAGTAAGACACTGACCATGATCTTTCTTTTCCCCCCATTTTCTGAGAAAAGTGCTCTCCATGACATCCCAAGTGGTTATCGAACGGTTCCCCAATGTCTTGAACCATTTTCTAGCTTCACCCTCCAAAGATTGTACAAACAATCTCAAGACCACATCCAGATGTTCAACATTTAGGTTTTCTGCAAAAGAGCAGAAGGTCTCAAGATGTTTTTTAGCATCAATTTCGTTTTCACCATTAAATCTCGGCAGAATCTTCAAATAATCCTGTGGCATATCATTTAGCACTTGAGGTAAGGCCAGTGGAGCATATTTGTTCAATAGAAAAGCAGGAACGTTAGCCATTGGAGGAGGTGGGGGTTGTGCAACAGTTTGAGATACAAATGGAGGAAGAGGGGTAGGAGGAAGTGGAGTATGTATAACAATGGGAACAAATTGCACAAAAGCCTGAGGGGTAGATGGGAATAGTTCACGATTAACAGGAGATACTTCTGTAACTTCTTTAATTTCCTCAGCCTCAGGAGTAGGATGGAAATCTTCTTCAATCCAAACACTTCCTCTTCGTAGATTTTCTGAGTAAAACTCAGTATTTTCTGTTCTGATCTCTTCAGAAGAAGAAGGCGGATAATCTTCAACGGAATATTCAGGGTTTTCAACACGAATTGATTTTCTCTCCTTCCAAACTCTTTTATTAATGATCTTCTCTGGGTCAGACATGTAAGGTGTCTTTGATTGAGATGTATCTGACCTCAAATGTGGCTTACGAGGAGCCAGGACTACCAATAAATTTATCAAACAAAGAACAGTGGAGTCACCAAGGTGAGGGATACGCAATTCTTCAACTCTCTATGCTCACCTGATTAGAGAGTGAAAACAATTTTTCGAGGCCCAGGGAAGCTAATATTCTTAAATTCCTTCCCCAGCAACGACGCCAGAAAGATGTTGTGGACAATTTTGTCACCCCCTAGAGACAGCCTAGAGTTGCTATAGACCAGTGCCTAGGACATCTTAATATAACAGAGAGCACATAATATAGCTTGGGTTGTCAATCCAAATGCTCTCCTGTTAGCTCCTGCTAAAGCAAAGAGATAGATTTGAATGGGACCAACGTTCCACATAAACTGTCACAAGGAAAAGATATTGCAGAAGCAAAGTGCAAACCTCCAATAGAAAAGCATCAGACAGTTAAGAGACAATTTATTGTAAGAGGGCCGGTTCAACTAATATACCACAGAAATTAGATATCAGAAATGGATGCAGTGAGAGAAATAATAAGAAAATACCAGTTGTCGTTAGACTGATACCCAGATATACAACAAAACCATGTATGGGCTTGCCAATTCAAGAATTCATACACAATCCTGGCATTTTAAAAGCACCCTCCTAAAACAACTGATATAGCAGAAAATATGGATGAAGTGAACATGGAACAGTATATCATGACTAGGCCTATTTAAAGCACTTGACTAATCCCGGGGAACTATTTAAAGGGCATCAACTAGGATGAATCCTTACTGCAAACTAGTGAGCCACTCGCATTCTAGAACATGATATAAGAAGATAAATAGCATGTAATGGGATACTGTATTAACACATAAGAGGAAATTACATACTGTGGGATACCAAAGACCAGAATCCTCATTACAGTTACAACTCCTCCTCACTGAAGCCCTACGGGCTCTGAGCTCTCATTCAGAAGTTTTACAAAATGAATTTCAATAGCTCTCACACTGCACAAGCTCTCTCATAAAAGACTAGAACCCTTCTAATGTCTTATTTCTGGGCTTTTATAGAAAAGAAAGAGAATTCTTGAGAAGGAGGTAGGTGGAGCACACTTAATGACTAAATTTGAACAAAATGGCGGAAAACATTCGCGCCCACACTATGAATGACTAACTTATAAATGAATGTACTTTTCAATTTACAATTAACCTCCATAAATTAATGCTGAGGATGAAAATCTCCTCATAAACAGTACACAAATAATAAAATATACAAATGCTATGTACTTGGATGGAGGGGGAAAATCTATTGCGATAAAGCCTTGAGGTTTCTTGTGTTCGTGCATGGTACTCTCGGCCCCTTGAGCCCGGAGCCGGAATTTATATTCTTCAGTGCCGGACACTGAACTCCTTGATCTTCTGTTGATATTCTTTGTAACCTCATTTATGTTTTCAGCTACCAGCGCCTGCCCCTTTTGAATTGCCCTGGGAATTTAATAAATGTTCATTTAGCTTCCATAAATGATGGTCTTATCTGTATATCTCTCTAGATCTTTGCTCCATTATTATGCATCTGTTGAATGGTCATTTGAAATGCATTCGGTCTCTGTTAATGGGAATGGAAATTAATGGAGGCTCCCTGTTGCTGCAACCTACAAAAATCCAAAAACATTTTAAGGAAAACAGGCACTGGGACAATGGCGTGATGAGTTACATGTGTGTGAAGGTGAAGACGCGCGGAAATGGTGAACAATGGGGAACAGTGGAAAACACAAGAGAATGGCGGAGACGTGAAAGGCAGCGGTAGGATTTACAATGGAATGGTACTGAATAAATGAGGAAGAGGTACATAACATGAATTTTGTGATAATATGCGTCAACGAAGAACACAAATGGCGGGGGTGGATGTAGATGACACGCGGGTGTACGGGAGGATTAGCGGAAGAGATGACGTGGATATTATGGAGTGGGACCCGGGGGTCTAATCGCAATCGGAAATCAGAAGAGGGAGAGGGAAGGGATGACACACAGATAATTTCCGATGCGATTGGGGCGAATCCTTTTTAAAACTGAAATCCCAATGAATTTCTGATTTACCAAGAAAAGGGCCTTTTATACGAACAGGCGGAAGTATCATATGGTGGGGCCCAGCAGGTCAATTGCCATCGGAGATCGGGGCATGGAGGTGATTGCAATCACAACTGGGGGGAAGTGCGACGCGATCGATCGGGGAGGATGGAGCGATCGGGGCGACGGGGTAATCGGCGAGACGTGATGGCCCGATCAATCGCATCGCAAATATTTGCGATGGATTAATCGGAACAGTTGTAACACAACTCGCGATTGGAACGAACATTGCGATTGCGATTAATAAACGATGTTTTATATACATAAAAATTTATAATAAAGTTTCATAATGATGCATGGTGGGGAAGTGGTTTGAGCTTGTGGCAAAAGGGGCCAAGCCTTAATGTAGTGTTTGAATATGGCATTTCGGCCCATTTGAATGAGGCTTGAAGGCAGAAAAAGTTGGTAACGATAGATATAAAATTGAAAACCACAGACCAAGGAAAAAGATCAGGATTATTTAAGTAGACTGACCATGAATGATTAGATGAAGATCTGGTTGGGTACAACAGGATATAAGAAGGGTCGAAAAAGGAAAGCATGGAAAGTTCGATCCTCTATGGTTCGGGCCTTTCAAAATTGTTGAAGAAGGAGGGAACAACACCTTTAGGCTAGAAAATTTGCAGGGTGATCTACTCGATGCCCTTGTAAATGGGCAATTCTTAAAACCCCTTTTTTAGTATTGATTCAGGCCGAAAGGTCTGCTGTATGATATTGTACATTATTTAGTCGCTTTTATTATGATGTTTGCTATCTTGAGTTGTCATGAAGAAATAAGAGAAGATGCTGAGGATTCGTGTTCATAAAGAGAGGCTAACCGATGGTCTGTCGAGTTCTCGATATGTTCAAGGATGAACATGTCATCCCCAAATGGAGCCAATGTTGTTATATCAGTCACCACCACCTTAAGAAGCTTATAAAAAGGGGATCACCCAAAGCATAAAAGGAGAAATACTTAAAAGAGCGAATGGGTTCATGGGAATGAGGGTTCATATGAAAATGGGGACAAGGCATAATATATATCATTTCCTTGCGATAGACTTTACATAAAACAAAGGGGAATAAAATCACAAGACATCTGCACAAGGCGGGGCCCACCCATACTCTGCGTTGTCAAAGGATAAAGGCATGTGAAGAATTACAGGGGGATCAAGGATGGCAGGGGGAAGGTGGAAGCTCACCCCCCTGGAATGGTGGTGACGTGGTATACAATGGGACCCAAGACAGATACTCCATGGGGTAATGGCCACAGGCTTAAAGCTGCTCCAAAACCCCATCAGACTTTCTAGTGGGCTCGACCATGAAGGACACCTGGCGCTATGAATACAACGGTAAGGTAAGTCCTAGGACACTCGGTACATGACTAGTACCGCCATTTAACCCGATGCATGTTATACACCTAACCGAATTCTAATAGCAAATAACCAGATGCCACACGTCTCAGTGTTGGCATCCTTATGACGTCAGCCCCATAAGTGTCGTCCTAGTCTCATTTTCCGGGCAATTTGAAGCCATATAATCCTACTCCATGTTCACTGTGGTAAAATAATTCCTTTTACGAGATACTATATAGCTAAAGCGCGAGCTTCCAATACTAGGTCTACCACGTCACTTTCAACTTCCCTGCATCGTTTTCCCCGAGCATTTTCCTTACTGCATAGGTATTCCATTCCTTTTTCACTATCTGGTTTCCTTCCGCTTTTCATTTTCATAATGGTCATGGGTAAAGTCAAGTTTAAGAAATATGAACCTGAAACCCATCAGGTTCACGAGTCTAGGGCTGCCCCTGGACTTGAGCCATTCACAGACTTGAAAATACACATTCGAGACCCACAATACCCTTTCTTTATTAGTAGCATCAAACCTGACCTATTTAGCAAGCATATAGAAAACAGGGATAGGTTTAGAGTTGTCTTGTCGAGGTTATACCACCAAATTACTCTACCCGTATACCCAGCTGTGGAATTAATTTGATGGCTCAGGGAAGCATATGATGAGCACTGAGACATGTTCCTATCGACTCAAGGGAACAAGATATTTAGTGTATCTCCCGAGATCACCAGGAAAGCTCTCTATTATCCTCCCAGTTCTAACTATATTAGCTTCACGGAAATGACTTTATCCCGTCAGTTTTCTAAACTGCCCTGGAGGCAGCAAAGAGATTTCATCACTGCTATTTCCAAATCTCACCTTACATCTTTCCCATCTTTAGACTCGGTCCCTCTGAATACATTCAAGGAATACCTTCAGCCAACACTTGCTCTCATTGCAGGGTTGCTAGGTATAGAAGGAATGGAGCGAGTCACAAAGGAATGTGTAGCCCTTTTATGGTTAATGTCACAATTAGGGGTTGTTTTGGATATCCCTGGTTTCTTGGCCTCTGTCATCCAGAACCAGTTTCTAGACCTCCCAGCCACTGGCCATTTCCATTTCTAATCCATGGTGTTCTATCTCTTCCTTTTCCAGTAGGCCGATAAGTTCGAGGGTTTGGGTCTGGAAAATTTTTCTAGGATAAATTCTCAACCTAAAACCTTCTTTGACTGGAACCCCGCAGTGCATCAGTTGGCTAATGGGGTGGGTTATTCGTGGGTTATTCAAATTTCTTGAATGAATTCATGACAATAGCCTATACAATTATTCACGACAGCCTTTTGGTTAGGATTTTTCCTGAACAGAGGAGATGGCTATAGTACAGTGAGGAAGAAAGCACAGGAGATCGGTACCTATTTGAAGACTACACTGAGATCAGGGTTTACAGTGTAGAAGTTTCCCCTTACATATTGTCAGTTTTTCTACGCCTTGGAGTACCTCCGGCATACCTTGAAGGCTGACCAGATCCACTTCCTCCCTGTGAAAAAGGGGTTCATTATTAAACATCCTACAACCATCGGCCCTTTCATTGTTAACTCAAGGCATGCCCTCCCCATAGTGGAAAACCTACTCAAGGGTATGGATTTAAGGCAAGGGAAGGCTTGGCCCTATGATTCGAAAGGAATCTTCTCAAATAAAAGGAAGAAGATTAAATCAACTACTTATGCTCACGAAACTAGACCCTTCATCGAGTGGAGAGCTAATCTTGATACCTGGCCTTTGCTTTCACAAATGGAGACTAATTCATCTGTGACAGGGGAAAAATGAGACACTGTTTCAACACAAGAAGCAGGCAAGAAATAGGTGGAAGAAGCTGGAGCCTCAGGAGAAGGTTCTCCGCCTTCCAAAAGGCAGAGAACCAATGATGAAGAAAGTGTTGGAGAAGAGAAATCACTGCAAAAAGTAACATTGTATGGTCAATCTGACAGGGGAAAAGCAGGTTTTGTGGTAAAACATGATGGTCCATCATCTTCTGATTTCTCAGAAGTTTCACAAGCCATCTCTGTAAACAGGTCGAAGGCAGAGAATGAAATGAAGGGGAAGAATAGAGCTATCAGGGAAAAGCACTGGTCGGAATTAGAAGGGTATGTAGACAAATATCATACTCGGTTCTCAGCCGAGATTGATATGGATAAAGAACAGTTGGTAATGGCCATGACTGAAGCGGTACTAGACCCAGAGGGTGGGACCACCAACTATAGAGCTCTGGAGGTGGTGTTAAGCATGTCACAAGTTCCACCAATTGACAAGTGCATTCTGTTCCAGTGTTTCGGTGATATGCTAAAGGATGAGGTTGTGAAGCTCTCCCTCACTCTAAGGAAACTACAAACCAAGCACAACCAAGTGATTGAGAATATTAGAATGGAGAATATTAATGCCTGGGCACTCTAAAATGACCTGTGTAGTTTGCAAGCTGTCGTAAAGGGAAAAGGGAGCGATAAAGTAGATCGTCAGGACCATGTCATCTCGGAGTTGCAGAAACAGGTTGTAGCTTTGAAAAATAAACTAAATATGCCTGGCTTTTAGCATGTACAAACTGTTGAATTAGCCCAGATAGAAAAGGACAAGGCTGATCTAGCATATTCCCTTCCCAAGGAGAAAGAAGAGAGGGTTAAAATTTATGGTGAGATGAGTGCCCTCCAGCGGACGATGGATGAGATGCAGAAAAACTGGGATGCACATGTATGCTCCACACCACCTCTTGAAGGATCGAGCTCACTCTCGGAGCAGCTGACCACAGCGCTAGCTGAACTTCAAGCAGCAGAGAAGCAGGTTCAAATGGTACGCCAGAAGATCTAGGAGCTTGAGGCCCGCCTCAAGGAGAATTCCAAAAAGGTAGCGGCTCTGCAGAAGGAAATAGAAGAGGGGAAACAAGAGAAGCTGCAGCAGGAGAAGACTATCCGAGACCTTACGAGCGGGATGAAAGGAAATATCACCCTTCTGGACGCCCAATGCCTAATTTGGACAGATATCATTATGGAGGAAAGAAGCATTGGGCTTTCCTAACCCTCATTGAAGAAAAGAAGGCCGCAGTATGTCAATTCAGAAGAACTCTCCATGAAGGGTATACAGAAGCTTCAACTAAGGTTGAAAACGCCAAAAGGTATGTTGCTCTCATAAATGATTTGAGCTCAGAAGAATTGGATAAACGAGAAATCAAGAGTAGGTTTAAGGAGGTGTCAAAATGTCAGAGGGTGATGGAAAAGGAAGCTGCGTGCAACCTTGCATTGGGCAGTTTGGAAAGGATGGTGACAAGCTTAGAACAATTCGAAATAGAATGGACCGAACTGACACTGACTGGCCTCCCATCATGTTGAGAGCCTTCAGATGCGGTTCTTCAACTGTTATCAGCATACGAGTGCCGGCTGACATAAGTGATGAATCAGATTGACATACCATCTGAGAAGACCGCTCGACTTAAGGAAAAAACCATAATTGCAGCACTTGGTAAATAATTCTCTATTCTTCATCAAGTGAAACAATGGTTGCCCACTATAGCAAGTTATGTCGAGCTAACAGAAGTGCATATTCAGGTCGACGCTTTCACTACGATACCTGATCCTGCAGCCGACACTTGGAAGAGGTGCAACAATCATGTGAGTTCATGAGCCACCACATTTGCTCCATCCACCTATAAGAAAGCCAGCTCCTTTGCAACCATAGTACTACCTTCTCCAGTTACAGCCTCGACTCTGTCCCACCACCAAAATTGTTAACTCATGATTGGGCCCACGTGGCCTCTTTTTTTATTTTTACTTTTGATATTTGAGTGAAATTCATATTTCACTCTTGCAATTTTTACTTTCAGTTAGAAAGTTGTGTTATTTTCACTAGAAGTGGCTATGAGCCCAATTTGTAAGATGATGGGAAGCATTCTACCCCATCATCGATTTTGATCGTTTGATTAAGACTTGAAACTACATACAGGCACGCAGAAAATATATTTTCCCAAAATATCTTTCCGCGTATGGCCATTGAAAATGTTATAAAAGCATAAAAAAAAGACATGTACATGGTTCCAGATTTTCCAAAGGACTCACTAGTTCGACATTCTGTATGTATGTTATATGAATTTTGCTATTTTATGTTGAAGATCCCGTAGGGACTCAGTAATAAGAAGCTTTGTTGGAATTGGGGATTCTGATATGGGTGATTCATAGTTTGTCACTCTTCTCTATGTTTTTAATACAAATGTTCATTTCACATATCTCGACATTTCTTATATTTGTGCTCTGGAGTGCGAGTGCTCCCATGTTTAGACATGAATTTATCAGTACATATACTCATGTTTACTCATCTATAGCGCTTTAAATATAGCTCAGGCAGGATATTTTGTTTCATTTTTCATCTCTTCCACCGTTCCTCTGATATTAAATACAATGGATCCTTGTTTTTGGAATTGTCCACATATATGGATTCTTATATTTGCATAGGCCCAATATATATGGATTTTTGTCTTTGAATAAGCCCGGTTATGGTTAATATCCTACTACATCTTCTGCCACAGTCATCGCCCACATATTAATTGAAATTTGTGTGTCATTTTAGAATTCAACCCCCTCTACAGCATTTTGTCTTAAAGCTGTCGGATGCATTTACATATTGAAGTTTATACTCAGTTTCTGCAGTTTCCATAATTGTTGTGTTTAACTTTGGGGTCTTGGTTCCACCCTTATTAAAACCATTCATCTAAGTGATTATAGCATGAGAGCCTAACTTGGTCAACTCCAATTAGTTGAGTCATATGCTCCTTTCCGTTAAGAAGTCCTAGGCACTGGTCTTTATACAACTCAAGGTTGTCTTTAGGAGCTACAACATAGGTTATACCTTAACACCCTCGTGAGATACAATGACCCAGATATTCCACCTCTTGTACTCCAAATAAGCACTTGGATGTTTATCCATATAATTTTTTCTCATCCAATAGTTTGAGCACCCTATCAACATGTTTAACATTATCCTTCCAAGACCTACTGTAGATTAGTATGTCATCAAAAAATACTAGCACAAATTTTGTAAGGAAGGGTTTGAAAATGGAATTCATCAACCCTTGAAATTTAGAAGGTGCATTGGTAAGGTCAAAAGGCATGACCAAAAATTCATAATGACCCTCATGAGTTCGAAATGTTGTTTTCTGAATATCTTCAGTCTTCATTCTAATTTGATTATATCCTGAAAGAAGATCCAACTTGGTAAAATAACTTTCTCCATGTAATTCATCCAATAATTCATTAATCACAGGAATGGGAAATTTATATTTAATGGTGAGATTATTTAGCTCCCTATAATTTGGACACATCCATCATGATCCATCCTTCTTGTTCACCAATACTTTGACTAGGTTGAATTATACCAGCCTCTAACATTTCTGCAATCATACGTTCAATTTCGCTCTTTTGGACATAAGGATATCTGTAAGGCTTGATGTTTGGAGGAACACTTCCTAGAATAAAATGAATAGCATGATCATGATCATGAATAGGTGGGAGTCCTTTGGGAGTTTCAAACACCTTGAAATGATTTTCCAAGGCTTTTTGGAGATCCGAAGAAATAGATGATTTTGATGTTGGAACTTCTAGTGAGCATAATTGTGCAATTATGCCTCGTTGTTCTTTTTTCAGAAGATTTGTCATGACATTAGAGCTTATTATCTTTCCTGGCTTCCCTGCGATACCCCATAATTAAAATTTCCTTTCCTTCCTAAAAACATTTCAAGAAAATTTCTTGAAAATTAAAAGCTACCATCCCCAAATATTGTAACCATTGTACTCCTAATACAACATCAAGACATCCCATTGGAATGGAAACCATTGGAATATTCAATACATATTCCCCCATGGTTAGCTTGATATTATGGCATTTTCCATAGCAATTTATAGTTCCCCCATTTGCAACCATCACTTGACATTCTGGTGTTGGGTATAGGAAAAAATTCAATTCCTTGGCTACCTTACAATGAATAAAATTATGGGTACCACCCGAATCAATCAACACTATTACCTTTATCTTCTTGATATGTCCTTATATCTTGAGAGTTTGAGGAGTGGTAATTCTTTCCAATGCATTACATGATATGGTCAGATACATTTCTTCTTTTTCTAGGGTTGGTTCTTGGTTTATATCCTCTTCTTTTGAAGTTTCTTGTTCATTTTCTTCCTCCTATTCATAATCTATGTAAAATAATTTCTTCTCGACACATTTATGAACTTTAGTGTATTTTCTATCACAACTGTAGCAAAGCCCTTTTTCTCCTTTTTCTTCCAATTTTTGTGGTGTCCGCCCTGTAAGTTGTGGAAGTATAGGAGTAGCAACACTTCCACGTTTATATATGTGAGTAGTAGGCTTCCTTGTCGCCATAATTTTAGATTCAATTTTTCTTGCCAGCCTGAATGCCTCTCCAATGAATCAGGTTCCCAAACACGAACTTCATGTTGGATGTTATCCTTTAAAGTCCCTATGATGACATCAATCATGTGTTCCTCTGGAATATATGTTACCCTTATATTCAATTTTTGGAAGTCCTCAATGTGCTCCACCATTGAACCCTTTTCTTTTATATAATCTATCAATTGGATAAAGAAGGTGTTGCCCTTTGTATCCTCATAATGTGTTGTCATTTCCTCTATAAAAATTTACCAAGTGACAATTTTTTTATGGGAGCAAAGCCGTCGATACCATACAAATGTATTTTGTTCTAAATGTAAAGTTGCAATGCGTACCTTTTTTGTGTTTTACAAATTATTGAGATCAAAATATTTCTCCATCTGTATTATCCATGTTACGAGATCCTTGCCATCAAACTTCCTCATATCTATATTTGGAATATGGTGGTTGTTCAATCCAACATTAGATTTTAGGAAATCACGATAAACATTTATTTTGTTCTCATCATTAGTTTCCTCTTCTATATTTCCGCCATTAGGAATCATTTCTTGTATTAACCTTGTCATCAAACCTTCCATGTTTGATTTTAGATCATTCTTCATGTCTTCCATGTTGTCTTTCATTTTTTCATCGATCTTAGCTTCCATGTTATCCATCTTAGATTCCATGCCAAATTCCATGCGATCCATATTATCTTCCATTCCATTCTTCAAACCATCCATCTTAGCTTCCACGCCTTTCTTCAAACCATCCATCTTAGCTTCCACGCCTTTCTTCAAAACTTCCATTTAATTTTCTGTTGTTGTTTGCGAGAGAAATTTGGTGCACTTGCTCTTGTAATTTTGATATGTCATGTTTCACTTCTTCCTCTTCATGAGTCATAGTAGAGCATTATGAAGGCTTAATGTGTGTTGAATTCTTTTTAGGTGACATTTTAGAACCTAATACTAATATCTATGCTTCAATATGCCCTTGGAATCACTTCAAATTGATTTTCACACAAGACTTATGCAATTCAAAAAACAAATACACACCTTTTTATTGCTTTTGAGGAGCTCAATATTGAAATTGAATTATCTCTGTGATTTCAAATATTCAATATCTGAAATTCGGCCCTGTAGTAGCCCTCTGAATCTTCTTTCGAATGCCATAGGTATGAACTAATTTTTATTCTTCAAGGAAAAGTTATGTTGAATCTCCCAAAATAACCTAATTATGTGTTGGTTCAGTAGAGTGAACTTGTACGACATGCCACGTGTCACTGTTTCCTCCTTTGGATTTGAAATTGATACACAGGAAACTAAATTTTGTATGCTTGCGACCACTTTTTACATAATTCCAATCAGATGCTCAGAGATAGATTTTTGATGATTTTCCCATGGTCACCTCTTTGAGATGAAATTCAGGAGCTTGAAAAAACCCTAACTTCCACAGATCATATCTCTAAAAATATTGTGAACCAATATCTAAAATGTTTACAGGAAGTTCCTCAGGCATTCGACTTCACTCTGTAAAATTTTTTCCTCTGAACCTTAGTATAAAAAAAGCTATAGAAAAAATGCCACGATGACATGTTTGGAGCAAAAAAACCCTCGAATAAAAAGCTCTGATAACAAATGTTATGAAACCAGCTCCAAAAATAGAAGAAAAGAGAGATCAAGGCTTTATAAATAAGCCACTTCAAGGGGGAAACCTCCAATACATTACATAAATGAAAAATTATTATATGATACAAATGAAAAAACCTCCTTCTATATATAGGAGTCCATGGGGTCACAATATAATCCTACCTGACGTAACAATAATAATGTAAGGGCACAATAATAACAATATTGGGGTTACAAGGGTACAACAATAACAATAAGGGGGTTACACTAACAAAAATAAGGTACTATAATAGTAATATAGGGACCTAATAGTTCCCTTGACAAGACGTACAAAATAACATGTGCGGAAAACCATCCTACTCAAAATCGTGTGCAAACCCATGTACAAACCAAAAGGTGGGTCCATCCATCTAATAAAGGGTCAAAATTTGTTTTACGGCAGTGCTGCCATGAACTCCGTGTAGGGGGAATGCCACCCCCTGCAAACCCCCCGACAAGTGGGACTACCACCCCCCTTGTGACCCCCCTGTTGTGCCCGGTGCAAGCGTAGGGGGGCTTCCACCCCCCTCTTTCCCCCCACTTCGTGCCTACTTCTAATCGTGGAAAGAATATAAAACACACCCAATATCAAGATCATCATCTGTTACAATAAATTTTCATCATGATATCTTTATTAAGGGAGGCATAACTGTGCTCAACACATAAGACAACATTACATGTACAATGATCAATAATTCATGTCCACTGATCACTGAGAGTGGACCCATGTTTGGATGATTGTTTGTATGATCATATCCATCATACTATTTAATATTTTATTACTCATGAAATCACAACCCGGATGGATAAAACTAGATTTTTGGTCTTATATCTCGTTCATTCTATCACTTGATGTACGAGCCCAACCATTATGGTTTTCAATCTCCTGTGGTTATCATTTATTGAAGAGCTCTCCAGATTATCCACAGTTATATAAAATTCGTCGATGTTTCAAATCCCAACAGGGATCCATATTTAGGATGTTGAATCTTCATTCAACATCTTGTCTTGAAGATGGATTCCCATTGGGATTCGAAACATCGACGAATTTTCTACAACATTTTGGATAATCTAGAGAGCTCTTGAATGAGCCTAACCATGCGAATAAATGATCTAAAGTCAAACATGGTAGACACCATATGATTACCGACCAATGATGTAATTTGTAATAGATGTGAAAGAAGCCATAGATGATGTTAATGCTTCTCAAGGTACCATATTACAATCTGTATGGTGTGAATGAATGAGTTGGAGTTGAACACCACACAAAATCTTTCAGTCAAAGGCCAATGATGAAAACCAGTCACCGAGAGTGATGAAACTTTCCATTGATGTATGCAATCTCCAAGGTACCAAAGGGAGTTTCTAAGTCAAATTTCTAGATAATGAGCTGATTTTTGACAGGAAGTGGCTTGTCGCAGGAGGGCCTTGATGTATGCCCAATCAATGACACGAAACGGGTATATCAAAATTTAATAAAGAATGATGCTAATGTGGAACTGGTTCAAGAACAAAAAAACATAAATAAAACTCTAAAGGTTCCTTTTCATAAATAGTCTCTTAAGTTCGAAAAGGTAGAAAAAAATACACAAGAGAACCTCTTAACCATGTTCGAATAAGGTATTCCTTTTTCGTAAATAGTCTATCTTAGTATGGAAAAGCGTTAAAGTTATACTGAGTAGACATATTTTCATTTACTTTAACTAGTTCAAAAAGACAAGTGATCGAAACTATTTTCATGTTTAGGGAGTCTAAAAAGAGTTGAAAGAGGAATCAAGGGGGTTCCTTTTTCATGAGTTTACAGAGCCCCAAAAAGTGATAAAAGTATGCTTCATCAAAATGATCTATTTCCACTCAAAAATATCATTAGTTCCTTCAAACAACTATCAATCTACTTAGAAAATCACGAGAATATTAAAAATATATGATACATGGTAAAATTAGATCAAATTTAGTTCAAAATAATAAAATATAACTAAATAGTCGTAAAAATTACCATAAATAGGATAAAATTAATTTTATTTTTACCATTTCATATTTTACCTCTTGATGAGTGAACTCAGAGTGCATTCCCCCCCCCTCAATATTCAACAGTTGATTGCGGCCAATTCGGTGGATCATTTTCAGTGTCATCACTTCCAGATAGGAGATCTTACGTTCCTCTTTCTTTTCACAGTTCCAGTTTTTCATTTCATGCAATTTTTTCAAGTTTTGAGTGATTTAGGGCTTTAATTTTACACCCTAGCTCTAGTGCACCCCAACAATGTCGAAAAGTGTGTTAGGAAAGTAAAAATATAACTATGGAGGGTGTTGTAGTGAATTTCCTCCCTTTAGTATGATGGAGTGGGCGCATTCTAAATTTTTTTTTATTCTTTCCACTCAAATTTCTCTCAGATTTTTGCATGGAATTCATTCTAATAATTTTTCTTGTCATGTTTCAGGTATCCATTAGAATGAAATGGCTTTCATTTGGAGAGAAAGAGAACATGAAGACAAAGACATGAATGCTTCCAATGGTCCAACAACCATCCAAACATTGAGAAAGTGTGGGCTTCTCAAGTTATTTTTTCTTCCTGGGATGAGAGCATATATGGAACTAGTAAAGTATCTTGTCAGGGCATGGGATGTGCAGGCACAATCCTTCAGGATTGGAGAACATATGCTCAACATAAAGGTGGGAGACATATATTTATTGGAAATTTTATCAAGGAGAGGCACCTCTATCTCGCTATCTGGTTTGAGAAGGTGTGGAGAGTCTGTCAAGGACTATATTGCTGCACACTCTAGACCTCGATCCCATCCAAAAAAATATGGGAAAAATGAGATTAAGCATGTGGTTCGTTTACCTATTAGGACAATCCTTTTCATCATTTCTAGATTGGCCGAAAATGTTACCTTGCATTTGGATGACAGGTCCCAATGCAATACACATTAGAATGTATAGAGACATCATTTTTAAATTGGAGTGCAGGGGTGTTAGCAAAAAAGAAGGAACAACTCACCAAGGAAAAATATGGGTGATTGAAAAAATTTGGGTATGGTTCCATTTTGATCTCATTTGATTTGGAGAGGATTTCATTACTCCGTCCACAACATATATCACTTAATCTTCTAGATCCCAGAGCTTCACATATGAGGTGATGGGTAGACCTCATGTTTAGACATGTAGGTCCATCTTCCATGAGTTTCACAAATGTCTTCTTTTTATGGCTACCTATTCATCTCATTATGATTGAAGACTATGTAATATTCCAAATTTTTCCTTCAATAAATTGGAATAGTATTTTTTGCTATTTTCACTTAGGATTTGAATAATTGGGTGAGAAGGCCCATTCATAATACAAACATGGATAAAATCCCTCTAGTATGGAAAGGGATCAGCCTTTGAACTAGATTTTTCACCCTTATGTGTGAAAGGAGACATTGGCAAAGAGGCTAGGTCAAGTTTGACCAAGTCAAATAGCGCAGAGGTATGAGGTGGAAAGAATCTTATGGGACAGTGCAAAGAAAGAGGAGGGAATATTCCTTGAAGGAGGAAACCCTTATAGAGTGGGACCCATGAAGGGGGAGCTCTCATGTGTTTAAAAGGAGGGCAAGGCAGCCATTGTTTCACATGCATATGATTATAGATTTCTTGTCTACTTTGACTACTTGTAGTCCTGGCTATTTAGCTGAGTTGCTATGCTACTTAGCACAAGGATTTCATGCTTAGGAGTCCTTATCCTTTCTTGAGAAGCCTCTTGAAGGATTTTTACTGATTTTCCTCACATCTAGGCTTGAGGCCAAGCATCCTCCTCTAGGACAGCGTTATTCCTGAAGCAGGATAATTCTATGTTGCAGGGTGTTGTAGTGAGGAGTCACAACACCTCTTCCATCTCTTTTTTTTCAAAGGGAGAGTCTTTATTCCATTTGGAGGATTAGTTTGGAAGCCATTGGAGCTTACTGTAGATCTTGGCATTGGGCCAACTCATTCCTTTTCCCCTACAGTGCAGTTTGCTTCAGTAACTGCCTTATTTTCATAGAGCACTTGTTGTGGGGTTTTGCAGTGTTGATCAAAGGGTGAGATCTCCAGTGTAAGGATCAGCCTTCCACTTGAGAGATCCATTGGAGGAGATATTGATATCATATGCAACATCTTTAGTCTTCTACATCCATTTCCATTTTCTGAGTTGCAGTTGCTACCCGCAACTTCGACATTTTTTCCATTCTCAGGATTGTTGTATTATTGTTTCTAGGGGTTGAGAGCTTTCTCCCCCTTATTTCTTGAGCTATATATTGTCATATCTTTCTGTTATGATGTAATATGGAGCAGCACCTCTTATAAACTACGTCCTCTTAGCCTACATAAATACAAGTGTAGCAGTGTTCTTCTATTCTCATGTACATGTCCCTTTTGAGGCTGCATTGTTTACTTGAGTGACTCTTTCCTCAAGGATTTGTATAGCATTGCTTCTATAATACATATTTGTTGGCTATCTGCATCTTTATGTGCCCAGGATTAATAAAATAACGTTGTTTTTCCATCTCTTGTTCAAGCATTATTGCAGTCCCTTCATTGGGCACTTTTTGAGGACATCTAAGTGTGGGAGATCTGTTTAACCCACTTATAAGGATTTATTTGGAGCCTCGTCTTGGATTTAGCACTTAGACACATTGTTCTAAGGGATCCCGGTCTTGGTTTCAATTCTTGTAGTAGCCATTACTGGAAAATGCATTTTCCAGTCATGCCTTGCTAGCTATTCCAGATTTGGAATATTACAGTGGTATCAAAACAACTTTCTTGGCTCAGCCTGTGAGTCTTAGCCCAAGAAGATCAGAATGATGAAGAATATGAGATTAATCTCATCAGTGTTTAGATCCAGAGAGAACCTCTCCAAAGAGGTTAAGAAGATTGAAGAAAAATAAGAGGAAGGACCATGCACTTCCTATTCTCATCAAGAAGAAGACAAGCATGAAGGACACTTGGATTATTAGGTTCTAAGTGATTACCTTGTTGAGTACAGATCTCAAACTAGAACCTTCAAGGAGACTCTAAATTTCCCTCATTTAATCTAGTTAAAGGAAGAGAAGAGACCCTGCAGCAAAAGAGAAATCAAAGGCAATATATTTCTATTGTCTACTTTTGATGGATTATCTACAGCAAGAACTTGGGTGAGAAAGTTGGAGGCATTTTTTCTACTACATCCTGTAGCAGGGAAAGAAGCTGTTGAAATCTTAGCACTGCACTTGGAGGGTGAAGCCTATGTTTCATGGTGTCAGAACTTGAGCCATGCAAGGGTAAATTTTTTTGCAGAGTTCACTCAGAGGTTGATCAAAACCTTTGATGTAGAAATAACAAAGGAGGAAAATCTCACACCACTTGAGGAGCTTTGTCCTAACACTGTCACACTAATGGAGGAGCAGCCACATGCATCAATAGTTGAGGCAGCCAACACTTTGGAGGAAGGAACTCTTGCAGCCCTACAAGAAGTTCCCAAACATCATAAAGGTATGAAAATATTTCCACTATCTATTGTTGCAGCAAATTCTTTTAATAATTGTGGAGATTTACTTTTACATGACCAAGGGTCAAATCCCACTGCTAAAATAGAGCAGCTTGGTTGCACTAGGCAGTGAAACATGGAAACATTCAAGGAGGAAGCAAGCCATCATTCTCATGAGCCATTGTTGGATTGTACGTCACATTTGAGGTTGGGGTTTGAAGACTTGAAGGAAGATAATAGACATCTTGGAGTGAGAAACCCTTTCTCCTTTCAAGATGACACTTTCTCAATGAGCTCCTCTCAGCTCAAAGAGGAACTTCTACTTTCAGAAGATCCAAGATCTCATTGGTTTTGGAAGACTATTGTTGAGAGGGAGGTCTCAAGGAGAGATATCATTAGAGGTGCACTTCAACACACCATGGAGTGCAAAGATTTTCTTCCTTTCTCACAGGAGCAGATAGAAGATGGGGGACATCTTAGGATGGATAACATGTCTCATGCTTGTGTTGGACATTCCTTGACCCATACACATCATGATGGGAGGTTTTTTCCTACCACCTATTTGGGTCCTTATAGGGTCTCATTGATCCTTGAGACGGTTGCATTTCAAAATCCCATGAAGTGCAAAGACAGAGATTTGGTTTGGGAGGATGGTAGCCCTCATGGGAAGAGTACCAAGATGAAAAGAAGGAGAAGGCATAAAAAATTGATTGAGTGGATATGGTTGAGGAGAAAGGAGCTGGGAGGCTACTTGAAGATATATGACACCGAGCAGCAGGAGGCTTGGCTGTGCTGGTTGCTCTTGAAGGAGTTTGGCCATCACTTGGCATGTCCTCTTCCAAGGAGGATGGGGATGGAGGAGAGATGGCAGGATACTTGCATCATCACACAACATAGAGTATGGATGCATAGTGTTGATATGATACTCATATCATTCATTGTGTCTTCATCACATGAGTTGTATAATGGAAGTATGGGGAGGCACCAAAATATTTTGTTGCTTTGCTTGTTCTTGGGAGAGCAAGAGTAGATTTGCTCTCACACTTTGCATGATGTTACAGGAGGAGGAGATGGAATTTTCTCCTTGGATTTTCATGATAGAGAGGTACTTACACCTTGGGAGGAACTTCTTATGTATTGCAGCATTATGGGAGCTATCTTTGACAAGGAGAATGTCAAAGAACAAATCTTGGTATTGATAGGAGCCTATTTGCATGAGCTCACAGCACTATCACTTTGGAGCAAAGATTTATGGATGGAGTGTCCCCAGGATCAGTTCACTTTGGATGCACTTGGTGAACAAGGAGGAGGTGATGATGATAGAGTAGTGGATAGAAACATCTATCACTATGACATAATATTATTGACTTGGATTTCCAAGCATGAGAAGAATTATCTTCTTGAAGCACATGGTTCATTCTTCTTCATAGCATGACAAAACACTATGGAGGACTCACTCATGAATCCATATACCATCTTACTTCTGGCATATGGTAATAAGTTTGTTTTTACATGTATTGACTTCCATACTGTTACCATTTCTTTGCAGTGCATTGCTCCACAAGACGGCAAGCTTTTCACATTGCTCCATGTTCATAGATGGGCCAATCTATATGATGGAGGCAACCATCTTTTATATGGCCTTGGGAAAATGTTTTCTCATTACATGTATGTTCAGTTTTTATGTCCAAATATTTTCCAAATGATGACATACATGCTTAACTATGTATCAAGAAACATCGTGCCTTGTACTTTTCTGAAGCAGCAGTTTGAGAAACTGCGTTGTCACTATTGGGAAAACTATTGGTACCTTCTTGCACCACATGAAACCTTCAACATTTCCTTCATTTTGATTCTGATCATGACTTCATTTTCTGATATGGATCTGATTTTTATGGGAAGCATGATTATGAGAGAGGCACATGAGTTAGATGTGTCCTTGAGTGGGGAGAATTCCCACATTTTCTACACTACATGTTCTAATGGGAGCATGGGAGGAGATATGGCCACCACAGCTACATATGTGTTCTCTTTTGAGGTGGACCAAAGACTTGATAGTCATCCATTGTATAACCATGGGCAAGTGCTTGATCATGTGTTGTTGTTACGTTCAACCATTTACTATTCATTAGTGGATGTGATGAATTTTGTATGTCACTTGCCATGTTCCTTTCGAAGATGGAAGTGGATGAAAATGCACCGTATCCTCTTGAGATATTGTTTGTATCATGCATCATCATGTAAAAATTGCAGCAAAATTCTCATTAGGATGTTCTATGATGATCATGTCATATTCACCATGGATGGATTATTTTGGGCCAGCTTGTTCTTCAACGATGGAGGAGAATTATTTGGAGGATTGTTCTTCACTTTGCCATTTGAGGGCAATAATTTTGTAGCCCAGGACCAGTACACACTCTACACTTATCATGATTGGAGAGAAGGATAGCATGGGGTAGGCTATGATGCTTACCATGATCAGATTTTTAGCCCACCTTCATTTTCGGAGCTTGAGGTGGAAGGAGATTTTCAGGAGTTGCCTTGTTGGGAGGTGGCTCATTTTATTTGGATGATTGCTTGGGGAAGATGTTTTCCCAATAATTTTTATTCTCCATGCCTTGCGAGTCAACTCTTCAGTTCTATCATTGCAGTTGCTTGAGGACAAGCAACATTTGGGAGGGGAGGACTGTATTATTCTAAATTTTTCCTTCAATAAATTGGAATATTAATTTTTTCTATTTTCACTTAGGAGTTGAATAATTGGGTGAGAAGGCCCATTAATAATAAAAACATGGATAAAATCCCTCTAGTATGGAAAGGGATCAGCCTTGGAACTAGATTTCACACCCTCATGTGTGAAAGGAGACATTGGCAAAGAGGCTAGGTCAAGTTTGACAAAGTCAAATAGCGCAGAGGTATGAGGTGGAAAGAATCTTATGGGACAACACAAAGAAAGAGGAAGGAATATTCCTTGAAGGAGGAAACCCTAATAGAGTGGGACCCATGGAGAGGGAGCTCTCATGTGTTTAAAAGGAGGGCAAGGCATCCATTGTTTCACATGCATATGATTATATATTTCTTGTCTGCTTAGACTACTTGCAGTCCCAGCTGTTTAGCTGAGTTGTTGTGCTGCTTAGCACAAGGATTTCCTGCTTAGGAGTCCTTATCCTTTCTTGAGAAGCCTCTTGAAGGAGTTGTACTAATTTTCCTCACATCTAGGCTTGAGGCCAAGAATCCTCCTCCAGGACAGTGTTATTCCTGAAGCAAGATAATTCTGTGTTGCAGGATGTTGCAATGAGGAGTCACAACACCTCTTCCATCTCTTGTTTTTCAGAGGGAGAGTCTTTCTTCCATTTGGAGGATCAGTTTGGAAGCCATTGGAGCTTATTGTAGATCTTGGCACTGGGCCAACTCATTCCTTTTCCCCTACAACGCAGTTTGCTTCAGTGACTGCGTTATTTTCATAGAGCACTTGCTGTGGGGTTTTGTAGTGTTGATCGGAGGGTGAGATTTACAGTGTAAGGATCAGCCTTCCACTTGAGAGATCCATTGGAGGAGATATTGATATCAGATGAAACATATTCAATATTCTCCATCCAGTTCCATTTTTTGAGTTGCAGCTGCTACCCAGCAACTCCAGCATTTTTTCCATTTTGTATATTTCAGCCAATCCTTCTCAGGATTGTTGTATTATTGTTTCCAAGTGTTGAGAGATTGCTCCCCCTTATTTCTTGAGCTATATATTGTCATATATTTATGTTATGATGTAATATGGAGCAATAACTCTTATAAACTGCGTCCTCTTAGCCTGCAAAAATACATGTGTAGCAGTGTTCTTCTATTCTCATGTACATGTCCCTTTTGATGCTACATTGTTTACTTGAGTGACTCTTTCCTCAAGGATTTGTATATCATTACTACTATAATAAATATTTTTTGGCTATATGCATCCTTATGTGCCTAGAATTAATAAAATAACACTGTTGTTCCATCTCTTGTTGAAGCATTGTTGCAGTCCCTTCATCGGGCACTTTTTGAGGACATCTAAGTGTGGGAGATCTGTTTAACCCACTTAGAAAGATTTCTTTGGAGCCTCCTCTTGGATTTAGCACTTAGACACATTTTTCTAAGGGATCCAGATCTTGGTTTCAATTCCTATAGTAGCCATTACTGGAAAATGTGTTTTCGAGTCATGCCTTGCTAGTTGTTCCAGATTTGGAATATTACAGACTATCCATATGCTGGTATGGACTACCATGGAGATCCAGTGCTTGTGCTACCTAAAGATGAGCAATGGAGTGTCATAAGTAAAACAAAATAATTTTTTAATTTTTGAGTTTTACTATGTTTTGGTATTTTACATGTATGCAAGACTAAATATTGGTTTCTACATGTATACATTAGACCCGTTTGACCAGTGGGTTCATCTTATCTTCAGTGTGTTGGGGACCCACAACAAGCACATGTTGGATTACAGGTTTCTATAGAGGCATGAAAGGTATTGCAGGATATCAATGTTGCTGAAACACTTATAGAGTTTGAGCGACATGTTGAGGGATTGACCTAGGGCATATCAGAGACTAGGGTCAATCAAATCCCTATGAGACTACAATGCCATATTATTTGAGTGCCTAACTGTATTAACCGATTTTTGTGCAAAGTAGCTCGTGCAGTTTTTTGTTACCATGAGCACCATTAATATTAGTCTACTAGGAGGATATAGAGCCATAATTTGACTACATGTATGTTTGATATGATAGGTTGTGTGGCCATATGTGTCTCAGGCACAAATTTTTGTAAAACCATAATTTTATATATACAACTATCTGCCTATAAATGCTTCTTATGTGTTCTATTATCTTGTTCAATGTATGTGATGTGAATTGAATTGAAATTACATATGTCGCAAATGTTTGTCTAAAACATGATTTTCCAATGCATTTTTCAATGTGTTTAGACTTTTAGGAATGTGTTGATAATGGATATAATCAAAATTTCTTTCAAGTAGGAGAAACCTTGGAAACATACAAAGCATAGTTGGATTTCTAATTGAATAGACATTATTCAAGTGTACTAATACAAGTTGTGAGTCAAGTATGACAACTATACAACAGATACCATGAGAAATAACATCAAAAAACAACTCGAACACTTCACTATACTTAGTGATTTTATTGGTAGAGCAAATGATCAAAATCCCTTGTAAACTCACTGACTCAGAAATTTGAGCATATATAGCCCACATCGTGGAGAAAAGGTTCCAAGTAATACAACTAGCACCATCAGCATAACCAACATATGGTTGAAGGGATCTTGACATATGTAAACCAAATGTAAAGAAATATCAACAGATACACACTACAAACACACTCAACAGACCAATAGATAGTCTATACATAGTGAACTATACAAAAAATGAACTAAGCATAGTATTTTTTGAGGTACAGTCCATTTCTGGGTTGCGTTAAAGGAATACCATCGAAATCAATAAGCTCATAGGCCCTGTTACCATTCAAACTAGCAGGGGTCCTAAAAGGGGATACTTGAAGGGCTATCACTAGGTCAAGGGAAAAAATGAAGAAATAACCCACTGTCACCTCAGCTAAGGCTCCCTACTATTTAAATACTTTCACCAATGGGGGGAGACATGTTATAAAAGGATCAACAAAATTGAATGGATAAATGATAGGATGAGAGGTGATCCTAGAATCCTATTCCCAAGAGAGGATCATATATATGGCTTTCTTGCTTTGAAAGTAAGATGAAAGGCTCTCTAGGAAGGGATTAAGGGAATTCTAAGAGCTAGGGTTTAAGTATATTACTTGTCAAGAATATTCTTAGCTCCTAAAACCATTGTGGAAATTGGGCTTCCAAGTCGTTTTTGTGAAATTGGCTTTAATAGGTTTTGGTACCACATGAGACCAAGTGGACTTGAGGTTAGGTCAAGGGAATGGGGTTGAACAACCAATGATGTGCTTGACCTAATCAGGGAGGAGAAGGGGATCAAGGAAGTAATTTTCAATGAAAGGTGATGCAATGATCCTAGTGAGTTTTCTAGCCTAAGAAGACCAAGGGAAAAAATAGATATTCGAGCTAGGGCTTGTGAATCTCAAGATCCCACTGTTATAATATCATGAAATTTAGAGGGATTCTTGAGGACACATCAGCGTTGTTTTTGACAAAAAATTGAAGTGTTTGGATGGATAGATTGTGAGATAAGTGATGCCCTAGGTGACCTATGTAGGTTAACCCTAGAAAAGAGTGGAAGGTGAAAGAAATAAGATTTGGGGTTATCACCTATGGAGGACCATTTCCTAATACTTTGGGGAGATTGGATTCAAGAAGAATTATGACTATGAATTTTGGATTCTCTAGGTCAAGGAGTCCTCAAAGACAACATTTCTTAGCATTAGGGCAGCAACAAAAGAAACTTCAAAGAATTTATACTTCGTTTTGAAAAAGAGATGGCTTATCAAGATGAATTTCAACACTAAAGAATCTCTAGGAAAATTCATTCATAATACATTTCCCATACATGAAGCATCACTATCTAGGAACCATATTTCCACAACTTCGCATAAATGGATGCATTAAATTAGCCCTAGTATAGCGAAATCCCAGAAGCAATGTATATGACAAAAATAGAAAAAGAAAATAGTGTTAAATTTCACTTACATCAATTAATAGTATATACAACCATAAAAAATTCTCCAATCAAGAAGCTCCAAGACAAGAGAAAATAATCAAAACATCAAAATTCATTCCATTCTCCAAAAATTTGTTCTACAAAAGAATAGCGAAAATCTCACGAAAGAGAATGATCCAATCCAAGTGATGATATTAAAATGAATTCACATAACTTGTATTTATACATTTATAATGGGTTTTATTTAGCTATTTAGACCTACATTAGCCCCTATAATAAAATAATGTGAAAAATAACTAACTATTTGTGACAAGGCCACCAAACTAGTTCATAAACAGAAGAATACGCCTCTCAAGAGTTTGGATGATCAATAATGCATGTTCTTGGGCCTTCTAAGAAGCTTGATGAAGTACAAAAGTGGCATAATGATGAATAGGACTCCCCAAAGTAGTTGACAAGTGGTTTGCCCCTTTCTCTCCAAATAATAAACATGTGATGCTTTCAATGGATGTGGGGGCACACATGTAACTTAATGGGTATCCAAGTAGATCGAAGATTCATGTACACGATCTGTAAGGCCTCAGTTGTTGGTGTAAGTGATGCCACATTAGTATAGAAGTCCCCAGTCATCTTCCAAGTGCATGGTATGACTGTGGGGTCAATTGGGCATGGTGAACTAGGTGCATCTTCCTCATCCAATAAGTGAATCGTGAGAAACCTTTGAACACATCTGAGGATTCATGGATTGTTGTCTACTATTGTGGAGGCCCATGTATCTCTACACACACCCTACCTGTGCCAATGCATCCCTCTAGAGGGTTATCACGCCATATAGGGAGACCAAACCAAAAATGTAGACCATCTAAAATCCTGCATAAGATCCAATTTGTTCCATAGCCTTCCAGTATAACAAGTAATTTAAGGAAATTGAGTTAAAGAGCTTACAAAATATGGAAAATAGGTGGGTAATTCATAATGGCATGCCCTTCCATAATGCACTTTGGCATGTGCTAACGTATCCAAGCTCCAAACGGGGTTAACCAAGTACCCTATTAGGTGGTTTCTACCTTTAAAGGGGATAGTATGTCCAGGTCACATCCTTCAAAGGGTGGTGGCATGTGATAAAGAGATGAATGAAGTAGGGAAGGAAAGGGGCAACCTTGGGCCACATGTTGGGATACAAGGGTATATAGTAAAGGGAAGCTCGCACTTGGGTATATAATGTATAGGAGGGAGCAATCGTGGTGCATGAGATACCCCGACCTTGATTTTTCCACCCTTATTTATATGCCTTTTATTGTTTATGATTTTTCTTTGATTAGATGCTCAAGGCTTAAAGGATAAGAGTATGATGTGTAAGGTATAACAATGGATACCCCATTTAAGGTAGGGTTGTTAATTTCCCACTAGGGCTTGGGACAATCATGGGTTCCTGAATGATAAAGGAGGCTCGTCTAGGGCCTATAGGAACCAGGGTGATGGCCATGGGGATGGGGTAGAGCTCATGCATTTGGCTTTTCCCTATGTGTTAAATGTGTTTGTCTCGAACATATTTTTCATTTTGTGGCACATTATCCTATTGAATGTGGCCAATTATGCTTTTAATTTTTCTTTTCAGTTACATCAACCTCTAGGGCTCGACTCAAGGTGTGAGAAAGGGGAAGGGGAGGCTAACCCTATGTGGACCCAGTGGAATGTGGACCTAGGTGGGAAAGATGATGGATGGGGTTATAATAAATAGACATGAAGTGATATATGTGGATGGGGAAGCGGGACCACACAAACAAAATCGAGGTTTTCCATGTATTGCCACCCCAAAACCCAAAGGTTAGTAAAAGATACCCCACGGGACTAAGATCTAAGGGTAAAATACAAAATAGGTCTAGGGGACATAAGCACAGACTTAAACCAATATTTCCACCAATTCCCCCCATTAATCCATACCCAAAAGTGTCCATAATATGCAAACTACAATACTCAATTACCAAATGACAAGGCATACCTTTAGGTTTGGAAAGCCCACCTTGAAACATATTGTTAGTATGAATCTTAATAGCAAGTGTATGAAAAAGGCTCAGTTTAGCCATGCATAACAAACAACCCTAACAACAAATATGGCTGCTAATATCTTTAGATTTGCAATTAGTTGACAAGACAAGACAAGTTTCTCCATGCATCTAATAGACAAGACAAGAATGTTTTAAAGAATTTTTTGTATTTAAGACACCTGGGAGGAGAACATAGAAAGATGTTACTAGTACTCCTCAATGGGATGGGTTCTTGTAAGTCCTCAACACTTCAAATCTAAAATCCCTCTCTCTTGAAGTGTAGAAAACCCAAACAAAAATGGAACTCAAAGAGAGCTCATAAGAAAAATGGTAGCAAAATATGACAATGATGGTGGATCAAAGTCAAACCAAAAGTATAGATCCAGAGTGATATTTAGGCAAGAAAAGGTAGTGAGTGAATGGAAAAACCCTTCTATTTATAACAAAATATTGAGTTAGTCTAGATATTGGTGCATAATTAAAATATTATTAACCGGTTCTAGATCCAACTTTTATGGGATATTTTATTATATTTGTTGGAGGGAAAAAGAATTTGACTTGGGTCAAACCCCTTTATTTGTAAATAATAAATAAATAAATGATTTATTTATTATTTTAAGGATGTGGTTAAGTAATAATCAAATAAATAATTATTTATTTAATTATTTATGAGTGATTTAGACCAATTTAACAAGGAATATTTTTTAAATAAGGTTTAAATAATTATTCCTAGAAAATAATCAGATAAATAATAATTTATCTAATTAATTTGCCTGTTTTGGGTTAAATATGACCAGGAATATTAATTAAACTTTTGTTTAACTAATTATTCCTTGAGGAAAATCAAACAAATGTGGAATTATTTAATATTTCATCACGGGGTTTCCTATTTAGACCATAAACAACTTAATAAAGGTGGTTTACTAAGTTATTTTTCATATTAAAATCAATTTTACTTAGGGTAAAATTGGTCTTACATTGTGTACTTAGGTCCATCTAATAGTAACATGTTAGATGACCAAAAAATGGTGTAACAGATTGCCCCCCAGCATGTGAGCATTAGGAGATAATCGTATGATCGAAGTACGTTGTAAGAAATCAATCACTAGACACCGAAGGGGAAGTAAAAGAGAAAGAAATATAACGTAGACCAAAGCGCTAGAGGACTAGACCCTGAGGAGGCGAGACTTACAGCTGTGACAAGTCTCTTTTATGAGTGAGTACCTGTGCTATAGGCAGCGGGGGGGGCATACCTATGCCCGCCGAGACAAAGTACAAAAAATAATGTGTCCAATAAGCAAGGGACTAAAATATATAGTACATGTTGGCATAAACATGAGCCAGATAAAAACACGATAATGAATCCCACATACATACTGTGCTTGGGATAACAACCGAGACTTATACAATAATATTTGAGTGCACGAGATATAAGTACAACCAAAGTGCCCTTGTAAACAGGAAAGGGCCCTGAAAATCTGACTGATACATGCAAACTAAAAGGCGCTGCAAGCGGCTGAGGCCGACATTATCAAATCTATGGAGTTGCATCGAAGGTTGTACTAAAGAGGTCATCTGGGCATGTGGGGGGCTACTTGAAGGGCCACCCCCTCATGAGGTCTGAAAACATCTCACACACACCCGGGAATCACAAGTATCATCTGCTAGATCACTGAACCATCAATTATACGGATCTTGATCATGCTATAAGGAGTTGGAGCTGATAAAAAATCAAGTCAAAGGGCAATAAGGAGTCCCTTTGCCTGTTTTGAGGCACCAAAAAAGAGTGGAAGCTGGAACCAAGGTACACTACCCTCTAGACCTATCTTCTGGAATGAATGATCTGATGTCGACAGAACGAGGTCTACCATAGGTGAGGAAATAAGGGATGCTCAACCAAGGCATGAGAGAAAATAGTAGAGCGACTGACAGACTAACACCAAGGATGATGAGGAAATGGGGGGTACTAAGTAGCGGACGGACAACTACCCTTGTTAGAGCATAAAGGGCATGGATGGCCTAGCAGCGACTAACACAATATCAAAGGGGATAGGGACAGTAGGACTGAAGGCCATAATGTGCGACACGAGAGAGGAAACTAGTAATGAAGGATGGAGGACTATAGCGGGATACAAAGGGACTCGGGATAGATTCCATGGATGCAATGATGACTCATTTCAAATGCTCTGAACAAAGGTGACTCGATGATGCTGCCACACAGAAAAGGCCCAATGGGGACCATAAAAACATGAGTACATGATGGTTACTCATGACGAAAATCAACACGAGCAAGGACAAGTATGGAGGAAAAGTGGTGCCCCAAGTACAAGTGTTGCAAGTGAAGAAATTTGATTTTTAGGAGTGGTGAAGTGACCTTTCTTGGAAAAAATGTGTCATGGTGAAGTATCAAATCACAAAAAACTAACATATACCCATTTGAGGGCTCAGTGAGAGCTTTCCAATGGTACAGATGGTTTGTCAAACTAAGCTACAATTTGGCTGCAGCAGACAAAAGAAAAACCAAGGGTTTCTCTTTTAATAAGGAATTTTCCCTCCAAATTCATTTATTTTCAAGTGGAGCTATGGTGAATGTAGAGAGGAGAGAAGGCCCTAAATCTTGTGGCTATTGTAGTGGACAAACCGACCGTTGGAATCAAGAACTGTCAGTTGCAGGTAAGAGGCCTAACCCTACTCTTTCATTTCAGTGGATTGAAAGTTCATTTTAGGTTCCCAGAGCTTAGGAATAGACCCCTGCTCCTCTTCACAGATGGGTCACACTTTTTGGGGCAAAAACTATGACCTGGGTAGTAGTTTTTGGGCAGAAAACTGCAAACTATCCCAGGGTTGGGCCTGAAAAGTGTGACCTGTTAGAGAGGGGTTTTTCTGTGCTATTTTTGGCTAAGAACTGGGTTTTTATGTTTGGATACAATCTTTTCTATCAGTACAATGAAAAATATAATGGTTTTGTACAGATATGGCAGAATTACGAATCAACTAGAGAGAGAGAGACATGGGCACATTACGATCGGAGATCCGAGAGGATTAGGGTGTTTACAGTGCACTGGTTGGGTTTGGGGTTCTAAATTTTGTGGAGAACCCTCTTATGAGAGCTGGAGAGCCCTTGTTGGCCCAGATTGTCAATTATTGGGATTCAGACCATGAGGTCTTTATAGTGCAGGGGCACCAGACTAAGTTGACGGTCCAAGATATATATTTTCTAACTGGTCTCCCACCACATGCAATGGTCAGGAATACTCAATGAGTGTTACCGTGAGGGCAGAAAATCATGGAGTTTTTAGAGCGCCATTGTCACCAAGTCTCCATGTCAAGGGGACATAGATACCCATCGGGGATCTAGAGAGGTTAGAGACCCGCACTATGGCTGCAGATCCTGAGCAACCAGGCACTCCACCACATCACTGGAGGGCAGATGATGCTTTTGGAGAGTGTGTTGGGTGGGAACTACTATGGGTGGGCCTAGATGATGTTGTCGTCATTGAAATGAAATTTGTCACTATGCAAGCGGTAATTGAACCATGACTGTGCATATGGTACAATTTTGTGCTCGCTCTTCTTTAAGAAGATCCAGACACTTCGACTTCGCATACAACTCTAGGATGGGGGCCTGAGGGAGCCCAAGATGCACTGGTGGGGGTGAATACTATGCAAAGGAGGAGGTGGGGCAGTCAGACGGGTGTTCCAATCGAAGTTCTTTGCTCATTGGGACCAGATGCCATTGTACATAGACAACTATCCCTATAGTGGGATGAGTTATCATGGGGACCCGGATTTGCCACTGCCGCCTGGTCAGGTATGGGGGCTCTATGGTAAGTGAAAAATTGGTAATATTTTATGTACATTGTAAAGTTTCAAAATATTGTATATGGTATTGATTCTTTCACTTTTGGTATGCATATACAGCACTGGTAAAACCGATTGGGTATATGGGACGACCTGTAGTATCACGAACTATCGAACCTAGTAGATCGAGAATGCCACAAAATGAGGATGCAACAGCCCTCCTGGAGGACATCCGTCGTATATGTGAGAGGTTTCTGACCGGTGTTTCAGAGCGCGACTGGAAATACTTGGATGACCAATACATAGAGCCATGTATTGGTCTACCCTCAGAGTGGCGAGGGGTCATGCGGCACATTGTGATGGCTGGACAGGTGATGTGTGATCTACAAGCTGCAGGAGCAGATCCATTGGCTCAAGATCCTCCAGATAGTGATTAGTGTGTAGGGGCAGGTGGTGCCCCCATTTTTGAGTTTTTGTAACATGCTATGTGCATGTCATATGTATCTGAGTTGATGGATTCTAAAACATGTTATACGACACATATTATGGATATGCACCATGTTGATGGCTTTTTATGTTATTGTCTTGTGTTAAATGCATGTGCTTAATTCCAATCTAGAATATTGTTTGCAATGCTATCTACATAGTGATTTTGTGCTCTAGGTACATGACTGCATGTAATTATTTCAAATTCACGCATCAAAAGCTTCTCTCGTAGATATATTCTAAAAAGGATAGGATTATGCACATGATATACACGATTCAATTGCATGACAAGAAGTAGGGAATCTAAATGAACATGAAGGTGGAGGATGCGATGGGAAAGGGCATCGGCTAATAAACCTCGCACTGCATCATATTCGTCCTGATTATTGGTGGTAGTACCAATGAATACACCATCCGAGAGAACAAGCGAATGTTAGTGGGTAAAAATGGCCCAACCTACCGAGGCTAGATTCTGAGAGTAGTGACTTGTACCATCAGCATAACCGATATAAAGTGTGGATGGGAGGTCCATCTGAAAAGTGCCACAAGACAATAAATGGGAGGATGATGAACAATGCTGGCAACCTGAGCGCAAAGTAGAAATTGAACAAACAATATGAGAGGGAGTGATCTGGGTAGGATGTCTACTACTCACATGTCGACGGTTAGGTTGTGTGTGGGAGCTACTGGAGGTGTAGCTTATGCTCAGGCCACTAAATTCACCATAGACACGAATGGTGCCATCCTGCTTATGGGCGGGAAAGATGAAGTCAGGGGTGGATAAGGCTTCCATGATGTCATCATCACAATAGAAAATGGAGTGACTGGAGGAAGGGAGAGCACATAACACGATGAAGCTACCTGAATCATCATCATGAGAAGAAAGGTTCACATGTGCATCATCATGGGGGATGACGAAAGAACAAGCAGATAAGGGATCCACCGATGTTGATCCCAGGGTGTTCGCTGAAGGGAGGTTGAGTGAAACAGAAGGGGAAGTATCAAAGGGAGTTTCCACTGAGGGTCTCATGGATGATGATAGGTAGAGGATGGTGGTCGCAGGCTCCATCATCTTAACATCAGGAGGGGGAATGTCAATGGGAGCAGGTAAATCCTCAAGTTGGCTTGTCGCATACTCCGTAAGGATGGGAGAGGCAGATTGGTTCTATTCAATCTCGTACTCTCGAACTACCTCTAAAGAGGCATGGTAATGCGTAAGTTAGGGAAAATGGTGAGAATAATGTCCATGGAGATCACACAACACACAAGGTTGGTTGGTGTGGATATTCTTAGGGTTCTTGGCCGCAGTCAAGGAAGAAACAGAGGCTTCAGGGACTGTAGACTCAGGGAACGCAACATTAACCATTGGCTTGATATGGGGCAACTCAGGATAGGTATGGGTGGCATGACCGACGAAATCACTTAAAGCACAAGGCTTTGGAGGAGGAGGAGGAGCACGGTTAGTTGGGGTAGCCTTGTCTTTTGATGCCCTCTTACAAGTTTTTCCCTTTTTACCTGAATTTATCGCAACATGAGAGGGTTCCTGTTGAGGTGGCTGAGGCACTATAGTAGCGGGAGAAGTCATGGGGACCAGTTGAACCAGGGTCAAAGCAAGATAAGGTTTGGGTTGACCAGGTGGGGTAACGGCTGGGGGATCGAGGTACCAGATAAGAATCCCTAGGGTCAGGTTAGGAAGAGATAGGGTAGCCATGACAGGTACCGAGAACACTCCAGGAGGGGGAGCTAGGAACAGTGTCTGATCGGAGGGGTAATGGCCAGGCGGGACAGCTCCAAGATGGTTAAGGCCTGGAGGAACCATTCTAGGAGAGTAGAGAGGCTCATGGATATGAGTCGTAGGTGAAGGGCCAGGAGGAGGAGGTCTAGAAGGCTGAATTGAAGGGCTAGGAGTAGGCCGCGGAGGGTGAGGCTGCTGACTAGCTGAAGCAGACCACTTGAGGGAAGCCCGAGACGATTGCATCATGCAAACATTCGACGAGATGGGATTAGAGACAGGAGGAGGAAGACAAGGGAATGTACCGAGAAAAGAGGAGTCTTTGTAGACTCAAGGTGAGACACTGGTCAAGGGGTCGACGGTTTTCGTATTGGCCACTGAAGATATGATGGACTCAGGGGAGGTTTGATACTTCTGTTCATAATATGTCGACTGGTTGATGGGGACTATCTTTCCATTATGGGGAAAGGACATCTTGCAATGGACCGCATATGGTTATCAGACCTCGCATAGGTGTAACTACGACTCAATAGAATGTTGTAATCTAAGGGGGCGTCAATGAGTTCTACGTCAACGCAAACAATCTTACCCGCAAGAGTAATAAGACAATTGTAGAATAGGCCAATGGGCCGGGAGGCGTGACCATCCCATGTTCAGAGAGTGATCGTGGCAGGGGCCAATTCAGGTGATCCGAGTTGGTTCCAAACTAAAGAGAACATCACATAGGTGGATGCCCCCTCATCAATGATACAATGGGAAACGTTGGTGTTCCAGATCTTGACTGGGATTTGGAAGGCGATGGAAGCAAGAAGAGGAGAATGTTATGACCAGTCAACATCGAAGATGATAAATCTATCATTTGAAGGATCTACAGTGCCCATGGCAGATAGTAGAGATTTTTGTTGTGAAAGGCATGACTGGAGGAGTTCCACCGTTGAGATGGCAGCAGGAGATTGTGCCAAATCATCTACTATGCTATATGAATGGGAAACTTTGCCAGAAGTAGCACTTCAACGTAATGGTTCCTTAGGGATCTTGGTATGAACCTCTACCTTAGGCTGAGGGATCTACAAAGGACCATTAGGTGTCAAAATAGGCTCTGTAGAACCTAAAGAAGGGGGCTAGGGGACAAACGTAGTGGAAGGCTTGTTGTACTGATGGGACTAAGTTTGAAGGTTGAGGTATACGATTATAGGTTGGTTAGAATTCATCATGAGAATCTAGTAATCGAAGGTACTAGATGGAGGAGGTTGAGTGGCCACCTGACCTTTAGGTGGTTGGGTAGCCACATATCTTTGCTGAGGGAAAGGATTAGTAACCATAGCCGGCTGAATAGGTGCAGTATTGAGAGGGAGGGAAGGGGAGGCTTGTTTTCCTCGCAATGCTGCTTGAGACTCCAAAATTTGCCACATCTGTGGTAAAAGAAGACAATCATGCGTGTAATGATCATAGACACCACAATAAGAACAAGGCTTACTTGTGTGAAAAGGCATGTCCTGCTTGGGCTAAGTTCCCTGTTACTGTTTAGCAGTGTTAGGTGCATTATATTGAGGATTAGGTTCAGGATTACCAAGGGGAGATTGATTTTGAGTGCCTTTCCTCTTCTTTTTGGAAGGAGGAGGATTAGTCGTGCCCTACTCTACATATACCTGCCCTTGAGGGGGTGGTGGCTGCTGTTGCGGGGGTTGAGAAGGAAAGGGAGGCAGAGGTGCTAATGCTTGAAGAGCTGTAGCACCAGGCTGTGGATATGGATAATAAGGATGTTGGATAACATTGTGGTAAACACGATGTTGGGAAAAAGGATGAGGCATGCCGTATCCTAGATGCATGCTACCAGGAGGGGGAAAAGTGCAGGAGGTGCTGGCCCCCCCTGAGGGAAACCGTAGTCCATGGGAGTCTAAGCGTATGGATGAGAGAGAGCTCCAATGATACCGTCAGTGGCATGAGATGCCCCTGGTGCGTTGGCACTACCAGGTCTAGGAAGATCAAGTAGAATGGTATAAACATAATCCAAATGAGCATATAGCAGGTCATATTTTAGTGCAATCTAGAGAGCAGCTTCTTCGGTTTAAGGGAAATGCGATGCGACATCTTTGCCTATAGCAAGAAAAATATATCTAAGGAACCAGTCCATGTAGACACAGTCTTCGAAGGTAGGGGCTCAACATAGGCTCTTTCTTCTCTTCCATTCCTAGACATGATTGGATAGGCAGGTCGTAGATGATTGACGAAAAGAAGTCAAAAGTTCAGTACCAGTGTCATAACGAAGGGGAAGCTGGAAATAAGACAGAAAATCTTGGGAAAGAGTCGCGAAGGTGGTATAAGATGATGAGGCCTGATCAACATACCACTTAGAAGCTTCGCCAGTAAGTGTACGTTGGAACAACCAAAGATGGACAGAGTCATCGGTAATGGAGTTAGACGAGCACCACATGTGGAAAGATCGAACATGATTTGTAGGATATTCTCTAGCAAGACCTTCAAACTTGGGGATGTTAGAAGGGAGCTTGGTCGGCATAGCAGGCCAATTAACATCATGGTGTATAGGGTCATTGATCAATAGGTTAAAATCGGGAAGACTCAAGTCTGCCATATAGGGGAGCAAGGGAGTAGTCGGGGTAGTTCCTGTTGTAGTAGCACTAGTAGTATTCCCAACATTAGGCCCAGTGCTACGACCAACGTTAGGTCTTGAACCAGACATGGTGAAGGTGACAAGGGGAGAACCAGGGGTGGAACTAGAAGGGAAACCCAATGAACCAAAAGAGGAGTCGAAGTGCGGACTCGATGGAGGACTAACTCAAATCCTACGCAGAGGAGTAAGTATTCCTACTAGAAACTGAGGATGAAGGCCAACAAGTCTCCAGGATAAATTCCTTGGTGACACAATGGTGAAGGTGTAAACACGGAACAAAGGGAAGAGAGACCAACAAGGGCGAAGAGGTGCAGGATCAACTAATTACAATGTCGAAACAAGGGAAGAGAGGTGCAGGATCAATTGATTTCAATGTTTAAAGTATTTTCTTCGTAGTGTTAACCAACCTCTTCTTCACTTAGGGTGTGTGTGTTAAGTGTGTAAATTTTAATTTTTAAACCCAGATGTTTGTAGAGAAAAAGAAAAAGTGTGTTGTATAACTATAAATAAACCTGCAGCTAACAATATATGAAATTGAAATAACAGAAAATAAACAACTAAATATGCATTAATCTAAACCCAACGAGGCAGGCCTCTCAACAAGTAGTTTGTAGGTGGGAAAAATCTAGTCAAAACACACCAAAATAGCAAATAGATCTAAAGTCGGGAGGGATAATGATCTAAAGGTCAGATCTGCTGGAAATAGGTGTAGAAAAAAACAAAAAATCAAAGGAAAATTGTTGTAAATGAGGTGGCGAAAGGCTATAACATGGAGGGGAGCGGAGAAGACCCTAGAGAAAAACCCAAAGAAAACTAAAAGGAGGTGTTCTGGATGGATAAATAGTCAATCTGAAGTGGATCTAAAGCTAAGGGATCAAATCTGAAAAATGGCTAAAGAGTGTGAAATTTCAGACAACCTACAACATCTAAAACTCTTCCACAAAAGGTGGAGGGTACTGAAGCCCTAGGGAGCTAGGTTCCCACTTTTTTGAGTAAAAAATAACAAGTACAAGTCTAAAATGGGCAGAGACGGAGGTCAGACAACCTTAAAAGGATGCCCAGACAAACCTAGAAAAGTCTCAGAAAAATTCCCACAAAAAGTCCAGGTCGCAGTTTTTGACATGTTTTCTCCAGTGGTTATAGGTTTAGGCCTATTTTCTGCGCCCTGGAGGTTCAGGTCGCAGGTTTTGGCCCTAAAAGTGTAAGCTGCACTTCCAACACTCTCGAAAGCAAGTTTCATAAAAATTTGTCGTCTCAACAATGACTGATGCCTGTCACCTGCACAATAGGTCCGAAAACACACAGAAGTTAGAATTTTCAATGTTTTAGGGTTTTATAGGTTAAAAACAACATCAAGAAAAGAAAAACAAGAAGCTAAAGAGAAATCCTAGGGTTTGAAGAAACTGGATATGCAGGGATCTAAAAAACGACAGAGGTCGTAATCGTAAACCCTTGTGGGTCGCCAGTTGTTAGTATGAATCTTAATAGTAAGCGTACGAAAAAGGCTCAGTTTAACTGTGCATAAAAAACAACCCTAACAACAAAGATGGTTGCCAATATCTTTAGATCTGAAATTAGTTGACCAAGATAAATGTTGTAAAATCTAGATCTGTGCATTAAAAGACATTAAGTAGTAAATAAAAGTAAGAGTTGCTCCATGCATCCAATAGACAAGACAAGAATGTTTTAAATAATTTTTTGTATTTATGACACCTAGGAGGTGAACATAGAAAGATGTTACCAGTCCTCCTCAATGGGATGGGTTCTTTTAAGACCTCAGCACTTCAGATCTAAAATCCCTCTCTCTTGAAGTTGTAGAAAACCTAGACAAAAATGGAACTCAAAGAGAGCTCATAAGAAAAATGGTAGCAAAATATGACAATGATGGTGGATCAAAGTCAGACCAAAAGTATAGATCCAAAGTGATCTTTAGGCAACAAAAGGTAGTGATTGAATGAAAAAACCCTTCTATTTCTAACAAAATATTGAGTTAGTCTAGATATTGGTGCATAATTAAAATATTATTAACCAATTCTAGATCGAACTTTTATGGGATATTTTATCAAATTTGTTGGAGGGAAAAATAATTTGACTTGGGTCAAAACCCTTTATTTGTAAATAATAAATAAATAAATGATTTATTTATTATTTTAAGGATATGGTTAAGTAATAATCAAATAAATAATGATTTATTTAATTATTTATGAGTGATTTAGTCAAATTTAACAAGGAATATTATTTAAATAAGGTTTAAATAATTATTCCTAGAAAATAATAAGATAAATAATAATTTATCTAATTAATTTTCTTGTTTTGGGTTAAATAGAACCAGGAATATTAATTAAACTGTTGTTTAACTAATTATTCCTTGAGGAAAATAAAAAAAATATGGATTTATTTAATATTTCCTCATGGGGTTTCCTGTTTAGACCTAAACAACTTAATAAAGGTGGTTTACTAAGTTATTTTTCATAGTGAAATCAATTTTACTTAGGGTAAAATTGGTCTTACATGGTGTACTTAGGTCCATCTAATAGTAACAGGTTAGATGACCAAAAAATGGTGTAACACATATGATTAGGAAATATGGGTGAGAGACCACATGGTTGTCTTAGGTGGTGGAGAAATGGAACGACGAGCTAGTTAGTGGCTGCAAGGGGCTTCTGCTGGATGAGGACCATCCTGGAAAAAAAATTCTCCTAGGGATATCACCCAAAAAATGGTAGGTAACATGCCCCTTGAGAAAGAACACATTTAACAATGTACGGACCTAGCCACATTGGCTCAAACTTTCCAAACACTAAGTTATCAAACTCCTGATCATACAACAGAACAAGGTCATCTTCTGAGAAGGAACGAGGCTTATTGGTCTTATCATATTATGCCTTAAATAATTTCTCATGGGCCTCATTTCCAATCACGACATCACGTTGGGTTTCATCTAAGCATGTCAGATGAAAGAGACACGCTTCTTTTGTAGAAGTGGCAAGGAGGAGTTCGACAATAAGTTTCAGAGATGGAATTTCACACTTGACAGGAAAAATCACTTCTAGACCATATACCAATTAAAACGAAGTGAGTCTGGTAGCAGTATAAATTTTTTGATATGCCCAAAAGGCTTCATAAAGGATAAGATGCCAATCTAATTTTCGGATAATTTTTTGATCCCTATCATGTGCTAAATCATCATTTTCAAGACTTTTTTAATCGATTTGACTAGCTAATTTTCCTGTGGGTAGTAGGGATTTGAGCTTTCATGGTGGAGGCCGAACTTGGAATGAGCTCAAACATCATGTGATTACAGAAATGCTTCCCATGGTCTGTAACTATACCCTGTGTTACACCAAACCTTGAAATGATATGATTAAAGAGGAAGAGAAAAATTGTTTCACCGATGTTATTATATGTAGGCATCGCCTCAACCCACTTGGTAAAATAGCCTACCGCCACAATGATGTAGCCATGCCCCCCAACCAAGTGAGGGTTACATGTCTTAAAATAAATACCCCATTTCACGAAAGGTCCAGCAATTATAACAAGGTGTAAAGGATTTGGTGGAGCACAAGTTTTATGATCATATATCTATCAAGCGTGACACTTTTGTACTGCAACGATACAATCTCAAAACATAGTAGGAAAAATGTAGCCATCATGTAAAATCTTCTATGTGGTGGCATAACAAGACATGTTTCCACCACATGCCTCAACTTAAAATTCATTTAGAGATTTTGGTTTTGATCCCCAGTGGAGTCGCTAATTTTCTATGCGTAATTTACAATTATAGACAAAGGTGAATTCCTTAGACCTATTGGACTAGTCTAGAACAATAGAAAACAAAAATCACAGAGTTTTCCTTATAGAAGTTAGATAATGTGAAAGAGGCCTACCTTGAAACTGTAGAAAGCTTTCCTTTCCTCCTTGCTTGTAAGCTCCAATTGTAGCTCCAAGTGCTATAATTATAACGTTCACACACGACTAAAACTAGCATAGGATCCACAACGACCAAGTAGCATAATCTAACATCTCTATTCAATGAATAAAAAGGGAATTGAAATATATAAGTGCAAATATAACATGAAAAATATAGGAAAACAATATACTCTTTGTATTAATAGAAATAGGAGAGAGTTTACAACCACAAATAGTAGTTGATCTTGTAGATGTCTCCCAAAGTTGACTTTTTCCTCCTTTTCACAAACCACACGTCAATATCAACCCCTAATTAATGAATATGGCGACTCCTTTAGTTTCAAGACAACAACATAAGGGCATTATCAATCTCCAAAATCCAACCATGATGCTATGGATGACTGTAAATTTATAGGAGAAGGATAGTCGGTTAGGATTTACCATTATGGGCTTGATATCCACTTATCCATGGAAGAGGAAGCTTCAAAATTATTTTCAATTTTCCCAAATTTCTAGAATCAATGCATGTATAGAAGGGATAAACATGTGTTGAGAATTTCTGGTTTAGAAGGTAGAAATCAACGTTGAACGCATGTGGGTAAAGGGGTTGGGTGTGTTGGGGCTAAAAACATCGATTTTGAGAAATTAATCCTAAAAACTCAGACTTTTTGGAAATTTTATGCTTATGGATTTTTGAAGGGATGAAGAAGACATGTTCACGGATGTTGATTGATCTAGTTTGTAGGCCTATTGACCAGATGTGACATAATGGCCCATAAAACCAAGTTTAACGCCACTGTGTTGATGTTGGGATAATGCTACTGGAATGATGATGAACTATCAGCCTACATCAAAATACCAACTATAGAATTTAGTATCCCTCACATATAAGGGCCCTTGTCATAATATTCTCTTAAATATTAATATCACTCCATCAATAAGATACTAAATCATGATCTCTCACCAATCCATCCCCTGGGAATTATTAGATGCATGGGTACTTGTATATGGATTAATTTCACTATGTTGAAGCATTCTCAACTCATGTACCTCCACCCACTCAATCAATAAGATCCATCTAGAGAAACCTACTTGTCTCTCTATAATGAACACAAGTGAAAAAACCATGTTGCATACCCTTTCTACATACTTCTGGAGAGGGTTACTCGCTAAAAGTACTATAGATTTTCTCGTCTCTTGTGCATCTGTCAATTTCTCATAAATGGTTGGTCCAAATATGGTTTCTCATCCTCCTCCATCATGAGTTAAATGTGAACCTCCAACTAACTCTCCAAAACCACCTCATCATGCACACTGCCCATATAATCCACCTCAACTAACTGATGCTCCTCTATGTGCTCTCCATGCTAGATCATCAGTCACACATATTGTAAGTATGATCCCTGATCTTCTTTCCTCATGGGGAAAATATCTTTCTCATCTTACATGCATGTATACTTGGGCTACTGTCAACAACCCAAAATGACTTCTCATGCTCCTTATAAGTATCCTCAAACGATCCCGTGAGCTCAAGTAGAAAATAAGAATCCTCATCTAAAAATTTTGAAGGAATCTCCTCCTCATCTACCTCTATCATCTCCTCGGTGCCACTCAAGCATGAGTGGCTAGGCCTCCAAGGTTCCTTGAAGATGAAGAAAATACCCTTCCTCCTTAACTAATTATTACTACATGGTCCATAAATCCTGAGCAACTCCTCCCTAGTGTTACACTAAAATTTGTCACCATGACATTTTAGTACTCCCTTGGAAGTCTACAACATCAAAGTTCCTAAAGTCAAGCCTTGAAATTGAGAGAAAAGCTCATAAAAGTCTTAAAAACACTTGTACCGCACTTTCTCTTAACATTGCCTATGGTGCCGCACTTTTTTGCTCTAAATCATGTGGAGCTAAATGCACTTTTTATTCATTAAAGGTGCGGACCCCTGTAAAAGGTAAAATGAAAGTGGAAAGTAACATTTAGAAGCCCAACAATAAAATCTGGAAGCTTCTAGAAGCAGCTATCCGGTCAAAGGTTCGCTCCTATCATGTATGTTCATTCCTCCATTATGGGAGCCTACCCTTGATTTATGGAGCCCAATCCCTTCAAAAGAGCATTATATCCCTTCTTATGTGGAACCATAACCTCCTCTCTTTTCCTATAAATTGAAGCCATAGTGCAACCTCAAGGGAGACTTTTGGAGAGTTAGGAGATTAGACTTAGAGAATTTTTGAGGAGAAATGTTGTGAAAACTCAGACTCTCATAGCTGATCATTATATGTGAATGATTACACACCCATGTGATTTTATTTGAGAGAGTGCAAGGCTTATCAGAGTAAAGGAAATGCCTGTTCCGGACCCCACGAAGGCCTGTATGACATCAAGGAAGACACAGTTGTAAGGCTCTTCTTTATTTAAGTTAATACAAATGAATATTGTTTTCTCAATGAGTTTTTTAGTTAAATAGCTTATTTATCATGTTTTATCAACAAGTTATTTAATTAATTATCTCATTTCTCAAATTCCTTGATCATTAAGATGGATTTGTGATTTGTGAATTAGTATATGTTACAGGTGCTTTTGATTCTTTTCCATGTCTTTGCTTGCAGGTTTGAGGTGACTTCTTGGAGTGATGAGGAAGAAGAATTCAGCTAGAATTGGATCATAGGTAGGTCCTTTCTTCATCATAGCAAATTCTAAATTACATATATTCTAGAGAAAGCAGTTTGCATCTGTCCTGTTTGTTGCTAGCTGTCCATAGGAAACTTGGGAGGTCTTTCTTGTCTACAAGAACGACTAATCCATCCAAAAAAATGGTGACTCCACTGGGGAGTCGATCTTGAACTTTGATTTCTTTTATTTTTTACTTGTGAATTTATTTTTTCTAATTTTGATTGATTTATACTGGCTTGGGTAGTTTATCCCTATAGAATCCCTGCGAAATGATTTAGTGTTTTTCATTTTTTCTTTTAGTTTTCAGGTGTCCGCTCTTTTCTTTTGGAGACAGTGCAGGCAGTTCCACACTTTTCTTGTATACACAATGCAGGACTGCACTGGTTTGCACTGAATCCTGTAGACCTTGTGAAATTTTTTTGGAAAATCTTAAAATCCTCTTTTTTGGATTAGTTTGTTAGATTGTCAATGAATACCCAGACTTGTATCTTCTGTCAAAAAGCTTTGATTAAGAGTTTATTTCAGCATTTCTAGTTTTGAATGATTTTATGAAAGATCTGCATGTTATAGTGATTTTTGCTTTGTCTTTATCCCGCTCAAATATTAGAAACATTGGTATACATTTATATCACTGGTATTTCCTTGCTTTCTTGCTGAGTCTGACATCATAGCAGAAATTGTTTTATGAGATTTATATCCCATTTTTCTCATTTGCAAATCTTTAAAAAACTTTTGTTGATAAGTTTGGAATTTCACTCTAAAAACCAAAATTGGGTGTTTTTGAGTTCTTGCTAATCCAAGCAAAGAATTTCTTAGTTAGATAAAAAGCTAAGTAAGACATCCTCAAAATATTTAAAATGTTAATTCAAATTTAGTCTTTAGAATTTTTAGATCTCAAAATTAGTGTTTTTAGTTTTGAGTTTTATTAATAGAAATTATAATGTTCTTTTGAAGAAAAATTTTTCTTGTAGTTTCGATCTTGAATGATAAAGGGATTTGTTATTGAGAAATAGATCGTTTTGAGTTCTCATGAAATTAGATTTCTTTTCATTTATTCTTGTTTGAAGGAAAGGATTGTTTTAAAAGATTTCATTTCTCAACTCTTCCTTTAGATAGAATTCATTGAAAGAAAAAGAATTGTTTCTCATAATAGATGCATTTTTAGTGTGTTTTGAGTCGGGTCATTACATATCATCAGTTTCACTTTCACACCTATTTTCCTAAGAAACAGCCTATTAAAATCAATGCTTAAATTAAAATCAATCTAGTAATTTTTTGTATTTCTAGGGCTCTTTTCACCAATATAGCTTAGGCTAGTGTCTTGGAGTAAGGATTAATTAAATCTTCAAGACAATTAAAACAAACAAGTAGTCGATCTTGTGGTAGGAAAAATCCAATAGTAACTTGTATGCTCTAGGAAGCTCCTCTTAAAGGAGTCAAGCACGAGGTCATATCTGAACTAGTGGGATAATCAATTCTATCTCATTGGGAACGATAGCAGATGTGCATGTATTAACAATAGTAAACCTTAGATAGGCCATTGTTGAGGAGCCTGGGGTCACTTGTCGGTATACCTTGGATTATGTCAAGGAGCCTTCAAGGGGATTGAGCTTTGTTACTCTGCTCTTGTGCGTATGTCGGATAATAGACTATTCCCCCAGGTATATTAGTTCCTGTTGGTAACCATAGTGACCATAATATTTATGATTTTTTCCTAAAGTGACGGTGGAGAAAAGGTCCCACTATACCTGGAGCAAACGTCGACTAGACTCAGTTGGAATCTCTAGAGGGTTATCTTCACTCGAGATGGTTTGAGTGGAGAAATTTGCACCGGTCTGTTTCATTAAGCAGGTTGTCGGGGTAACTGTTCCAACCGCCCTTTCTACATTAAAAAACTACAATGTTGGATTTCATCACCAACTAGTGTTTTTAGTGTGGGAAGCTATTATTTGTGTGTGGTTTGATCTCCTAGATTTTTGGGCGTGTGATTCATTTTTTTGTTTCCTTAGCGACTCTAGGAGTTTTCATTGAAATTTTCTTTGATTACGTGTGATTAATAATATTTAATCGTGGTCGAATTACCAAGACAATTGCATAGACTCCAGGGGAAGCCCCCTTAGTATACACCAAGCCAACTTGAAGGGCTGTGAGCTCCAGTATCGCCTAGTATCAGTAGAATTAGATCAATAGAAACAGGAGAATCATCTATATTTATTCATCCTGATTATCAATCACAAACAACAAAACATATTCAAGAGCCAATTTCAATTTCTGAAGTTACTGGTAGTATTTATCTTTCTAGTGAATTAACTGAAGAACTTGAAATTTCTGAGCCTGACACTGAACCTGTTGTATTGGAACCATCTTCAGGATTTGTTACTCAGACTTCTAGTGATCCCGGTTCACCTAGGGTAAGACATCGCATTAATGAAAATATTCATTCTGACCTCATATTTATTGAAGAACTTGTTAGTCCAGACGAAGACATAAATCTTCCCGAAACCCAAGAAACTTTGAATCTTAGGGAGCGTGAATCAATATTCTACAGTCCATTTAGAACTGATGCTTGGTTTTTATCATTGACATATTTTTTAGAAAACCCGGGTCTTAGTTATTCACCACCCAAAATTCCTTTTCATCCTACACCAAGAGGTTATTATCCTTCATCAACTATGTTAGGTGAGTCATCTACGTTTTCCCAATCTCCGAAAACATTTTTATACGGTGGTCCTTCTGTTCCTTTGGGGTACCAGCCACTCTCTGGTACTTTCTCAGGAGAAAATCCTCAACCAACTCAACAAGTGTTATCATCTGGTACAATTGGAACTAAAACTGAAACGTTGAACGCAGAGAAAAATTTTATGATGTCTGGTAATATTCCAAATCCTCAACCTCGAGGTAGTCAGTTACCACCTAGGGGGCAACCTCAAGGTAGTCAGTTACCACCTGGGGGGCAACCTCAAGGAAGTTAGTTACCGCCTAGGGGGCAACCTCAAGGTAATTTGTTACCAGGACAAACTGTAGGACAATATTACTTACCTAGAGAACAATCTTAAGGATAGTACATACCTCAAGGTTATCAACCTCAGGGACAATATATACCCCAAGGTCAACCCCAGATTCAATATATTCCTCAGGGTCAATATCAACCCCAGATTCAGTACATGCCTCAAGGTTATCAACCTCAAGGTTAGTACCCAACTCAAGCTTTCCAACCTCCTTCCGGTCAACCATTATTACAAGGAGCTAGAAATTTTCCAGTTAATTATCAATCCTACGTTCAACGAGGTTATGGTTCTTCATATACAAAACCTTCAATGGGTCAATACCCCAGAATGAATATGGTGTGGGATCCATCTCAAATTCAACAGACTATGCAACCCAATGTGAAGATACCTAATCAACCTAGACAGTCCATAGGTTCTGGTCCAACTCAGCAACATGTTCAGCCTATCATTCAATTCCCTGCACCTGGTTGTATTCAGCAGCTTGGGCTTAGTACACCTCCGAATCCGCCTCAGAATTCTCCTACTGTTGCAACTTCTGTTCAACCTACCACACCTGTTTCTAGAGTATCTGTAGCTCCGGTTTCTTTTATCCCTGCATCAGTGCAAATTCCTCAAGTATCTGTACCACATCCAGGACCTACAATTCAGACTACGGTCTAGATGTCTACAGGACAAGCTGGTACTAGTACTATTGTCTCTAATCAACCACAATTTACTTATCAACCATACCAGGGACAATATTGATTTGGACAGGCTACACAAAATCCAATATATCAGTATCAGTCGTACCCTAGGTATACTTATCAAGTACCTCAACAACCCCAGTATGGTCCGGTTAATCTTGGTTATCCAGGAGGTTTCACGATCCCAAATGCGCATCCAATTCTAGGGTATCCTAGATATCCTCCTCCTGGCACTGGTTTGATCACACAAGGTTATCAAGACTCCAGCCATCGGTTACCATTTATAGCAACTTTAGATTTACCGAATCTATCGCGCCGTACGAACGATCATATATTTTATCTTCCATATTGGCCACTGATGCCTAACAAGTTGTCCACTGATATTCCAAAGTTTGAAGGTAAGTCAGGAGAGGACCCATCTAATCACATTATGACTTATCACCTCTGGTGTGCATCCAATTCAATAATCGATGATTCGGTTCGATTACGTCTTTTTCAGAGAACTCTCATTGGTCTAGCTACCAAATGGTACATTGAGCTACCACACGGCTCTTTTAATAATTTTAATGCACTAGCTACTGCTTTCTTAACCCATTTTTAGTTGCTTGTCAGATACGACAATGGCACAGAATTGCTGACTTCATTAAAATAGTCTACTTCTACGTACATATCTGATCACATTCATGAATGGAGATGTAGAAGGCATTTAGTGAAAGTCTTTATTTTGGATCAAATTTTGGCTGAATGGTTTATTAAATCGTTATTGCCCAAAATTATTGAAGATGTGGGGAAAGGAGGCATTGTTACAGAAGAGAAAGTCATTGCTCAAGCTCAGTACCTTGACCTTGTATATATGCAGTCAGGTACTCTATATGATAAAATCCCTGATTTACCAAGACCTTGTTGTGTAACTAGCTCCAAAAAGAGAAGAAAAGATATATCAACGCCTTAGAAATGAGCCACTTCGAGGGGGAAACCTCCAATAAATTACATAAATGAACAATTCTTGGATGATACAATTTACAAAACCTTCTTTCTATATATAGGAGTCCATGGGGCCATAATGTAATCCTAGTGGGCCACAATGTAATCCTAGCCGACCTAACAATAATAATTTAAGGGCACAATAATAACAAAATGAGGGTTACAAGGGTACAATAATAACAATAAGGGGGTTACACTAACAAAAATAAGGGACTATACTAGTAATATAGGGACCTAACATGCCCCTCTCCTTCAAAAAAGTGTTGTCCTCAACGCCTGAGTAGCTCTGGGTGCTTCTGTATAAAATTCTCATCCTCCCATGTAGAATCTTCTGTGGGTAAGTTCTTCCACTTGATGAGATACTCTGAAATTGATCGATTTCGTAGCTGTCGAGTTCTTGTTTCCATGACTGCTTCAGGTTCCAATATGATTTTTCCTTCCTCATCAAGTTCTGGCAATATTGTTTGAACCGGAAGATTTTCACCTATAACCTTCTTTAAGCATGAAACATGGAAAACTGGATGTACTTGCGAAGAAGCAGGAAGCTCCAATTTGTATGCCATAGTACCAATCTTTTGCAACACCTTGTAAGGACCATAGTACTTTGGCGATAATTTATTATCCTTCTTTGCTTGCTTGAGGGACATTTGTTTGTATGGTTGTAGCCGTAAAAATACCCAATCTCCTTCATCAAAACTTCTCTCGCTACGATGTTGATCTGCCTGTTGTTTCATTCGATTTTGTGCCAAATTCAGGTTATCCTTTAAGAGTTGGAGAACTTCTTGCTGATGCTCGATGTGATCTTCCACTGCTTGAACCTTCGAATTTTCCCTTAAGGATGATGTGATCGATGGTGGATGATATCCATAAAGTGCCATAAATGGGGTCATTTTTGCTGCAGTATGGAAGGAAGTGTTATACCACCATTCAACGAGAGGTAACCACTTGACCCATTGTGTTTGTTTATCAGATACAAAACAAAGAAGATATCCTTCCAAACATTTATTTACTATCTCAGTTTGACCATCAGATTGAGGATGATAAGATGAGCTATGAGCTAATTGAGTACCCAAACAAGAAAATAACTCCGTCCAAAATTTCCAGTAAAAATGGGATCTCTGTCGCTCACAATAACCCTTGGGCTTCCATGTAGCTTTTGAATTCTATCCATAAATGTAGTAGCAACTGTACCTGCTTTAAATGGATGAGATAATGCACAAAAGTGTGCATACTTGGTAAGTCTATCAACTACCACCATGATGACACTCTTTCCTTCGGACTTAGGTAAACCCGTGATAAAATCCATTGAAATCTCCTCCCAACGTTGACTTGGAATGGATAAAGGTTGTAGAAGTCCTGGGGTCTTAATTGTTTCCACTTTATTCTGCTGGCAAACCAAACATTCCGCCACAAACTTTCGAATATCAGATTTAAGGCCATCCCAAAATAATTCTTTCTTCACCCTGTGGTAAGTTTTTAAAAATCCTGAGTGTCCTCCTAAAGGAGAAGTGTGCAATTCCAGAAGAATCTTTTGTTTTAGTTGGGAATTATTACAAAGATATAAGAGATCTTTGTACCATAAGGAATCATTTTTCCAACTAAATGTATCAGATGTACTAGGATCTTGCTGCAACTTTTGAATGAGTGTCCATACATCTTTGTCCTTCTTCAATTCATCTCTTACTTCGGTTATCCAATCTGGTTGGATAATAGAAATGGCACAAAGCAATGCTTCCACCTCTTCATTCTTTCTTGAGAGTGCATCTACAAAAACATTAAGCTTTCCTTTTTTGTAGATTATTTCAAAGTCATAACCCAACATCTTTGTGACCCATTTTTGCTGCTCTTCTGAAGATAGTCTTTGTTCCAAAAAGTGCTTAAGACTATCATGATCAGTTTTTACCTTGAAGTGTCTTCCCATTAGGTAAGTTCGCCATTTCTTTAGTGCATGCAGTATTGCTAACATTTCCTTCTCATAAATAGGTTTATGTAAATACTTTCCTTTGATTGGACGACTTTCAAAAGAAATGGGTCTTCCTTCCTGCATTAAAACGCACCAATTCCATTTCCTGATGCATCACATTCCACAATAAAGGTTTTTGTGAAGTCTGGCGTAGCTAAGACCGGTGCTAGGCACATTGCCTCTTTAAGATGTTCAAAGGCCTTAGTTGCTTCAGGAGTCCATGAAAATGCATGTTTCTTCAATAATGTTGTTAGAGGTGCTGCTATTCTCCCATAATTCTTAACAAACTTGCAATAATACCTTGTTAACCCAAGAAATCCTCGCAACTGCTTTATGGTAGTGGGGAATTTCCATTCCTTAATGGCTTTAATTTTGTTAGGGTCTACTTTAACACCCTCGTGAGATATAATATGACGCAGATATTCCACCTCTTGTACTCCAAAGAAACATTTGGATGTTTTTGCATATAATTGTTTCTCCTACAATAGTTTGAGCACCCTGTCAACATGTTCAACATGATCTTTCCAAGACCTGTTGTAGATTAGTATATCATCAAAAAATACTAGCACACATTTTCTAAGGAAGGGTTTGAAAATGGAATTCATCAACCCTTGAAATGTAGAAGGTGCATTGGTAAGGCCAAAAGGCATGACCAAAAATTCATAATGACCCTCATGAGTTCGAAATGCCGTTTTTGGAATATCTTCAGTCTTCATTCTAATTTGATGATATCCTGAACGAAGATCCAACTTGGTAAAATAAATTGCTCCATGTAACTCATCCAATAATTCATCAATCACAGGAATGGGAAATTTATCTTTAATGGTGAGCTTATTGAGCTCCCTATAATCCGGACACATTCGTCATGATCCATCCTTCTTGTGTACCAATACTACAGGAGTAGAGAAAGAACTTTGACTAGGTTGAATTATACCTGCCTCTAACATTTCTGCAATCATACGTTCAATTTCGCTCTTTTGGACATAAGGATATCTATAAGGCCCGATGTTTGGAGGAACACTTCCTGGAATCAAATGAATAGCATGATCATGATCATGAATAGGTGTGAGTCCTTTGGGAGTTTCAAACACCTTGGAATGATTGTCCAAGACTTGTTGGAGATCTGCAGAAATAGATGATTTTGATGTCGGAACTTCTAGTGAGCATAATTGTGCAATTACGCCTCGTTGTTCTTTCTTTAGAAGCTTTGTCATGACATTAGAGCTTATTATCCTTCCTGGCTTCCCTTCAATACCCCGTAATTCTACTTCCTTTCCTTCTGAAAAAAATTTCAAGAAAAGTTCTTGAAAATTAAAAGCTACCGTCCCCAAAGATTGTAACCATTGTACTCCTAGTACAACATCAGCACCTCCCATAGGAATGGAAAGCATTGGACTAGTCAATACATATTCCCCCATGGTTAGCTTGATATTATGGCGTTTTCCAGAGAAATTTATTGTTCCTCCATTTGCAACCATCACTTGACATTCTGGTGCTGGGTATAGGAAACAATTTAATTCCTTGGCTACCTTACAATGAATAAAATTATGGGTGCTACCTGAATCAATCAACACTATTACCTTTCTCTTCTTGATTTGTCCTGTTATCTTGAGAGTTTGAGGAGTGGTAATTCCTGCCAGTGCATTACACGATATGGTTGGATTCATTTCTTCCTCTTCTGGGGCTGGTTCCTGGTGTATATCCTCTTGTTCATTTTCTTCTTCCTCTTCACAATCTATGTAAAATAATTTCTTCTCAGCACACTTATGACCTTTAGTGTATTTTCTATCACAACCGTAGCAAAGCCCTTTTGCTCTTTTTTCTTCCAATTGTTGTGGTGTCAACCTTGTAGGTTGTGGAAATCTAGGCGTAGCAACACTTCCTTCTTTATAAAATTGAGTGGTAGGCTTCCTTGTCGCCATAATTTTACATTCAACTTTTCTTGCCAACCTGAATGCCTTCTCCAATGAATCAGGTTCCAAAACGCGAACTTCATGTTGGATGTTATCCTTTAAAGTGCCTAAGAAGAGATCAATCATGTGTTCCTCTGTAAGATCAGTTACCCTTATATTCAATTTTTGGAAGTCCTCAATGTGCTGCCCCACTAAACCCTTTTGTTTGAGATTTATCAATTGGGTAAAGAAGGTGTTGCTCTTTGTATCCTCATAATGTGCTATCATTTCCTCCGTAAAAATTGACCAAGTGACAATTTTTTTACTGGAGCAAAGCCATCGATACCATACAAATGTATTTTGTTCTAAATGTAAAGTTGCAATGCGTACCTTTTGTGTGTTTTGCACATTATGGAGATCAAAATATTGCTCCATCCGTAGTATCCATGTTACAGGATCCTTTCCATCAAACTTCCTCATATCCATTTTTGGAATATGGTGGTTCTTCCTGCCAACATTAGAGTTTATGAAATCATGATTAACATTTATTTTGTTCTCATCATGAGTTTCTTCTACTATATTTCCACCATTAGGAATAATTTCTTGTTTTAAGCTTGTCATCAAGCCTTCCACGTATGCTTTTAGATCATTCTTCATGTTTTCCATGTTGTCTTTCATGTCATCCATCTTAGCTTCCACGCCCACTTCCATGCCATCCATCTTAGCTTCCAATCCATTCATCTTAGCTTCCATGCCTTTCTTCAAACCATCCATCTTAGTTTTCATGCCTTTCTTCAAAACTTCCATTTCATTTTTTGTTGTTCTTTGCGAGAGCGAAATTTGTTTCACTTGCTCTTGTACTTTTGATATGTCATGTTGCCATTCTTCGTCTTCATGAGTCATAGTAGAGCCTTCTAAAGGCTTAATGGGCGTTGAATTATTTTTAGGGGCCATTTTAGAATCCAATACTGATATATATTCTACAATATGCCCTTGGAATCAATTCAACTTGATTATTCAAACAATACTTATGCAATTTGGAAAAAAAAATACACACCTTTTACTTGCTTTTGAGGAGCTCGATATTGAAATTGGATTATCTCTATAGTTGGGGATATTAATATATGAAATTCATCCCTGTAGTAGCCCTCTAAATTCTCTTTTGAATGCCATAGGTATGACCTGATTTGGATTCTCCAAGACAAAGTTGTGTTCAATATCCCACAATGACCTAATTCTGGACTAGTTCAGTAGAGCGAAATTGTAGGACTTGCCACGTGTCACTATTTCATCCTTTGTCTCTGAAATTGATAGCCAAGAAACTACAGTCTGTGTACTTGCGACCACTTTTTATTTCACTCCAATCCAATGCCCAGAGAGAGAGTTATTGAACTTTTCCCACGCTCACGTCTTTGAGATGAAATTCAGGAGCCTGACAAAGCACTACCTTCCACAGATCATTTCTCCAAACATATTGTGAACCAAGCTCTGAATTTTTTTTAAGAATTTCCTCAAGATTTCTTCTTCGCACCATACAAATTTCAGATTCTGAACCTTCATAGAAAAAACATTATAGCGAAAATGCCACGATGACCTGTTTAGGAGCTTGAAAAAATACCTAACTTCCAAAGATGATATCTCTGAAAATATTGGGAACCAAGCTTTGAAATTTTTAGACAATCTTCCTCAAGATTTCGGCTTCACACCCTAACAATTTCAGCTTCTTAAACTTCGTAGAAAAAAAGTTATAGTGAAAATTCCACGATGACCTGTTTGGAGCAGCGAAACCCTAGAATCCAAAGCTCTGATACCAAATGTTGTGTAACCAGCTCCAAAAAGAGAAGAAAAGATATATCAACGCCTTAGAAATGAGCCACTTCGAGGGGGAAACCTCCAATACATTACATAAATGAACAATTCTTGGATGATACAATTCACAAAACCTCCTTTCTATATAGAGGAGTCCATGGGGCCATAATGTAATCCTAGTGGGCCACAATGTAATCCTAGCCGACCTAACAATAATAATTTAAGGGCACAATAATAACAAAATGGGGGTCACAAGGGTACAATAATAACAATAAGGGGGTTACACTAACAACAATAAGGGACTATACTAGTAATATAGGGACCTAACAGACCTGGTCAATTAACTACAACTCCTTCTAGCTTTCATGCCGCTAATGGTGGAATTTGTTCTTTTAGCACTAGTAAAAGTAAGAAGAAATCTTCCAAGATGACTTCTCCTATTATTAATTTACCCAATTCACCCAAAGGATATTCTTTTGTTGAAACTTTCATCGATATACACGTTGTAGAATCATCTACAACCAAACCTAAAACTGGTGGTAAGAAGAAAGGTAAGAAAAAAAAGAAAAAAACTTCAAAAGATAAAAACGATACAACTAAACCAACTGATGAAAAACGTAAACCTCGATATCCTTGTCTGATATGTGACAAATATCATTTTACAAAAGAGTTCCCGCATAGAGCTGAGGTATCAAAATTCGTTAAGGGTTTGCCCATACCTGCTGTCTTGAAGGATCCCTTTCCTGCTCAAGATAGTAACATGGTTGGATCCTCCTCAACTACGCTAGAGAATATTTTGATGGTTTCGATGCGATCGCAAGATTACAGTAGTAAAAATCCTGGCAAAGAAGCAGAAACATCTAATTCAGCATCAAATACATTTCCCTCAGTTTCTGATCCGTTACAGATAGAGAAACAAAATCCTGACTTAGTAATTAAATCGCCTGCTAAAGGTGTACTTCGTAAATCAGCTTTCAATCCACATGTGAGAGATACTCAGAATTACAATATTATTGAAGATTTGGCAATTTCCCCTTCAACAATGTTGGCTTTGGAAGTGTTACAATCATGCCCAGCCCAAAGAAAATTACTTTTTTCAGCCTTAGGAGCTGTAGATCTCTAGGATTCAAACCTCGTGATCTTCAATTTAGAGAATTTTACACCCCGCCTACCCCATCAAATGGCTTTTCAGATTTCGGTAATAGTAAAAAACAAACATATATTTCATACTGTTGTTGATGAAGGGGCTTCTACGTGTATTATGTCATTAAAATGTTGGAAATCCCTTGGTTCTCTGACAATTAACCAATCACCAACTATTCTCAAAGCTTTTGATGGAAGAGGTTTTTCAGCCATATGGTATTTTAGAACATCTACCAATAGAGGTCGAAGGAAAAATGGTTAATCTAGATGTGGAAGTGGTTGATGCCCCTCTATATTACAACCTTCTCCTGGGTCGCAGTTGTTCTTATGCCATGACTATTGTTGTATCATCGATATTTTGTCTCATCATGTTTCCTCATAAAGGAAAGATCATTAAAATAGATCATCTCTCATATTATTCATCCAACCCAGCCTCTATTGATAGCATCCAACATATCGGAAAATCGACAATCCCTTATAAGGATGTTGGAGTAGGTTTGCTTAAATATTTGGCTTTACGGGGAACTTTTTCCCTGCCTACTCCCAACGTACAACCTCCTATTGCTAATATCAATATGATTACATCAAGTACTATTTCCTTTGATGATCCTTGGATAGTACCTTCAGAATCGGAAATGGATTCTTTTGATGGCTCGATGCCTTTGAGTCCTTTTGAGTTAAAATATCAAAATGTACAGTCATTTTCTGATACTCCTTCAACTGAATATGATCCAATGAATGTGATCAATCAGGAGTCGTTTTCAATATCGAGCTCAGCTTCAACACCAATTCCGGATCTTGATCAACGAGTATTCAATACTGATGAACATATTCGTGAATTATTGTTGGTAGAAGAGTTACCATGGGAAGATCTTCATCATAGGTCTTCGTTTTTACCTGATCTCAATCATTTTGAGAATGATTTTTCCTCCATTTTTACCACTGATTATGTCAAAGACCCTCAAAATCCTCTCTCACATTTTGATTCTAAGTTGAATTTAGAAAATATTTCTACAATGGTTCCCCTTGACATTTTAGTAAAACCTGGAATTGTTGAAAACATTCAATTAGGTGCTTCTTGTACGACTGATGAAATCCAAGCATATAAAGCCCTATTTCAAGAATTCTGCGACATTTTCGCTTGGTCATATGAATAAATGCCAGGAATTGATCTGTCGATTGTTGTTCATGAAATTAAGACATACCTAGATGTTAAACCTGTTAGACAGATATTACGTCATATACATCCGAGAAAAGCTGCCGCTATTAAAGCTGAAGTTTATTTATCCGATCCCCTTAACGGATTGGGTATCTAATATTGTTCCGGTTAATAAAAAACAAGGAATAATATGAGTGTGTATCAATTATAGGGATATAAATCGCGCTTGTCCAAAGGATAATTATCCAACCCCTTACATCGATCAAATTATTGACGATTGTGCTATAAGTGAAATTTTTTCGTTCATGGATGGATTTTTCGACTACAATCAAATCAACATACTTCCTGCAGATCAACCCAAAACAGCTTTCATTTGTCCATGGGGAAATTTTGCTTATCAAAAACTACCCTTTGGACTTAAGAATTCTGGCGCCACTTTTCAAAGAGCCATGTCTTATGCATTTCATGACATTAAACACATTGTACAACCCTACCATGATGATTTTCTTGCTCATTCTTCTCGCAAAGTAGATCATATTACTCATTTACGAGCCATTTTTATACGATGTAGGCATTATAAGATTCGTCTAAATCCTCATAAATGTGTTTTCTGCGTACAATCCGGACGATTATTGGGATTTATTGTCTCAAAGGTAGGCATTTGTGTCGATCCATCAAAGGTTGAGGAAATTATCAATTTACCTCCTCCTTCTACTCTTCGCCAAATCCAAAGGTTGCAAGGGAAAACAAACTTTTTACGTCGATTCATTCCTAACTACGTTGAGTTAACGAAAGGTTTCACTAGGCTGTTGAAAAAGAATATTCCTTTCTTTTGGGATGATATCTTTGATTGATCTTTTGATGCTCTTAAACATGCGTTGACCCATGCATCGTTACTGCATCCTCCTAACTACAACCAGGATTACTTTTTGTACCTCGACACTTCTGATTCCACGATAGGGATGGTTCTAGTTCAGGAAGATGAATTCCATGGTGAACATGTGATTTACTATCTTAGTCGCAACTTACATCCGACTGAAATCAAGTATTCACATGTGGAGAAATTGGCCTTGGCAGCCATTCAAGTTGTCCAACGTTTTCGTCATTACATACTTTTACACAAAACAACAGTGATTTCTGATTGTAACCCTATGATGTATTTTTTGACAAAACAATTGCTAGGGGGAAAATACTCCAAATGGATTGTTATCCTACAGGAGTTTGATTTGGAATTTGAAAAGTCCAAATAAAAGAAATCATTGATCTTTGTTGAACTTATGTGTGATTTCCCACGTATTGATACAGAAACTGTGGTGGAACAACCAATTGCGAATGAATCATTGTTTCTTATTAGTACCATTGATCCTTGGTATGGAAATATTATTGTTTATCTTCAGACCCAATCTTTTTGGCCTGAACTTTCACGGTCACAATGATGTAAAATCTATTACCAGTCTCGACAATATCATATTGTTGGCGACACACTATACCGTCATGGTGCGGACTCTGTTTTTCGGCGTTGTCTCACCCATGAAGAAGCCGAAAAGGTTTTAAATGGCTGTCACTTTGGAGCATGTGGTGGTCATATGTCTAGGTACGCCATAGCCCAAAAATATTTTGCACAGGTTATTTCTGGTTGTCGTTATTTAAATATTGTATTTATGCGGTCCAAAAATGTCATAATTGTCAAATATTTGATGAAAAAATGCATGCACCACATGCTCCTCTTCACCCTATAATTGTTGTTGGTCCTTTTTCAAAATGGGGCATTGACTTCATTACATGTAACCCTCACTCGGCCGAGGGCATGGGTATATTATTCTAGTAGTAGATTATTTTACCAAATGGGCGGAGGTGATGCCCACATTTGCAGCAGATGGAAAAATTGTAGCTACTTTCGTGTTCAATCATGTGATTGCTTATTTCGGTGTACCCCAAGCGATAATTACTGATCATGGGAGCCATTTTCGAAACATCATGATGACTTAACTGACTAATCAACTTGGCCTACGCCATGACAGTTCTACACCATATTACTCGTAGGTCAATGGTCTGGTTGAAGCTATCAATAAATTTTTAGTCACCATGATCAAATGAATCATTGGAATCCATAAGTCGAATTAGCATACCATGCTCTTTTCAGCACTTTGGGCATATCGAACCTCAGCAAAAACATCGACAGGTTTTACCCCTTTTCAACTAGTTTACGGTTTAGAAGCGGTATTACCCATTGAATGCGAGATATTGTCACTCCAACTAGCCATAAAGTTACTACCGGCCACTTCTGAATAGGAGAAAGGTTTTTTATACTTAGCTCAATTAGATGAGAATCGACGCACCGCTGCACTAGCCACCGGGACTCATGCGAAAGAAATGAAAGCTAAGTATGATAGGAAGGTTACACCTCATATTTTTTCAGAAGGAGACATAGGCTTGGTTTATAATCAATCTAACGATAAGCTAGGGGCTCGGAAATTTGAACCCATGTGGCATGGTCCTTATATTGTCAAGCGACAACTTGCAAAAGGGGTATATGAATTGATTGATTTGGACGGGGTCTCTTTAGGAAAACCCATAAATGGGCTTTATCTGAAGAGATATTACACTTGATTCTTGTGTGGAGATTGTTAGTCATCAGTATTTTTCACTTGTTGGTGATGACTAAATCCATAGCTGATTTTTCTAGAAGCTGATCTCCATATGTCAATTTGTCATCTAGAAAACCCTCATAAATTTTTTTTCGCCCTCCTACTTTTCAACCCGCCCATGTCAAGGTGAAACCCCATTATCATTATCCTATCTAGCTTCAGCCCTACTAGTCTGCCCATCAGCTCTAAAAAGACAATCCAAATTTGTTCAAAAAAGCCTCCCCTAAGTTAGGAAGTGGCGCTTTAAGGCATATCACCCTTGGCAAACATCTAATAGCCAGAAAACCTCCATCTGCTACAGACTAGTCATAACAGACCTTCCACTCTGGTAATGAAATTGATCACAGCTCTAAGTCGCGCCACTTATACACCCCTAAGTCTCAGCAATGCATAGACCACAGTCTCAAGCTGATTTTAGGTGCTTTACAATGTTTTATGGATTCTACAAAGACAGGAGACATGTCAGCATCTCAAAAGACTAAATACTTGAATCCAGATTAGAAGAACAACTGCTTCTCAATGTGAACACGAGCCTGAGATACATCTGTAGGACAAGGAGTTATTCATCGAACTCTTACAGCTTCATTCAGCATGATAACACAGTAGAAGAAAGACAACACTATCAAACAGACTTGTAAATTTGTCCTGGCCAAGAACCTCCTTCATCCATAAGCAGAGGGCGATGGCCAAATTTTGACTTGAAGAATTGCAAACTAACTGTGAGATAGATTTGTTTCCATGAACAGTGAGACAATGACACAGATTTTCTGAAGCAAAGTGATGATTGCAGGTAGAGGTAAAAGCAGTAGTGTTTGTCGAAGTTTTTTTGCCTGCTATCATGTACAATAGAAACCCTTTTCAAGCATGCTCATTAAACATTCTTTAGCAGATTAAGATAGAGGATTGAAAGCGCCTCCTTCATTCATAAGCATAAGGCTAGGGTAGTGACTGATTTCAAGGTTTGACTGATCAAGAGGTAAGTGGTCAGAACAACAGAAGACAATTTAAAGCCTCCAAGCAGGGCAGACATGTCAAAGAAAAGCAGAGGTAAAGCGGTAGGCTTCAAAGATCTGTTTGCATAAGTTTCATTATTATTTAAGCTACAATGAGAAGCTAGTTGGTTCAACATCATTGAAGAAGGACTGTTAAAACATATGTCCCAAAAGAGTCAAATAGTCTTGGGCGCCAACTAACTTCTGTCATCATGTATAAGATAAAAACACCATCAATATGTCATTAGGCAGCCTTCATATGGCTGAGACAAAAGGTTGAAATAACATCAGATATTTTGGCAAGTGAGGGGCCTCCTTCATTCACAAGTAGAGGGCCAGAGCAGTAATAAATTTTTAGGGTTTTCATTGATTGAGGGACAAATGGTAAGAGAAATAGGAGGCAGTTGGGATGCTTCTGAACAGAGTAAGAAGGTAAAAACAAAGGAAAGACATCAGTACTATAACTATAAAAAAGGATGGACTATCTCCTATCAGAATTTGCCTCCAAATACAATCTAGAGCTCAAACAAAACAGAGTTGAAGAATGACTAAGGGACAGGTCATGGCACAGGTCAATGATGATAATTATTTGTCAAAAGGTACTCTTTCTTCCTATTCAAGAGGGAATTTATTTTAAATATCTCATCACATTGGATACAAAGGGATAGTAAAATTTGCATGGCTGTTAAATCATGATACCTCTGCCACAGTAAAATTAGGGTTAAGGAGCGCCCGGGCAGTTCGGTTCAAAATGTGTTTCTGACAAAATAGAGATGAAATTTACAAAAGTGAGAGAGGTTTTTGTTACTCATAGGTTCTAGAAGAAAAACCTCCTTCAGTTTCTACACAGGAATCATGGTTTATGAGAAATGTGAAAAATTCAGGTGTCACGGGAGAATTTCTGCACTAGGATTCATCATTTTGACCAGTGATGGGACAGTCCGATTTTGAACAGAAAAATGGACTCCAAATGAAAAAATTCAAGTTTTTCTGGAAATCAGACTTCCACAACTTTCCGACAAGCCATCTCGGGCCAAATTTTGACAATAGGAAGGCATCCAAAAGTAGCCTGCAATGAACGCTATGTTTTTCTGCACCAGCAGTCACCATTTTTTACCAGTGATGGGACAGTCGGTTTTTGAATACAAAAATGGAAACCAAATGAAACAAATCAAGCATATTTGGAAAGAATACTTCCCTAGCTTTCCAACGAGCCATCTCGCGCCCAATTCCAACACCGGGAAGGCATCCAAAAGTGGCCTAAAAACAGCACTATGCATTTCTGCACTAGGATTCACTAGTTTTGACCAGTGTTGGGAGAATGAATTTTTGAACAACCAAATGGACTCCAAATGAAAAAATTCAAGTTTTTCTAGAAATTATACTTCCACATATTTCCAAAGAGCCATCTCGCGCCCAATTCTGACAACGGGAAGGCCTTCAAGATTGGGTGCAAAGTTGCGTGACGCTCCTGGAAAAGTGCGCGACACTCCTGTGCACAAAATTTACAAAGGAATGCACTGCTGCGCGGCACTCCTGTAGCAATGCGTGGCACTCCTGTAGCAATGGTCAAAAATTCACTCAAAAACCTTAAAAAAACTCTTTGGAAAACTGCTCAAGCTCCTCTAGAAGCCTTTCATCGAATTTTAGAGGTATTTTTACATGCCTCCTTTGGTTTTCCAAATTGCTAAGTGCTGTAAGGGGTTTAGAAAACCACAGTTTGAGTTTATGAAAAATGAGGTGCTGTAGTGGAGATAAGGCTAGAATTCAAACATCAAAAGGTTGATTTAGCATTAGTGTGAATAGCCAATGAGACTGCCCACAAACTGTGATGAAGAAAAGAGAGGATCACAGGGTTTAAAGGGTGAAAAGTAGGTCAAGTTTCAACACACGGTGATCATTAAATCAACGTTTTATTCTGCTGAAAATCTCTTTTTTGTATTGTGTAAAGGACAAAAATAGTGTTTTGATCTCCCCTTATATAAAATAGACCTCAAGTGAGTAAAATAGTTGGAGGATGTGTGGGAAAAACTGGTGTGAAAGGCAGTAAGGTGCAAGAGGGGCAGTGTTTTGTTGAAGGGGGTTTATATTGTTGAATGCTACAGGCCATTGTTAACACATCATAAACAACATTTCAAACTCTGCCAACTTGTCCTATGAACAGTAAATTCTGACTGTGTATGCACTTTGGCTGACTGCGTTTATGATGATGAAATTGATTGGTTGAAAAGCATACCAAGAGGGAGCAGTGTTTTGATTAAAGAAAGGTCCTGATTGTTTAAACTACTACAGATTTTTAAGCTCTCACCAAGCACTACAAACTCTGCCACTTTATCTCATATACATAGTAACTTTTGACTATGTAAGGTACATTTTTTGGTTGATTGTCTTCATGTTGATTGAATCTGCTGATGAAGCGCCTACAAGGAAAAAGAAGGTCTTGAACTAAGAAACTGTGATTCTTCCTTCCTCTACAAAGACAAGGATGTCCTAATGCCTCAAACACCAAAGCCTGGTGCCCTTCCACAAGAAACTCCTTTGACTGTCTTTATCCTTGTTTGCTGTGTTTTCATCATGGATATTGGTTGATTGATATACAAAGGTTGGGAAAGCAGCATTTTGAACAAACAGAGGCATTAGTTTCGATTAATGTCAATGGTGGTAGTGTCATGCTAGGTGAAGAAATGTCTCAGGAGTAGGCTATTCTTGAGGTTAATCTTGCAGCTATAAGACAAATTGCAAGAGATTTGCATTTAAGGGACATTGGTGGAATCATTGTGGTGGACTTCATTGATATGAATGATGAGAAACATAAAAGGATGGTGTATGAAGAAGTTAAGAAATCTGTTGAGCGATATGAATCTTCCATCACATTTTCTGAGTTGTCTGAACTTGGACTGATGGAAATGACAAGGAAACAGGGGCCTTATATTAAAGAGGGCAAATATCATGTCTGAAAACAAGATTATGGGTTTTTCGACTGCTGAAAAGACTTGGGTACAAGCTACCTTTGTTACTACCACAGAAGCATTTTTAACTATGCCAACTCTGCCTTTCAACCACAAGAAAACTTGAACTATTTCTTGCCCCTTTGCTTGACTGAGTTTATATTGATAAACATATTGATGAGATGCATGTGAGGGTTTAGTATTTAGATCAAGGGGAGCTGCTTGACATTGGACCTGCTAAAATCTTTTGATACCACAGTTCAAAAACATATTAAAACTTTGTCACCATATCTGTAAACCGTGTTTTTGCTGTGAAAATATCCATTGTTCAAAGCTGTGATGGAGTGGTGGATATACTGATAAAAGTGTCTACAGGGAAAAGATTTTTGAACTAAAAAATATGTGTCTTCAACTTTCCTAATCAAAGAACCAAGATATCTGATATCTTCAAGGCAACAAAGGGCATATTACCCCTACCAATCACAGAAAAGGACAGTTGTTCACTATGTATACTTTTGGCTGCATTTTTGATTCTTCAAACTCATTTGACAAGTTGATTTTCAAAGGATACAAAGACATTTTCTAGAGGGACAAGGGTTTCCATATTGAAAAGGAGCTTTGGTTGTTTGAAAAAACAAACTCCTACAACCTTTGATTGAAACTTTTGAAACATTTAAAAAAAAAAACTCTGTCACCTTTGTTCCATAAACTGTGAAATTAACTATGTGCCTACACTAAAGGCTGACTGCATATGATATGAGTTTTGTTGAGTGATTGGCATACTAGACAAGGGCAAGATTGTGAAGATTGGGAAGTTCACCATTGGTCAGAGATACAAAATAGGTTGTTGAGCCCCAAACATTACCAAGCATGGTGACTTTGTCACTATACACAATAGTTTCACTTAACAACCTGTCTTCATTTTACTATGGTTTTTCTTATTAAAGGGTCTGCTGGCTGAGATACATATCGAAGGTGGGAAGTCCACTTTTTCAAGGGGCAGGGGTTTTGTATTATGAGGGAATATTTTGCAATCATCCAAAGACATTGTTTTCTATCAAAACAGTGAATTCACAGAGTTTAGCTTAAAGAAGGCAGTTTAAAGGCAGTGAGGCAGTTTGGTGCTTCAAGAGCACGTCTAGATCAAGATTCCCCTCTAGGAAAGACAACAAGAGAAGCATAACAGTGATAAATATGAGCAACAGCAGGAAAAAGAGGAGAAGAGTGCTGAACAGCAGTAACTCAGTAGTGATAAACAGCAGTTTCAAGAAGCGCCCAACACGGAAAGAGAAGAAAGGCACATCAGCACTTGACATTTTGGCTTCAGTTTCGGAGCATGTTGCCAAGGACCCTTGAGGGTCATGCAGGCCAATTTTGGGCACATTTTGACAATTTTTGTTTTCTTGGCGTTTTTGAGTTTTTGGTAAAAAACTCATAAATTCGCCATTTCATTTTGAGGATTCGTCAAAGGAGGAGAATGGTATCATTGGATGCCATAATTTCATGAGCATGTCCTTAGCGATTTTCAGAGCATTTCGAGATCATCTTCCCCCTCAAAACAACGAAAAAGGCTCGCATTTTGCACACTCTGCCCAGTCTATCAGCAGACTGTAATTTTCTGGTTTTTTACACATAGGTGCATATTTGGAGGACTTCTGGGCATCAGATTGGAGAAATTTCAGTTACGACAGAAAGTAGACACTTAGAGCTTTCCAACGAGCTATCATGAGCCTCGTTTTGACATCAGGAAGGCTGCCAATTGTTTCCGGAAAGTCAGGGGATCTTTTTATGATATAAATTTGAAGTATTTTTGTAATTTTTGAACCTCTAAAATCTGCTTTTTCCAAATGTGCTTTTAGCTATTTTTGCACATGAAAAATGATGTAAAGTCAATATAATTTCCATTTTTAGCATTTTCTTAGATATTTTATGAGATATTTTGTGCCTTGGGCTTTGCAAAGCCTCAAGGGCAAGTTTAGATATTTTGATTAGGCCAATGGGATAGGTAGTTGAACCATGAGGTTTTCCTCACTTGAGCCTATTTATTCCACAAAATTTCATTGTAAACAAGGCTGAACTTGAGAAGAGAAGAAATATATTGGTCATATGAGCTTTGAAGGAAATACTTGTGTTATGCTTTTGGATTGACTCTTGGATGTTCTTGGATGAATGAAGAAGGATTGTTGATGGATTCCATGACTTGGTAGAATGGTATAGTGTATCTTGCTTTGTTGTTGCCTTCTAGTTTTCATTCATGATACATGTTTCTTGCTTGCTATAGATCAGTAGAGAATAAATTTGAGATATTCCCATGGAGGCACCTCAAATTTCCTGAATCTTCATAGCCTTTCATGTTTTCTTCCTCCTTAGTCACATTAAAGAATTCTTAACTGCTCTTTAATAACTTGAAGACATTGTTGCTAGTTTCATTCATAGTTCTATGCATGTTAAGTAGGATGTATGGTGTGCCCTGCTTACCTATGACTGTCCATAGTCCCATCCATGAAACTATCTCTTTGACTGATTAGATTATCATCTTGTTGAACCAAGGAGGCCTAGTTCTGATCTAGCCCTTTGCCTAAAACTATACGAATCTTGTTATTCAAAGTGCCCAATAACTTGAAGTACTGTGTTTAGGCGTTCCGACATAGTGTTTTAAAGTTTTTAGTCCGTCTTATGTGTTTTCCCCAAAGTCTGATAGCCATTTCCCAAAGTTAGAGGGTCTTATACTTCTATGCATGGCTTGAATGTTTGTTTCTATGTATTGATTAGTTTATAGTCACGTTTTGCATGATTAATGGTTTTCCCTACCATGCTTATGTTGTCTATCAAACTAGTTATGCTTGAAACTCTTTGTTGTTCACAAACTTGATGTCCATTTACTCCATTTTGCCCTAAGATCCTTTCTACCTTGAATCAAATCGGCCCTTCAACAGCCTTGTATTGTCATCTAATAGCTTTCTTGACTTTTTGACCCCATAGCCCAGTTAATCTAACATCTTGTTATCTATTTTATATCTTTGATCAGTTTCATCCCTCACAACTGAAAAAACAAAAAATCAAAAACTTACTTCATAACTAGCCTAAAATCAAAACACAATAAAAAAACACATAGATATCCCTTACGCATATAGAGAGAGCCCTCTCTGAGTCCAGGAAGGCTAGGTCCTTGGGCTCCAAAGCTTGGTTTGATGTTACACTGTCATTTGGCTTGCCAATCATCCAAATCACGGAACCCTAACATAGATCTTTCCTGTATATTAGTTATTTTTAGCTGGTGTGCTGTAGATTAGAAATGAGTGCCTTGTTTAGGTGTGATTTTACTACTATTCCTGCTTATCTAGATTACTCTTGATATTGCAGATGTCGACGTATTTTCAAACATACATTCGTTTTGCTGATGGTGCTTGTCGTAGTACACAGAATATCTCTTCTACATCATGGGTTATTTATTCACCCACTGACGAGTTAATATCTATGCATGGGGTAAGCCTCTGTCAAACCATAAACAATATTGCAGAATATAGTGCAGTTATTGAATTATTGTCTGAATCCATTTCATTTGGAATACAGAGTTTGATCGTTAGGTTAGATTCTGAACTCATTGTATTACAATTAAATCAAGTATATGCCATTAGAAACCTAGTATTATTAAGATTATTTTTAAGGGTTCGTCTCTTGGAACGAGAGTTCAATTATATTGAGTATCAACACATTCCAAGAAATTTAAACACATTAGCAGATGCAATAGCTTCTAGTGTGATTAACAGACATTTACGATTATAAAAGCAGTAAATAAACATTTGATAACATGTTGGATAGGTAACTGAAAATAGTAGTATATCATAGCATAAAATAGTGTTTCAAAAAATGGTACATCGTCCTCAATCATAGGTTCAAAACACCTTATGATTGGGAAAAAGTGATACAAAAAATGATAAGAGTCTATACAATCGATCATCCACTATCCATGGTAATGATCATGATAATACACTACTACTCGTGCCACTCTAGTCAAAAATCTCCTGAATGGTCCAGGAACACCAATGACGTATCTCTGTAATCAAAGAGGAATGTCATCTATAGTAGTCTCTAGGATGTCCAGAGTCAGTCACTCCAAATGTTGTTCCAAATCAGTCAGGATCTCTGCTGTCTGATCTTGTGGTGGTGGTGGTGCTGCAACTGCATCCCTTTGCCTCCGGTCAAAGGGGCGGAGAGTGGCTGGTCGACATGGACCCTCATCTGCATTTGAAATTTTTGTTATCAGTTTTGGACGATTTAAAAAATAAAATAAAAATTAGAAATTAGAACATGTCAAGGAAATTTTTTACCTGACTCATCCCACTGAGCTCATGGAGGAAGTGGCATATCTCGGTCGCCACGGAAATCTATGCCCATATAAGGAAAATCCTATATCACAAAAAGTTGGTGTGCTCACCAACGAAAATAAGTCGAGGGAAATCGAACAATCTCCCCACCCTCACTGTGATGGGCCATCAAAGCAAACCACCGAACCATATGAGGCTCTTGAGGTCTACCCGCATCAATAGGAATATTTTGCATGGCTAACAAAGGAATCCTCTCTAAAGAAAAGGTAACCACGATAGATCCATATCCGAAGTTATTTAACTTCCTGTTTTTTTCTCTAGTTAGTTGGCCTTTGAAATTAGCCAACACTGCCTCGCACCAATTGAATATAGTGTCTCGGAATAAATCTACTAAAATCTGCATTTGAGATCCAGTAGCCACATGCAAAGCTGCACTTCCACACAACTTGGTAACGGTAAATGCAATCACTTTTAACTCGCGACGGATGATAGTTTTAATATAAATCCATTTGTCTCTAAGATTAGCTTCATCATTACAGAACTCTAATTGCAAGCTAGTGATGGACTGGCCACTTGGCCTAGCCCCAAATAGAGAAAGTGGTTTGCCTCTCTTAGACAAACCAGTCAAAAAATATATGTCCTCTAGCTCAATTTCGAGCTGGTGGCCTCCAATCATGAAACACTGGTCTTGAACGTCCCACTTGTTTACCAACCAAGTGAGAAGATCTACTTGAGCTCTCATGCCACTGATACCCCAGAATTTGAATAGCCCGCATGCTCTTAAAACTTGAAATATAGGTTGATAAATCATTGTTGCTTCATCTACTTCCTCATGTTCACATTCCCACCAAATGAGCATTATAAATATCCTACAATGAGCAAAATGAAAGATTAGAATCATTTAAAAAAAAAATGGGTAATTTGGGAGGAAATTATGTTTTTAATTTTGTTCGGCGCCCCCACACTTTACGTTTAGAGATAGTGCATAGCTCCGCACGGGCTCTATGCTAAAAGTGCGGGGCCTTGACATTTTCCTTTGTAAGAAAATTTCGGGGTCCGCAAGTATCATGTGTCTTACCTGCGGACCCCTGAGGGTGGAATTTTGAACCTATTTCCTCCCCAAAAATGAAATTTAAACCCTAAATTAAGGAAATGAATGGATGAAAAGCAAGGAAAAGAGGATGTGGATTACCAGGAGCAGACAGTTTTCAATTTCAACGGTCGGTTTGTCCGGAATCTTCTCCAAAGCGTTTTTTGCTAAAAGCTCTAAAATTTTCACTCCAAACTCAAACGGTAAAAATGAATTTGGAAAACTCCTTTTTATAAGTTTTTTCAAATAAATGAAATTTAAATTTGTTTATTTTTCACTTTAAAAATATGGTTTTTCAAAAATATTTTTATTATTGAAGCAAAAATATTTTAATTTTTGAGTTTTTAAAGGCATAATTTACTTTTTGTAAGTAATGTCATTTTGATAGAAAAGAGTAACTTTTATCACTTTTTTGGGCTCTTTAAAATTTATGAAAAAGTGAAACCATGGAGTCCTCTTTTAATCCCTTTTCATACTCTCTAAAAATGAAAGGATTGCCGAGTACTTGACTATTCGAACTCGTTAAAGGAAATGAACAGTCGTCCCTTCAGTACAAGTTTACCCCCTTTCTGGTCTGAAATGGAATATTTACGAAAAAGTTATACATTGACCAATAATGGTCAATAGAGTTCTCTCCTATATTATTTTATCCTTTTTCGGACTTGAGAGACTAAATTTACAAAAAAATACACCCATGGAGTTTTCTTAGGTTTTTTCTTCTAACTCCCTAAAAATGAAAAACACTGAGTTTCTCCTATACTAGACTCGTTAAAATTTAACAATAAAGGACCTGTCGATTACAAATAGGAACGAGCCACTCCTTCTTAGGGTTCAATTTTAATCTAAGTTGGATTCATCCGAAGGATGAACTTATAAACAAGCAAATGTTATCCTCCTCAAGCTTGTCAAAAATAAAGAGGTACTTGCCAGAAATGGTGGGGGAAAAGAGAGAAAACAAATTCATTTGTTACACTTTGTTTTATAAAAGTAGTATACCACTCTTGAACATGACACTTTTTATGACAGTTCTACCTGGGTTGCGAAAATCCCTTGCCTATCAGTTAATCAAACCAATTGAAGGTCTTCAACTGGTTTCTAGGTATTAGCTTAGGGCAATTGTCACCAAACCATCTGTAGTGTCGTTATGTGTTCAAGAGGACAGTCAAACAAACCATTCATCTGCAAACATTTGTCTCCATTCGTGTTGACCATCCCTGAGTTAGTCCTTGAAAAAAAAATTCTTCAAAACTTCATCTATGGTTTTGTGTCGTGAGATTACTTACGACAGATCAATTTCTATTGATGATAGCTCATCATCTAGGAATTTGATCTAGAATCCGTCAGTACCTTGGAATCTACATGCCTTAATGGTAGATTTCTCACCTTCAACGACAGGTTGCATCATCGACCCTCGATCGAATGATTCTATGAAATGTTCGACTTCAGATCACTTATTCACATTTTATGGATTGTACTGAGTACTTTGAGAGCCATTTTCATTAATGGTGGTTTCTCTCACATGTGTTAACAGTTCACATCATTGACTGGTAATCAAGTGGATTATACCATGTTCGACTTCAACACATTTAATCGCATGAATAGAATCGTACTAGTTCGGGTAGCGAAACTCAAGACCCTGGATCTAGTTTCCATCATCCAGGCTACGAGAAGTTTTATTATTCATTATGTAGTAGACTATCATTATAGATGGTTGCGTCCAAGCTATGTCTACAATTTTGATGTAATAGTAAAATCATTTTTGTATCAGCACAAGTTTAGTTAGTATTGATCTGAGTATGGGAATGCCTACCTCAGTGATGATATATAGATATATATGATTTGCATTGAATGTTTTTATAGGGTTCCAACTGGGGTGTCCACAGGTTAATCCTTGAAATGATAAAGCACATCACTCTTCGAATGCTCTCAGAATTAGCACTTTAGGGGGCAATTTTTTACACTAAAATTTGTCACCATGACATTTTAGTACTCCCTTAGAAGTCTACAACATCAAATTTCCTAAGTCAAGCCTTGAAATTGGGATAAAAGCTCATAAAATTCTTAAAAACACTTGTACCACACTTTATCTTAGCATTGCCTGTGGTGCCGCACTTTTTCGCTCTAAATCATGTGGAGATAAATGCACTTTTTATTCATTAAAGGTGCAGACCCCTGTAAAAGGTAAAATGAAGGCGGAAAATAACATTTAGAAGCCTAGTAGTCAAAGGAAAGGAAAGGTGTGGACTAATTTGATAGAAATGAAATTGATGATGATTCTGTCAAACTTATATTATTTTCTCAGAGCTTAGGGGGAGAAGTAAGAAAATGGTTTAAAGGCTTAACCCCCCACAGTATCAATGATCTCCAAACCTTCCATCAGATTTTCTTAAACAATTGGGAAGTAAAGAAGAATCCTCTCCAAGTACTTTCTGATTACAAGAACCTCCATAGAAATACGGGGGAAAGTGTACAAGCTTACTGCACCCGATTCAATAGTGTGTATAATGCACTTTCCCCAGATCTAAAACCTCCACAAGGCTCAGCATTAAACAAATTTCCTGAGGGGCTTGACCCTGAGGTGGCCTATCAGATGAGAGAGAGAGATCCTGCAACTCTTGAAGAGATGCAAAAAGATGCTTTTGCTATGGAAGTAAACTTGATGGAGAAGAGAGCAAGAATGAAAAATGAGAAGAAAGTGTCCTTTAGAGAAGAAAATACACCCTCTGCTTCCAACTCAAAGATGGAGAGAATGATGGAGGAGATGATGAATAAAATGAGCATCCTTGAGAGAGCACAAGCACGTCAAAAACAAACTGCTCCTCAAAATAGAAACCAGAACCAGAATCAAAATTTTAGAAGGAATCAACCTCCAAACAGACCTAGGGAAGATGATCAGCAGATCACCCCTCCCTTTCATCAAAACTATGTAAGTGAGGTTGAGGAAATAGATGAAATAATAGAGAAAGATGATATCAACATGCTAGGGGTAGATAATGATGACTTTGAGATTCATTACGATAGAAAACATGGTCTATACACACCTTATGATGACAAAAGAGATGATTATCAAAATTATTATCAAGACATGGAAAATGTCATCATAGAGTCTCAAAGAGAATATGACCTTAGAAGCAAAAAGCAGTCAACAAACTCCTAACACCAAAACCTCTGACAAATTTTCACAAAATAGCACTGCAACTAGGCCTAAAGTTGTCAAACAAAAGGACAAAACGGTGGCTGTTAATTCTGATAAAGGTAAAGGAAAAGGCACTCAAAACAATGAAAAATAGAGTGCGGACATTAGTAGTACTAACACTTCAGCTAGTACTAATGTTAAAACCATTTTTTTAAATGTAAATAGGACAAATCAGCAAGCTGATGTTGCTGATAGACTAGTATCTAGTAAGGCTAAGACAAGTTCTTTAAAGAACCAAATCCCTTTCAGCTTAGAATAGGAAATTTCAAAGATCAAAATCTCTATTCCCCTGATTGAGTTAGCTGCCCAGAATGTATATAGGACCCAAATTTTGAAGGCTTTAAACATAGAGGATAATAATGACGCATTCAATCTTAGTGATGACCAGCCAGAGCTCATTTTTGGTCCTAAGATTGAAGGCAGATATCAAGAGAGACCTGTTCCTCCCTTTTATGTAAGTTTAAATGTTCATAACAATATTTTTCATAACGCTATGCATGATTCATGAACCTCTCATAATTTAATGCCCAAAACTGTCATGGAGAGCCTAGGCCTTGAAATCACCAGACCTTACAAAGACCTTTACCCCTTTGACTCAAGTAGAGTAAAATGTTTAGGATTAATCAAAGACCTCTGTGTTAACTTAGCTCAAATTCCAGCCAAATGTTTAGTCATGGATATTGTTGTGGCTGATGTGCCCCCAAAGTATGGAATGATATTATCTAGATCTTGGGGGGCTAAGTTACAAGGGACTATGTAGATGGACATGACCTATGCAACCATCCCTCTTTTCAATCAGACAAGAAGACTTTACAGGGAGTCCCATATGCAATACATGGTTACTAGTCAAGACAGACCGCAAAACTCTCCCCTTTATTCTATAAACATAGACTTGGATTCATTTATCCTTTTCAATGATGAAAATTTCAGTGAACAAGTGACCTTGTCTAATTTAATGACAGATAGAGAGGAGGAAGAAGATAACGTAGGACTGTTAGAACAATTTGTTGAACCTGTAAACTCTAGCAAACAAAACACAAGTCTTGAGTGACAAATCATGTGTCCCTTGCTTTTAAACATTGAGATTCAAGAAAGCATCCCTCAAACAAACGAAAATCTTGGGTAATCAAAACAATTACAACGAAGTTCTGATATTCAAGAAACATCTGAAAGCACGTTAGTTGAAGAGGACAGTAACTAGGAACAATGCTGGTGCAGGTGTCTGGATTTCCAACACTGAAAGCAACCACACAGAAAGCATTTCCTGCAAATTAAATTTTCAGTGTTCTAACAACATAGCGGAATATGAATCCCTTCTCTTAGGCTTATGATTGTTGAAGAAGTTAGGAGCCAAGATAGTCAATGTGTATGGGGATTCAGATTTAGTCATTAGGCAAGTCAATGGGGAGTACAACGCAAATGATCCCAGACTTAGGGCCTACCGAAACGATGTCATGGACCTTTTAAAAACATTCGAGGAGTCCAAACTGATTTTTGTCCCAAGAAAAAGAAATATTGTCGCCCACAATTTAGCCTTTGTAGCTAGAACATGCTTAACGCCATATGAAACCAGTGACTGTACAACTCAAATAAAATTCAGACTAGCCATGCCTAATAATGAAAAGTATTGGCAGGTGTTTGACGGAGACAAAAAATAGAAGACTTCATGCAATTCAGAAATGAATTCGAACTAAACAGTTCGGACTCAGATTATGATACAGACTGCAGAGAAGAAAATTTTCTTGGAGAAGAAGAACCATCTCCTGAACTTGCCAATATAAATCTACTATCTGGCAAACTTGAAAACAAAATAGAGCTGAATGAATAGTTAGAAACTCTGCACTCTAAAGATCAGAGTTTGCCTAAGGGTCTGGCCCCTTTAGAAGAGTTGTTCGATTTTAACGATGTGGACAAGAAGCCAAAACTAGGACCTGTAGAGACTGAAGTGGAAGAGTGCAACATAGGCAGTAAACTTAAACCGAAAATTATTAAACTGTCTAAAACTTTACTAGCTCGTATTAAACTCAAATACATAGAGCTGTTTAAAGATTTTTCTGATGTTTTTGAATGGAGTTACAAAGATCTGAAATCCTATGACACTGAAATAATACAGCACAAAATTCCTCTCAAAGAAAACCAAAAACCATTCAAACAGAAACTGCGCAGAATAAACCCTGTTTAGCTACCTCTGGTTGAGAAGGAAATTAGGAAAATGTATGAAGCTGGTATTATTGTCCCTATTAGATATTCCGAGTGGGTGTCTAATCTGGTGTTAGTTAGGAAGAAAACTAGAGAGATCAGGCTTTGTATAGACTTTAGATACTTAAAAAAAGCTTCATTGAAAGACAACTACCCTTTACCCAAGATGGATCATATTTTACAAAGGGTGGAAGGGTCTAGAAGAATTTCTTTGCTTGATGGCTACTCAGGGTACAATCAGATTTTAGTTCACCCTGTTGATCCATTAAACACAACCTTTACTACACCATGGGGCACTTTCATGTATGTGAAAATTCCCTTTGTTCTAATGAATGCTGGAGCAACTTTTCAGAGAGCCATGGACATGGCATTCTCGGAAGAACTGGGCTACTTCATCATTATATACCTTGATGATGTCACTGTGTTTTCAAAAACAGATGAAGAGCACTTAGAACACTTAAGAAAGGTTTTCGAGAAATGCAGAAAGTTTGGGATATCTTTAAACCCTAAGAAAAAACTATTTGGGCTCCAAGAAGGTAAACTTCTTGGGCACATTATCTCAGAAGAGGGTATTAAGATATATCCAAAGAGGATTGAGGTCATATTGAAAATCTTTCATCCTCGAAACATCAAGGAGATGCAATATTTCATTGTAAAGATTAACTTTTTGAGAAGGTTCATCCCCAACTTGGCTAAGCTCCTTAGAAGTATCACAAACATGTTGAAGAAGGAGCAAGGGGTAAAATGGACCTTAGAAGCAAAGAATTCCTTTGAGCTGGTGAAACAAGCGTTAACTAAAACACCGCTTCTAACAAGTCCTGATTTTTCAAAAAAAAATTATATTTTTTCATTTGCATCAGAACATACCATAGCTGCTGTCCTTTTACAGAAAAATTCACAAGGACAAGAGCAGCCTATCGCATTCTTTAGCAAGGCATTGAGGGATGCCCCTCTGAATTATAACATTATGGAGAAGCAAGCTTTTTCTTTGGCTAAAGCTTTGAAAGACTTCAGAGTATACATCCTTCACTCACACATCATTGCCTTTGTCCCAAATTCAGTGGTGAAACACATTCTAACATAGGACCCAGATGGTAAGAGAGGTAAGTGGATTGCTGTTATCCTTGAATATGATTTAGAGATATAACCCACTAAACTTATTAAAGGCCAAGGTCTAGCTTGATTAATGGCTGAATCAAATTTTGAAGTTCTTGATATAAATATGATTGATGCTTTGGATGACAAGGAAGGATTCTCGACTCCCATTTTTTAAGACCATTTTATGAATTCCTCTTGGTATGTTGATATTGTTTATGTTTTTCTTAATTTAAATACACCTCCTGGTTTGACAAAAACAAAGGCAAGGTTCCTAAAATTGAAAGCTGTAAACTATTGCATTATAGATAGATGTCTTTATTGGAAAAATGCAAGTGGTATATTTCTTAAATGTTTGCCTGACTTTGATGCAGAGAAGGTTAAGCAGGAATTCCATGAAGGAGAGTGTGGAGGTCATTTGTACTGGAAGACAACAACCAACAAAATTTTGAGGGCTGGTTTCTATTGGCCTACTCTTTTTCCTGATATACACAAGATGATCATTATCTGTCACAAATGTCAACTTTTTGAAGGCAAAAGAAAATTTCTACCCTTACCCCTGCATCCCATCACTGTTGAAGCTCCTTTTCAACAGTGGGGACTTGACTTCATAGGAGAAATCCATCCACCATCTTCTGCTCAGCATAAATGGATTCTCACTGCCACAGACTATTTCACTAAGTCGATAGAAGCCATAACTTGTAGGCAGGCAAATGATTCTGTTATTATAAAATTCATAGAGAATAATATTCTCTCTAGATTTGGTTGTCCTACCAAGATCATCACTGATAATGCAACAGCATTTGGATCAAAGAAGATGGTTGAATTCTATCACAGATATTAGATAACATTGGGGCATTCCACGTCCTATTATCCTCAAGGTAATGGACTTTTAGAATCCTCAAACAAGAGTTTAGTGAACATAATCAAGAAACTGTTGGAGGACAACAAAAAGTCTTGGCACACAAAGCTAGTTCATGCACTTTGGGCTGACATATTGACTTTGAAGAAATCTATTGGTATGTCACCTTTCCAACTTGTTTATGGTACTAATGAAAATTTTCAACCAGCCTTGTTGTACCAGTGATGAAGTTGATTCAATAATTGCAAACTGAAGATAATGGCATGATCAGAAGAATAAATCAGACCATTCATCTTCAGCAAACTAGAGAGGAGGTTTATAACAAACCATTGCAGAAGCAGGACCGTAGCATTAATAGGTTTTTGACAGAAGAAAAAAGGCCAACAATTTCAATATTGGGGACAAAGTTTTGAAGTGGGACTCAAGGAGGGAAGACAAGGACAAGCATGGAAAATTTGACAACTTATGGCTTGGCCCTTACTCTATCCATTCAGTTGTTGGTAACAATGCATTTTTCTTACAAGATTTGAATGGAGCTGAACTGTTTGGGGATCCTGTCAATGGCAGGATGCTCAAGCATTACTTCTCTTGATCCATGTTATTTTATGAAAGCCTTTTTATTTTTTTTCTCATTATAAATACTTCATCCATCATTGCATTCAGAGTTATAAAAATCAAAAATACAAAAACAGAGAAAGAAAGAAAAGAGGGTAGATTGTAAGAACAAGAAAGGTATAGCCCCATACCAAAAAAGAGAAACAAATATGAAAGTGTGCAAGCTCAAATGCCACTCCTAAAGAACACACTTCTAGTTAGTCAAACAACCTAATTTTGACTAATTAGTTTTGAATTTTCTGCTGATAGGATAGTGAATTCGATTTTCCAAACTGTTTAATCTTGGCTTATCAGTAGATAGTTTAGGATAGAAATTAAAGGTTCAAACATGCTCAAAATTTGAACCTATGTTTCTAAAGAGAATGACTTAAATTTGTTTCAAATTATGAGTCAAGAAAGATGTAAATATGGTTCCAATTAGCTCAAAATCTGAACCAGTTGATCAAAGAAAGACAACTCAAACAAAAGTCAAAACAGAGCTGTAAAAAAGATGAAGGAAATGCTTTGAAAATTCAAATCTTAAGCCTTCCATTTTTTATTTAATTTTCTGCAAAATAATATCTATGTGCAACTTTTTGTTTTATGCCATATATCAGCAACAAGTTAGACTGTTCAATCTTGACTTGTATGCTTTTAAATTTTTGTTGTAGAATGTAGAAAATAAAAATCTGTTGGACTGTTTAATCCCAACAGATCGTAGATTAGGTAGAGAATCATATGGGCTCAACTGTTTAACCTGAGTCCATGGAGAAATAAGAAGTAGAAATAGATTAGATTTCCTTTTTTCAAAAGAATAAAATGTTGTAAAAGAGGTTGCCAATCCAAGTGCACTCTAAAGAAGAAGAAATTTAAACACATTAGCAGATGCAATAGCTTCAAGTGTGATTAACAGACATTTACGATTATAAAAGAAGTAAATAAACATTTAATAACATGTTGGACAGGTAACTGAAAATAGTAGTATATCATAGCATAAAATAGTGTTTCAAAAAATGGTACATCGTCTTCAATCATAGGTTCAAAACACCTTATGATCGGGAAAAAGTGATACAAAAAATGATAAGAGTCTATACAATCGATCATCCACTATCCATGGTAATGATCATGATAATACACTACTACTCGTGCCACTCTAGTCAAAAATCTCCTGAATGGTCCAGGAACACCAATGATGTATCTCTGTAATCAAAGAGGAATGTCATCTATAGTAGTCTCTAGGATGTCCAGAGTCAGTCACTCCAAATGGTGTTCCAAATCAGTCAGGATCTTTGCTGTCTGATCCTATGGTAGTGGTGGTGCTGCAACTACATCCCTTTGCCTCCAGTCAAAGGGGCGGAGAGTGGCTGGTCGACATGGACCCTCATCTGCATTTGAAATTTTTGTTATTAGTTTTGGACGATTTAACAAACAAAATAAAAATTAGAATTTAGAACATGTCAAAGAAATTTTTTACCTGACTCATCCCACTGAGCTCCTGGAGGAAGTGGCATATCTCGGTCGCCGCGGAAATCTATGCCCGCATAAAGAAAATCCTATATCACAAAAATTTGCTGTGCTCACCAACGAAAATATGTCGAGGGAAATCGAACAATCTCCCCACCCTCGCTGTGATGGGCCATCAAAGCAACCCACCGAACCATATGAGGCTCTTGAGGTCTACCAGCATCAATAGGAATATGTTGCCGGGCTAACAAAGGAATCCTCTCTAAAGAAAAGGTAACCATGATAGATCCATATCCAAAGTTATTTAACTTCCTGTTTTTTTCTCTAGTTAGTTGGCCTTTGAAATTAGCCAACACTGCCTCGCACCAATTGAATATAGTGTCTCGGAAGCAATCTACTAAAATCTGCATTTGAGATCTAGTAGCCACATGCAAAGCTGCACTTCCACACAACTTGGTAACGGTAAATGCAATCACTTTTGACTCGAGACGGATGATAGTTTTAATATCAATCCATTTGTCTCTAAGATTAACTTCATCATTACAGAACTCTAATTGCAAGCTAGTGATGGACTGGCCACTTGGCCTAGCCCCAAATAGAGAAAGTGGTTCACCTCTCTTAGACAAACCAGTCAAAAAATATATGTCCTCTAGCTCAATTTCGAGTCGGTGGCCTCCAATCATGAAACCCTGGTCCTGAACGTCCCACTTGTTTACCAACCAAGTGAGAAGATCTACTTGAGCTCTCATGCCACTGATACCCCAGAATTTGAATAGCCCACATGCTCTTAAAACTTGCAATATAGGTTGATAAATCATTGTTGCTTCATATACTTCCTCATGTTCACATTCCCACCAAATGAGCATTATAAATATCCTACAATGAGCAAAATGAAAGATTAGAATCATTTAAAAAAAAAAAAAATGGGTAATTTGGGAGGAAATTATGTTTTTAATTTTGTTCGGCGCCCCCACACTTTACGTTTAGAGACAGTGCATAGCTCCGCATGGGCTCTGTGCTAAAAGTGCGGGGCCTTGACATTTTCCTTTGTAAGAAAATTTCGGGGTCCGCAGGTATCATGTGTCTTACCTGCGGACCCCTGAGGGTGGAATTTTGAACCTATTTCCTCCCCAAAAATGAAATTTAAACCCTAAATTAAGGAAATGAATGGATGAAAAGCAAGGAAAAGAGGATGTGGATTACCTGGAGCAGACGGTTTTCAATTTCAACGGTCTGTTTTTCCGGAATCTTCTCCAAAGCGTTTTTTGCTAAAAGCTATAAAATTTTCACTCCAAACTCAAACGGTAAAAATGAATTTGGAAAACTCCTTTTTATAAGTTTTTTCAAATAAATGAAATTTAAATTTGTTTATTTTTCACTTTAAAAATATGGTTTTTCAAAAATATTTTTATTATTGAAGCAGGTACATTTAATTTTTTAAGTTTTTGTGCAGAATACCGGATTTTTCAGGCGAAATGGTCATTTTTGATGAAGAGTAGCTTTTATCACTTTTTTGGGCTCTTTAAAATTTATGAAAAAGTGAAACCATGGAGTCCTCTTTTAATCCCTTTTCATACTCTCTAAAAATGAAAGGATTGCCGAGTACTTGACAATTCGAACTCGTTAAAGGAAATGAACAGTCGTCCCTTCAGTACAAGTTTACCCCCTTTCTGGTCTGAAATGGAATATTTACGAAAAATTTATACATTGACTAATCATGGTCAATAGAGTTCTCTCCTATATTATTTTATCCTTTTTCGAACTTGAGAGACTAAATTTACGAAAAAATACACCCATGGAGTTTTCTTAGGTTTTTTCTTCTAACTCCCTAAAAATGAAAAACACTGAGTTTCTCCTATACTAGACTCGTTAAAATTTAACAATAAAGGACCTGTCGATTACAAATAGGAACGAGCCACTCCTTCTTAGGGTTCAATTTTAAGCTAAGTTGGACTCATCCGAAGGATGAGCTTATAAACAAGCAAATGTTATCCTCCTCAAGCTTGCCAAAAATAAAGAGGTACTTGCCAGAAATGGTGGGGGAAAAGAGAGAAAACAAATTCATTTGTTACACTTTGATTTATAAAAGCAGTATACCACTCTTGAACACGACACTTTTTATGACACTTCTACCTGGGTTGCGAAAATCCCTTGCCTATCAGTTAATCAAACCAATTGAAGGTCTTCAACTGGTTTCTAGGTATTAGCTTAGGGCAATTGTCACCAAACCATCTGCAGTGTCGTTATGTGTTCAAGAGGACAGTCAAACAAACCATTCATCTGCAAACATTTGTCTCCATTCGTGTTGACCATCCCTGAGTTAGTCCTTGCAAAAAAAAATTCTTCAAAACTTCATTTATGGTTTCGTGTCGTGAGCTTACTTACGACAGATCAATTTCTATTGATGATAGCTCATCATCTAGGAATTTGATCTAGAATCCGTCAGTACCTTGGAATCTGCATGCCTTAATGGCAGGTTTCTCACCTTCGATGACAGGTTGCATCATCGACCCTCGATCGAATGATTCTATGAAATGTTCGACTTCAGATCACTTATTCACATTTTATGGATTGTACTGAGTAATTTGAGAGCCATTTTCATTAATGGTGGTTTCTCTCACATGTGTTAACAGTTCACATCATTGACTGGTAATCAAGTGGATTATACCATGTTCGACTTCAACACATTTAATCGCATGAATAGAATCATACTAGTTCGGGTAGTGGAACTCAAGACCCTGGATCTAGTTTCCATCATCCAAGCTACGAGAAGTTTTATTATTCATTATGTAGTAGACTATCATTACAGATGGCTGCGTCCAAGCTATGTCTACAATTTTGATGTAATATTAAAATCATTTTTGTATCAGCACAAGTTTAGTTAGTATTGATCTGAGTATGGGAATGCCTACCTCAGTGATGATATATAGATATATATGATTTGCATTGAATGTTTTTATAGGGTTCCAACTGGGGTGTCCACAGGTTAATCCTTGAAATGATAAAGCACATCACTCTTCGAATGCTCTCAGAATTAGCACTTTGGGGGGCAATTTGTTACACTAAAATTTGTCACCATGACATTTTAGTACTCCCTTAGAAGTCTACAACATCAAATTTCCTAAGTCAAGCCTTGAAATTGGGATAAAAGCTCATAAAATTCATAAAAACACTTGTACCGCACTTTATCTTAACATTGCCTGTGGTGCCGCACTTTTTCGCTCTAAATCATGTGGAGATAAATGCACTTTTTATTCATTAAAGGTGCAGACCCCTGTAAAAGGTAAAATGAAGGCAGAAAATAACATTTAGAAGCCTAGTAGTCAAAGGAAAGGAAAGGTGTGGACTAATTTGATAGAAATGAAATTGATGATGATTCTGTCAAACTTAGATTATTTTCTTAGAGCTTAGGGGGAGAAGTAAGAAAATGGTTTAAAGGCTTAACCCCCCACAGTATCAATGATCTCCAAACCTTCCATCAGATTTTCTTAAACAAATGGGAAGTAAATAGGAATCCTCTCCAAGTACTTTCTGATTACAAGAACCTCCATAGAAACACGGGGGAAAGTGTACAAGCTTATTGCACCCGATTCAATAGTGTGTATAATGCACTTTCCCCAGATCTAAAACCTCCACAAGGCTCAGCATTAAACAAATTTCATGAGGGGCTTGACCCTGAGATGGCCTATCAGATGAGAGAGAGAGATCCTGCAACTCTTGAAGAGATGTAAAAAGATGCTCTTGCTGTGGAAGTAAACTTGATGGAGAAGAGAGCAAGAATGAAAAATGAGAAGAAAGTGTCCTTTAGAGAAGAAAATACACCCTCTGCTTCCAACTCAAAGATGGAGAGAATGATGGAGGAGACGATGAATAAAATGAGCATCCTTGAGAGAGCACAAGCACGTCAAAAACAAACTGCTCCTCAAAATAGAAACCAGAACCAGAATCAGAATTTTAGAAGGAATCAACCTCCAAACAGACCTAGGGAAGATGATCAGCAGATCACCCCTCCCTTTCATCAAAACTATGTAAGTGAGGTTGAGGAAACAGATGAAATAACAGAGGAAGATGATATCAACATGCTGGGGGTAGATAATGATGACTTTGAGATTCATTACGATATAAAACAAGGTCTATACACACCTTATGATGACAAAAGAGATGATTATCAAAATTATTATCAAGACATGGAAAATGTCATCATAGAGTCTCAAAGAGAATATGACCTTAGAAGAAAAAGCAGTCAACAAACTCCTAACACCAAAACCTCTGACAAATTTTCACAAAATAGCACTGCAACTAGGCCTAAAGTTGTCAAACAAAAGGACAAAACGGTGGCTGTTAATTCTGATAAAGGTAAAGAAAAAGGCACTCAAAACAATGAAAAACAGAGTGCGGACATTAGTAGTACTAACACTTTAGCTAGTACTAATGTTAAAACCATTTTTTCAAATGTAAATAGGACAAATCAGCAAGCTGATGTTGCTGATAGAGTAGTAGCTAGTAAGGCTAAGACAAGTTCTTTAAAGAACCAAATCCCTTTCAGCTTAGAATAGGAAATTTCAAAGATCAAAATCTCTATTCCCCTGACTGAGTTAGCTGCCCAGAATGTATATAGGACCCAAATTTTGAAGGCTTTAAACATAGAGGATAATAATGACACATTCAATCTTAGTGATGACCAGCCAGAGCTCATTTTTGGTCCTAAGATTGAAGGCAAATATCAAGAGAGACCTGTTCCTCCCTTTTATGTAAGTTTAAATGTTCATAACAGTATTTTTCATAACGCTATGCATGATTCATGAACCTATCATAATTTAATGCCCAAAACTGTCATGGAGAGCCTAGGCCTTGAAATCACCAGACCTTACAAAGACCTTTACTCCTTTGACTCAAGCAGAGTAAAATGTTTAGGATTAATCAAAGACCTCTGTGTTAACTTAGCTCAAATTCCAACCAAATGTTTAGTCATGGATATTGTTGTGGCTGATGTGCCCCCAAAGTATGGAATGATATTATCTAGATCTTGGGGGGCTAAGTTACAAGGGACTATGTAGATGGACATGACCTATGCAACCATCCCTCTTTTCAATCAGACAAGAAGACTTTACAGGGAGTCCCATATGCAATACATGGTTACTAGTCAAGACAGACCGCAAAACTCTCCCCTTTATTCTATAAACATAGACTTGGATTCATTTATCCTTTTCAATGATGAAAATTTCAGTGAACAAGTGACCTTGTCTAATTTAATGACAGATAGAGAGGAGGAAGAAGATAACGTAGGACTGTCAGAACAATTTTCTGAACCTGTAAACTCTAGCAAACAAAACACAAGTCTTGAGTGACAAATCATGTGTCCCTTGATTTTAGACATTGAGAGTCAAGAAAGAATCCCTAAAACAAACGAAAATCTTGGGTAATCAAAACAATTACAACGAAGTTCTGATATTCAAGAAACATCCGAAAGCATGTTAGTTGAAGAGGACAGTAACCAAGATGAAACTGAAAATGGTCCTCTGTGGAGTATGTATTTTGACTCACTAGGAAAAATGCTGGTGCAGGTGTCTGGATTTCCAACACTGAAAGCAACCACACAGAAAGCATTTCCTGCAAATTAAATTTTCAGTGTTCTAACAACATAGCGGAATATGAATCCCTTCTCTTAGGCTTATGATTGTTGAAGAAGTTAGGAGCCAAGATAGTCAATGTGTATGGGGATTCAGATTTAGTCATTAGGCAAGTCAATGGGGAGTACAATGCAAATGATCCTAGACTTAGGGCCTACCGAAATGATGTCATGGACCTTTTAAAAACATTCAAGGAGTCCAAACTGATTTTTATCCGAAGAAAAAGAAATATTGCCACCCACAATTTAGCCTTTGTAGCTAGAACATGCTTAACGCCATATGAAACCAGTGACTGTACAACTCAAATAAAATTCAGACTAGCCATGCCTAATAATGAAAAGTATTGGCAGGTGTTTGACGGAGACAAAAAATAGAAGACTTCATGCAATTCAGAAATGAATTCGAACTAAACAGTTCGGACTCAGATTATGATACGTACCGGCAGTTAGTAAAAATTTTCTTGGAGAAGAAGAACCATCTCCTGAACTTGCCAATATAAATCTACTATCTGGCAAACTTGAAAACAAAATAGAGCTGAATGAATAGTTAGAAACTCTGCACTCTAAAGATTAGAGTTTGCCTAAGGGTCTGGCCCCTTTAGAAGAGTTGTTCGATTTTAACGATGTGGCCAAGAAGCCAAAACTAGGACCTGTAGAGACTGAAGTGGAAGAGTGCAACATAGGCAGTAAATTTAAACCGAAAATGATTAAACTGTCTAAAACTTTACTACCTCGTATTAAACTCAAATACATAGAGCTGTTTAAAGATTTTTCTGATGTTTTTGAATGGAGTTACGAAGATCTGAAATCCTATGACACTGAAATAATACAGCACAAAATTCCTCTCAAAGAAAACCAAAAACCATTCAAACAGAAACTGCGCAGAATAAACCCTCTTTAGCTGCCTCTGGTTGAGAAGGAAATCAAGAAAATGTATGAAGCTGGTATTATTGTCCCTATTAGATATTCCGAGTTGGTGTCTAATCTGGTGTTAGTTAGGAAGAAAACTGGAGAGATCAGGCTTTGTATAGACTTTAGAGACTTAAACAAAGCAATATTGAAAGACAACTACCCTTTACCCAAGATGGATCATATTTTACAAAGGGTGGAAGGGTATAGAAGAATTTCTTTGCTTGATGGCTACTCAAGGTACAATCAGATTTTAGTTCACCCTGTTGATCCATTAAACACAACCTTTACTACACCATGGGGCACTTTCATGTATGTGAAAATTCCCTTTGGTCTAATGAATGCTGGAGCAACTTTTCAGAGAGCGATGGACATAGAATTCTCAGAAGAAATGGGCTACTTCATCATTCTATACCTTGATGATGTCACTGTGTTTTCAAAAACAGATGAAGAGCACTTAGAACACTTAAGAAAGGTTTTCGAGAAATACAAAAAGTTTAAGATATCTTTAAACCCTAAGAAAACACTATTTGGGCTCCAAGAAGGTAAACTTCTTGGGCACATTATCTCAGAAGAGGGTATTAAGATATATCCAAAGAGGATTGAGGCCATATTGAAAATCTTTCATCCTCGAAACATCAAGGAGTTGCAATATTTCATTGTAAAGATTAACTTTTTGAGAAGGTTCATCCCCAACTTGGCTAAGCTCCTTAGAAGTATCACAAACATGTTGAAGAAGGAGCAAGGGGTAAAATTGACCTTAGAAGCAAATAATTCCTTTGAGATGGTGAAACAAGCGTTAACCAAAACACCAGTTCTAACAAGTCCTGATTTTTCAAAATATTTTATATTTTTTCATTTGCATCAGAACATACCATAGCTGCTGTCCTTTTACAGAAAAATTCACAAGGACAAGAGCAGCCTATCGCATTCTTTAGCAAGGCATTGAGGGATGCCCCTCTGAAGTATAACATTATGGAGAAGCAAGCTTTTTCTTTGGCTAAAGCTTTGAAAGACTTGAGAGTATACATCCTTCACTCACACATCATTGCCTTTGTCCCAAATTCAGTGGTGAAACACATTCTAACACAGGACCCAGATGGTAAGAGAGGTAAGTGGATTGTTGTTATCCTTGAATATGATTTAGAGATATAACCCACTAAACTTATTAAAGGCCAAGGTCTAGCTAGATTAATGGCTGAATCAAATTTTGAAGTTCTTGATATAAATATGATTGATGCTTTGGATGACAAGGAAGGATTCCCGACTCCCATTGTTGAAGACCATTTTATGAATTCCTCTTAGTATGTTGATATTGTTTATGTTTTTCTTAATTTAAATACACCTCATGGTTTGAAAAAAACAAAGGCAAGGTTCCTAAAATTGAAAGCTGTAAACTATTGCAATATAGATAGATGTCTTTATTGGAAAAATGCAAGTGGTATATTTCTTAAATGTTTGCCTGACTTTGATGCAGAGAAGGTTAAGCACGAGTTCCATGAAGGAGAGTGTGGAGGTCATTTGTACTGGAAGACAACAACCAAAAAATTTTTGAGGGCTGGTTTCTATTGGCCTACTCTTTTTCCTGATATACACAAGATGATCATTGTCTGTCACAAATGTCAACTTTTTGAAGGCAAAAGAAAATTGCTATCCCTACCCCTGCATCCCATCACTGTTGAAGCTCCTTTTCAATAGTGGGGACTTGACTTCATAGGAGAAATCCATCCACCATCTTCTGCTCAGCATAGATGGATTCTCACTGCCACAGACTATTTCACTAAGTCGATAGAAGCCATAACTTGTAGGCAGGCCAATGATTCTGTTATTATAAAATTCATAGAGAATAATATTCTCTCTAGATTTGGTTGTCCTACCAAGATCATCACTGATAATGCAGCAGCATTTGGATCAAAGAAGATGGTTGAATTCTATCACAGATATCAGATAACATTGGGGCATTCCACGTCCTATTATCCTCAAGGTAATGGACTTGTAGAATCCTCAAACAAGAGTTTAGTGAACATAATCAAGAAACTGTTGGAGGACAACAAAAAGTCTTGGCACACAAAGCTAGTTCATGCACTTTGGGCTGACATATTGACTTTGAAGAAATCTATTGGTATGTCACCTTTCCAACTTGTGTATGGTACTGATGCAATTTTTCAACCAGCCTTGGTGTACCAATGATGAATTTGATTCAATAATTGCAAACTGAAGATAATGACATGATCAGAAGAATAAATCAGACCATTCATCTTCAGCAAACTAGATAGGAGGTTTATAACAAACCATTGCAGAAGCAGGATAGTAGCATTAATAGGTTTTTGACAGAAGAAAAAAGGCCAACAATTTCAATATTGGGGACAAAGTTTTGAAGTGGGACTCAAGGAGGGAAGACAAGGACAAGCATGGAAAATTTGACAACTTATGGCTTTGCCCTTACTCTATCCATTCAGCTGTTGGTAACAATGCATTTTTCTTACAAGAGTTGAATGGAGCTGAACTGTTTGGGGATCCTGTCAATGGCAGGATGCTCAAGCATTACTTCTCTTGATCCATGTTATTTTATGAAAGCCTTTTTATCTTTTTTCTCATTATAAATACTTCATCCATCATTGCATTCAGAGTTATAAAAATCAAAAATACAAAAACAAAGAAAGAAAGAAAAGAGGGTAGATTGTAAGAACAAGAAAGGTATAGCCCCATACCAAAAAAGAGAAACAAATATGAAAGTGCGCAAGCTCAAATGGCACTCCTAAAGAACACACTTCTAGTTAGTCAAGAAACCTAATTTTGACTAATTAGTTTTTAATTTTCTGCTGATAGGATAGTGAATTCGATTTTCCAAACTGTTTAATCTTGGCTTATCAGTAGATAGTTTAGGATAGAAATTAAAGGTTCAAACATGCTCAAAATTTGAACCTATGTTTCAAAAGAGAATGACTTAAATTTGTTTCAAATTTTGAGTCAAGAAAGATGTAAATTTGGTTCCAATTAGCTCAAAATCTGAACCAGTTGATCAAAGAAAGACAGCTCAAACAAAATTCAAAACAGAGTTGTAAAAAAGATGAAGGAAATGCTTTGAAAATTCAAATAAGCCTTCCATTTTTCATTTAATTTTCTGCAAAATAATATATATGTGCAACTTGTTGTTTTATGCCATAGATCAGCAACAAGTTAGACAGTTCAATCTTGACTTGTATGCTTTTAAATTTCTGTTGTAGAATGTAGAGAATAAAAATCTGTTGGACTGTTTAATCCCAACAGATGGTAGATTAGGTAGAGAATCATATGGGCTCAACTGTTTAACCTGAGTCCATGGAGAAATAAGAAGTAGAAATAGATTAGATTTCCTTCTTTCAAAAGAATAAAATGTTGTAAAAGAGTTTTCCAATCCAAGTGCACTCTAAAGAAGAAGAAAAATGTTAGATCAGTAGGATTGGGTAGGTAGAAAGCTTGTTGATGAAATATCCATTGTTTTTATGGATGCTAACCTGTTTTCAGAACAAAAGAAGATCATTCAAGGAAAGAAAGGCAACCCAATGGATGAGGCACTGATCAGCCTCCCAGAGAATGCAAGTCTGAAGTTCTTGATGCCTTCAGGAAGGCACCATCCCCAAGTGGAGCCACTGTTAGCCAGCTATAAAATTTGCTATATAAAATGCTGGCTAAATTATTTTTGGAGCCTTCAAGAAACAAGTTTTATTGCTAGAAAGTGTTACCTCTTGAATACTCTTGAAGGCCTCATGCCTCTGTCCAAAATCATCCCTACTGTGCCCATTTTACACCCTGGAATTCTATTGATTTCATAAGAAGAAACTGCTGCAAAATCACCTTTTTCCATTTTCCACTTCCAAAACTAACCTCAGTTTTACCCCTTTATTCTCCATTAAAAATTCTTCATTTTCATATTTTTCCCCTTCCCCCTCCCTCAAAACCCCTTTGGTAAGGTTAAGACTGTTTCTTTGCCTTATCGAAACCCTCACAACCATTGAAAAACTTGAAATATTTCATAAAAAACATATTTTTTGTATTACAGACTTAAGCCCTCTTAGGCTAAGTTTTAAAGCCACTTCCCTTCCATGTTCCCGCACCTTAGAACTAGGTGCTAGACCCACAAAGTGCTTATCGCATCGCAAAATTTGAACGCGTAAGTCTATTGGCCACGTTTAAAACTCCGATGTCGATTAGCCCTGTATATTATAGCCCCCGATCATATTGCATTTCATATAGACCATGGCCCCGCAAACGGGCGCCGAGCCATATTATAAATATATATTCCGCCCCCGAAACCATGAAACCTTTGTTTTTATTAATTTGTTGTGTTTTTTGCAGGGTATGAAAAGGTTTCTACCAGTTCAATGCTTAAATCACTCTCCACTATCAATCTGATCTGCGGATCGATGGCCCACAAATCAATCGCCCTAGTGATCCCCGCAGTCAATCACTGTACAGAACCAACAATTTTTATCACACCGCCTTTGAAAGTAAAGTTGTTTTCCCTGTTCCATCGTGATCAACTCCACAGGACGACACGTGGCCTTGAGTGGTCTGGAGATACCGCCCTCATTGCGCATTAAAATTCAACCGTGGGTGTAGCGCGATATTGACGTGCGCTGTCCGATCTGAGGTCGGCTCATCGGACGGTGATCGGGCTCAAAAGAAGCTCGGGGAATAAACCAAGGTACAACGCATTTCTTAAAGTATCTCTTCCGTCGATCTGATCTGCATATCGACGGCCCACAATCAGTCGCCCTGGTCCCCACAACCACGACAACAGTCAGCTGTCCTACAGAACCGTTGGTCCCCGACGCCTAGTCAACATACACATCAGCGCACATGAGGCAGTAGTGGATTGGAGCGGGCCTTGTTTTTTTGCCCGTATGGTCGAGAAATATGGACTCGGGGAGAGTTATATGGTGGATTTCATAAAATTTCAGGTAACAAACACCCTGACGTCAACCAACTCCTTTTGTGACCTGAAATGGCTTTACAACTTGCTTTTATCAAAATTTTGAAGTCCGGGTATATCATTTGATAAAGGGTGATTATATGGTTTTTTCATTATATGCTGGAGAAAAGTCGAAGGCTAGGGTTTTCAATTCTCGTGCCTTCGAATTATTAAAGAGAAGCCATCTATGGTTCAAATTTCTGCGCCTCGTCAATACTCCAAAGGCATTGATGCCTCATGAGCCCAGCGCAGCACTGCACACCAACAAAACATAGTAAATGAATAAAAAATCGAAGAGTATCAGTGTCGGAGACAGAGTGCACTAGAATGGAAGATTGAAGACAGATCTGGGGGGGATTACGGCTAATATTGATTATCAAAAGCCTAATCCTCCCAATTAAGACACAATCAAAGAAAAATCATAAGTGTTTTATCAATAGGAAAGCCTCCACCGCCATATCTGAGGCAAATTGATTCCTCCCAGCTACCACGGTGCCACCTGTGCCTAAAAGCATTCAAAATAGAGGCCAAAGTTATTGATCAAGATCAGATATTTGCCTCAGTGCAGCCAGAGAAGTAATTCTGCAAATAAACTTAATGACAAAATATCAGCAGAGTTACTTTAACATAACAGAGAGCCTCAAAAGTCAAAAAGAGCTCCCACTGAGCTTAAATCTTAATGTAAACTATTTAATATAGAGGACACCTATGTAAGCTTCTTCATCAAGCCCCTCAAATGCCAAGAAGCCATTAAGTCTGTATTAATTATCTTTGGAGATCTTTTATCAGATCTCACCTCCTCATTCTTCTATAAATACTACAGGAGATGATGAGAGAGGGATTGTTTGAGTTAGTTGCTGAACTTTGAAATAAAATTGAGCTAGAAATTTCTGATTGTAAATAGTGTTCACTGGCTCTTGGAGCTCTGCTTGTGATAGATAAGTTATTCTGGAAGGTGTAGATGATTTCTAATCTAAAGCATTGGACTTAAAGCTGTAACTGGCTTGTAGCATCAATACAAGCTGATTTATGGGATCTTGGTCTATGTCGACGGTGATGTTATTTCTTATTGTGAATCATTGTTTTGTTTCTGTTTTCACTGTGTTCATATTCTCTTATTAAGAACAACATGCATAGAGTTAGGACCTACTATATATCAGTACCCTTCTCTGACTGAAAATATTTATCTGAATGTTTTCTTCTAACTTGTGTTATTTGGGAATGATTTAATTCAGTTCAAGCAGTAGGAATGTGTGCTTTCCCTCATCCTCCTGTTTAGGTAATTGTTATTCTCAAATTTTATTTTTAGTATGTGTTAAGTAGAGATGAACTAAGGAAGATATGGTGTGCCCTGGTCCTAGTTTTATCCCCAAAGACTGTCTGAATGTTTCCCTTGGAATGTGTTGAAAGTTGGCTAGTTTGAAAGTACTTACCAGATCTTAGGCCATTCTTTGTTATCTTTGTGTTTGTCTTGAAAGTAACCAAGTAAAGTAGAGCTAGGAGAGGATTTGTGGTGAGACCGGCCCACTAGTTTCTCCTCCAACAGTTGCCTTCAAGTTTCCCTCTGTTTTTATATGTTTCCTATTGAAAGTGCATCAAAAGCAGGCTAGTTTAGAAGTACTTACCTAATCTTAGATTACTTTTATGTCTTTCTTAAAGTGTATGTCAAAAGTTGGCTAGTTTAAAAGTACTTACCAGATCGTGGGTTGCTCTTTGTTCTTCATCTGTTTAATTCCCCTTCTTTTTGTCTCATTTCATTCCATAAATCAAAGTTTAAAGAGATCCTTAGACATAGATGACTTTCCCCATGGACCACTCTTGCCCCTTGCTATTTCAATTAAACCCTATTATGACTCCATAGCCCAATGGACTAAAACCTGCAATTATCTATCTTCTTGGCCAAATCTTGTTCTATTTGCTTGCAACTTCTCACCTTTGAAACTCTTTGCATTTAGAACTTTCCACCTCAAACAGTAATCATGCTCAACCATCCAAAAACAAAAAAAAACCCTCAGCCTTCATAAATAGCCTAATATCATTACCCCAAACTTCAAAGACAAATCCATCTTTGCACATACTGGAGAGATCCCTCTCCGGATTCAGGAGGGCTAGATCCTAGAATCCCAAAGTGGTTGAAACGATGTTCTCCCTACAGTCGAACTTTTGCCAATCTTGCTGATTATAGGGTGCCAACATTTCTGGTGACTCTGCTGGGGACCAAAGTTGAATTTTCACCTCAGGTTCCCTTTAAAGCTTCATAAAACCTTGTGAGTAAAAAGCAGCCTTTTCAAGCACTACCAAGAAATGGTAATCATGATGAAACTCGTTTGAATCAGTGACAAACTAGGGAAACCCTAGGATTCTCATAAGGCTTTATCTAACCTTGAAAAATCAGCTGGTTTAGCCATAAGAGTAGACTGTCTTTGTCTCATAAACCGTAGCTAAGTTTTGAAACAGATTTAGGACACTCTTAGAAACCACACAACTGAAAAATAACTCAGAAAACCCAAAAATATCTCAGATTGGTATCCAATAAACATGGTGGTGGACCATAAAACCTTTTACCTCTGAAAAAGAGCTAAAAAATTCCACTTGGCGACTCCACAATCCTGAACAGACCTTAAAGACTCCACTGGGAAGAACCCTTATCATTGTAATATCATTCAAACTCAGTTAGAGGACTGTAGGATTAAAATTTGTGTAAACAGGTTAGTTTACGTTTTAAAGACTGTCATACTTGTTTGAACTTTCCTTGTTTATTTGGGTATGAAAAACATAGCGTAGTGGCTCCTAGAAAGATTCACACTAGAGCCCATCTTGAGCCTAACCCACCTGAAATAGTTGATAACCCAGAAAGTATCCTTAGGAAGTCTCCTAAGATAAAATCTTCAATTATTTTCGGATCACCATTAAGAGCTAATTCAGTTCCTGAAAATCTTTTAGCTCTACAACAATCACAAGTTGACTTAGTAAATCCCTTTAGAACTAGGTCTCTTGATGATTTAGATCAGTTATATTCTGAGGCTTCACTTTCATCTCCTAAAACAAGTAAACATCCTGGTAGCAGAGAAACAACACCTCCCAATTTACATTTCCCTCATAACCTAGGTGTCTCTCATCCAAGATCAGCTCAGCAATCTACCCCTGGTCCATCCACTTCTACTCATCCTACATTCATTGTCCAAACCACTCCACTTCAACCCACTTTTCCTTTTGTTAATCCACCTCTTGTGAATCCACCCCCACTACATATCATGGCAGTATGGTATGCTCCCTTAGTCCTTCCTGTATCATTAGTCAATCTTCCACGGGACTATCAGTCCAAAATTTCATTGTATGATGCTAGTAATGCTACAACTGCATCACAACATGTGGATAAGATGAATGACTACTTTGACAAAAATGAAATTGACGATGATTCTGTCAAACTCAGATTATTTGCTGAGAGCTTAGGGGGAGAAGTAAGAAAATGGTTTAAAGGCTTAACCCCCCACAATATCAATGATCTCCAAGCCTTCCATCAGATTTTCTTAAACAAATGGGAAGTAAAGAAGAATCCTCTCCAAGTCCTTTCTGATTACAAGAACCTCCATAGAAACATGGGGGAAAGTGTACAAGCTTATTGAACTCGATTCAACAGTGTATATAATGCACTTTCCCCAGTTCTAAAACCTCCACAAGGCTCATCATTAAACAAATTTCGTGAGGGGCTTGACCCCGAGATGGCCTATCAGCTGAGAGAGAGAGAGAGAGAGATCTTGCAACTCTTGAAGAGATGCAAAAAGATGCTCTTGTTGTGGAAGTAAACTTGATGGAGAAGAGAGCAAGAATGAAAAATGAGAAGAAAGTGTCCTTTAGAGAAGAAAATACACCCTCTGCTTCCAACTCAAAGATGGAGAGAATGATGGAGGAGATGATGAAGAAAATGAGCATCCTTGAGAGAGCACAAGCAAGTCAAAACCAAACTTCTCCTCAAAATAGAAACCGGAACCAGAATCAAAATTTTAGAAGGAATCAACATCCAAACAGACCTAGGGAAGATGATCAGCAAATCACCCCTCCTTTTCATCAAAACTATGTAGGTGAGGTTGAGGAAACAGATGAGGTTGAGAAAATCACCCCTCCTCCCCTGGTGCTTCGCGTGTTCCCCTCTTTCCTACCCACACACGAGATCACTCCACCGGTATCTCTGATGACCTCCGCAGCCCGAGTCCTCGCCACACTTCCGATATCCCTCACATACCGCCCCTTAGTTTGTATATGAGTCATAGTCATCCTGCTCCTTGCACTCCCTCTCGCAGTTGCCGCTCGATGTCTTCTGTCCACTCACGCTGCCGTCACTTTATCTCCTCTCCCCATTTGTTGTCTTGTGATACCATTCTGCAGGACCTCCAATCCCCACCCTTTATCGGTTACGCTGATGGTGCAAGTCGTTACTCCCGGAATCTAGCCTCGGCAGGTTGGGCCATCTTCACCCCCTTGCATACCCTTGTCCTCTCCAACGGGGTCTGCATTGGTACTGCCACAAACAATCAGGGTGAATATGATGCAGTGCGTGGTCTCTTAGCCGATGCCCTCTTTCATCTCATCCTCCATCTGCATGTTCATTTGGATTCCCTACTTCTTGTCATGCAACTAAATGGTGTTTATCGTGTGCATAACCCTGTGCTGTTTAGACACTATTTACGAGTGAAACTCTTGATACGTGAATTCGAAACCATAACTTTCAATCATGTACCTCGAGAACAAAATCACTATGTAGATAGTATTGCAAATCATGTTCTAGATTGGAATTTATCACAAGAATTTCATATAGACAATAACATTCATAATCATTAAAAACGATGCATATCCACAATATGTGTCGCAAAACATGTGTTTAGATTCTATCTACTCTGATACATATGACATGCCCATAGCATGTTACGTAAAACGCAAAACTGGGGGCACCACCTGCCCCTACATACACACTAGGGGGCACCACATGCCCCACACCTACTCACTATCTGGCGGATCCTGAGCCAATGGCTCTGCCCCTGTAGCCCGTAGATCACGTATTCCTTGATCGGCCATCGCCATGCACTGCATGACACCTCGCCACTGCGAGGGAAGACCAATGCATGCCTCCACGTACTGGTCATCTAAATATTGCCACCCGCGCTCTGAAACTCCAGTCAGCAACGTCTCACATCTACGACGGACGTCCTCCAGAAGGGCGGCCGCATCCTCATTGCGCGCTGCTCTCGACCCACTCGCCCCTGCAGCTCCAGCTGCTGTTGGTCGTCCCATATATCCGGCCGGTTTTACCGGTGCTATATCTGCATACCAACAGTACCTGAATCAGTACCCTATCTACTATTCACAAAACTGTAAACATGCTCATACAATAATAGCAATCTGTCACTTACCATCGGGCCCCCATACTCGACCAGGCGGAAGTGGCAGGTCCGGATCTCCAAAATAACTCATCCCACTATAGGGATAGACGTCTATGTATAACGGCATCTGATCCCAATGGGCAAAAAACTCAGGTCGAAACACTCGCCCGACCACCCCTCCTCCTCCTCTGCACAGTAGCCGCCCCCACCAGCGCATCCTGGGCTCTCTCAGGCCCCCATCTGGAAGTTGTATACGAGGCCGCAAGGTCGGGATCTTCTCAAAGAAGAAGGCGCACAATAAAGTCCCATACGAGCAATCATGGTTCACTTGCCGCTTGCAGAGTGACAACTGTCATTTTAACAACACCAGCATCATTTGGACCCACCCATAGTAGGTCCCACTCAACACACTCTCTACAAGCATCATCTGCCCCCCGGTGATGTGATGGAATGCCTGGTTGCCCAGGATACACAGCACAGTTGCGGCCACTGCACGGGTTTCTAGCCTCTCTAGATCCCCGATCGGTATCCAAGTCCCCTTGACTTGGAGACCCGGTCGACAATGTCATTCCACAAACTCCATGATATGCCACCCCCACGGTAATACTGGTTGTGTGTTTCCCACCATCCCCAGTGGTGGGAGACCCGTCAAGAAATACACATCCTGGACTGTCAGTTCGATCATGTGCCCCTGCACTACAAAGACCTCATGCTCTGGATCCCAGTAACTGATAATCCGGGCCAACAAAGGCTCTCCTGCTCTCATCAAAGGGTTCTCCAAAAACTTTAGAACCCCAAACCTGGCCAACACACGATGGACACCCTGATCCACTCGGCTTCGTTGTCTAATGTACCTGTGTCTTCTGGGGCGAACTCGTAAGCCTCGTACCTGCACAAAAACATCATCTTTGTCAGCATACAGATCGGGAATACCATAACCAAACATAAAAACCCAAAAAGTGCGACCCGGCCGTAGAGATGAAGGAGGGTCTATTTCTGGGATTTTGGGCCCTAAACTGAACTTTCAATCCATCAAAATGAAAGAGTAAGGTTAGGCCTCTTACCTGCAACTGACATATCTAGATTCCAACGGTCGGTTTGTCCGCTATGCTCACTGCAAGATTTAGGGCCTTCTCCCCTCTCTACATTCACCACAGCACCAACAGCAAATGAGTGAATTTGGAGGGAAAACTGCCTTATTAAAAGAGAACCCCTGTTTCTTCTTTCGACTGATGCGACCACACCATAGCCCCGTTTGACAAACCGTATGCACCATTGGAAAGCTCTCACCAAGCCCTAAAATGGGTATCTGTTATTTTTTAATGCTTTGATGCTTCACCAGGACACATTTTGTCCAAGAAGGGTCACTTCCCCCTCCTTAAAATTGAATTTCCTCACTTACGACACTTGTACTTGGGGCACCATTTTGCCTCCTTACTTGTCTTTGTTCGTGTCGATTTTCGTCATGAGTTACCATCTTGGACTCATGTTTTTATGGTCCCCCATCGGGCCTTTTACTGTGTGGCAGCACCATAGAGTCGCCCTTGTTTAGAGCATCCAAGTTGAGTCATCATCGCATTCATGGAGTTTATCCCGAGTCCCTTTGTACCCCGCTTTAGCCCTCCATCCTTCATTGCTTGGTCTCTCTCTTGTGTCGCATATTATGACCTTCAGTCCCCCTGTCCCCTATCCCTTATGATAATGTGTCAATCGCTGCCATGTCATTCATGACCTTTATGCTCTAACAAGGGAAGTCATCCATTACCTACTCAGTCCTTTCCACTTCACTATCATCATTAGTGTCAGTCTGTCCGTCGCTCTACTCTTTTCTCTCGTGCCTTAGTTGAGGGTCTCTCATTGCCTCACCTATGGCGGACCTCCTTCTATCGACATCAGCTCATTCATTCCAGAAGCTAGGTCTAGAGGGCGGTGTACCTTGGTTCCAGCTTCCACTCTTGTTCGGTGCCTCGGATTAGGCAAAGGGATCTCTCATTTCCCTTTGACTTGATTGTTTCTCCAGCTCCTTTCATCATGACCGAGATCCGTATACTTGATGGTTCGATGATACAACAGCAGCTCTTGATGATTCCCGGGTGTGTGTGAGATGTCTCAACCCTCATGAGGGGGTGGCCCTGCAGGTAGCCCCCCACATGCCCGGATGACCTCTTCCTTGCAGCCTTCGATGCAGCTCCAGATATTTGATGATGTTGGCTGTAGCCACTTGCAGCGCCTATTTGATTTGCATGTATCAGTCAGATTTTGTGAGCCCTTCCCTATTTACAGGATGCATTTGGGTTGTATTTGTATCTCATGTACTCAGATATTCTTGTACAAGTCCTGGCTGTTACCCCAGGCACAACATGTATATGGGATTCCTCATTATATTTTTATCTGGCTCATGATTATGCCAGCTGTACTTTATGGTTCGGTCCCTTGTTTACTGGACACACTATTCTTTTGTACTTTGTCTCGGCGGGCATAGGTATGCCTCCCCCGCCGCCTTCAGCACAGGTACCCTCTCATAAAAAGAGACTTGTTGTACCTGCGAGTCTCGTCTCCTCAGGGTCTAGTCCTTCAGCACACTATCTACCTCACATTTCTCTCTCTGACACCCCTTTTGTTGTCTAGTGATTGTGTTCTTACAACGTACTTCGGTCATACGATTTGCTCCTGACACTCGCACGCTGGGGGGCAATCTGTTACACTATTTTTTGGTCATCTAACCTATTATCATTAGATGGACCCAAGTACACCATGTAAGACCAGTTTTACCCTAAGTAAAACTGCTTTCACTATGTTAAAACAGGAAACCCCAAAAGGAAATATTAAAAAAACCCATATTTGTTTGATTTTCCTCATGGAATAATTAATTAAACCATAATTTAATTATTATTCCCAGTCATGTTTAACCCAAAATCAAAGAAATTAATTAGATAAACCTTATTTATCTTATTATTTTCTAGGAATAATTATTTAAACCTTATTTAGATAATATTTCTTGTTAAATATGACCAAATCACCCACAAATAATTAAATAAATCATTATTTATTTAATTATCTTTCAACCACTTCCTTAAATAATTAAATAAATCATTATTTATTTGATTATCTTCTAACCGCTTCCTTAAAAAAGATAAATAAATCATTTATTTATTTATTTTTGACAAATCAAGGGATTTGACCCAAGTCAAATACCTTTTCCCTCCAACAAATATAATAAAATATTCCATAAAAGGTGGATCTAGATTTGGTTAACATTATTTTAATCATGCACCAAGATCTAGAATGACCCAATATTTTTGTTATAAATAGGAGGGTTTTTCCTATCATTCTTCACCTTTTGTTGCCTATTAGATCACTCTGGATCTATACACTTGGTCACATTTTTCCATCATTTGCTGTGTGAGCTCCCATTGAGCTCTATTCTTTGCATTGGGTTTTCTACACCAACAAGAGAGAGAAATCTTAGATCTGAAGTGCCGAGGACTTCCAAGAACCCATCCCACTGAGGAGAATTGGATACGCCTTCTTGTTTTCCTCCCAGGTGCCCGATTAATATAAAAATTCTTTCAAAAATTGTTCTTGTCTTGTCTATTGGTATATGGAGAAAACCCTTATTTTTTCTTCTTAATGTCTTTCCATGCATAGATCTGGTTTTTGCAGCTCTTTTATGTTCAACTAACCACAGATCTGAAGATATTGGCAGCCACTTTTGTTGTTAGGGCTATTAGTTATGCGTAGCTAAAGTGGTCCTTTTTCGTACACTTCAACAAAGGATTCATACTAACAAATGGCGACTCCACACGGGTTTTAAATTACGACCGCTGTCGTTTTTCCTATTCCTGCATATCCAGCTACTTCAAACCCTAGGGTTTCTCTTCAGCTATTTATTTTTCCTATTTTTATGTTGTTTTTTGCACATAAAACCCTAAAACATTCAAATTTTTAACTTCCATGTGTTTCTGGCCCTATTGCGCAGGTAAGCAACACCAGCCGCAACTGAGACGTCAACTTTTCTGAAAATCTGCCGCCGAGACAACCGGAACGGGGGGTCGCACTTTTTTGCCCATAACCTGTGACCTGGACCTCCAGGTCACACTTTTCATCCTGTTTCCTGCGACCTGCACTGAAATCAGGTCAGAACCTGCGACCTGCCAAATTTTCAGTAATTTTTCTGCAATTTTTCTGGGTTTTGCTGCAGCTTCTGTCAGGGTCTTCTAGCCTCTGTCTCAGCCCGCTTTGACCAAGTTCTGATCTGTTTTTACTCATCTAAGTGGGAACCTAGCCCCCTAGGGCTTTAGTACCCTCCACGTTTTGTGGAAGAGTTTTAGCTGTTTCAACCGTCTGTTTTTCAGAGCTTCAGCCTCCTTTTTCTAGATCTTTTTACCTCCTTTTCAGATCTCTCGTAATCAGCTCTTCTCCCTCTCAAATCACCTCCTGAAGATTTGTTTGGATCTACTTTTAGGGCCTCCTCCTTTCCCCCTCTGCTCTTTGCTGATTCCCTTCCTTTTTCCAGCCACCTTGCCTCTGTCTCTTGGCTGTGACCTGCACCTCTTTTCAGCAGCTCTATCCTTTAGATCCCTGTCCCTTTTGACCCTAGATCTATTGGTCTCTTTTTAAGTGTGTTTTGACTAGATTTTTGCCCTCTTTTAGAGTAGTTTTGAGAGACCCGCCTTTTTGGGTTAGATTGATGCATGGTTAGCTGTTAAATGTTCTGTTATTTCAGCATTATATATTGTTCTCTGCAGATTTATTTTCAGTTACGCAGCACACTTTTTCTTGCTCTCAAAATGAAAAGGGTTTAAAAATTAAAATTAACGCACACCACACACTAACCCTAAGTGAAGAAGCGCCTGGTTAACACCGCCTGGCAAAGACTCTAAAATCAATTGTCATAGCACCTTGTCTGCCCTTGACCTCACTTGATTCTGTCCCTTTCTGCCCTTGTCGGTTTCCTTCTTCCTGTCATCATTGCACCCCCAAGGCGCCTTTCCCGGAGACTTCTTGGCCTTCACCCTCAGTTTCCGGTTGATTGACCTGCTCCGCCCCGCTGTCGTCGAGCCAGTCCTCCTCCGAGTCCGCACTCCGACTCCTCTCCTGATTCATCGGGTTCTCCTTCTCCTCCTGGTTCTCCCCCTGCCACCTTCACTATGTCTGGTCCAGGGCCTAACGCTAGCGGTTCTCCCGGCCCTAATGCCGGCCCTACTACTAGCGGAACCGCCACAGGAACTACCTCGGCCACCCCCGTGCTGCCATACATTGCAGGCCTTAGCCTCCCCGATTTCAATCAGTTGATCAATGACCCTATCTGCCACAATGCTAATTGGCCTACTATGCCAACCAAGCTCCCTTCCGACATCCCTAAGTTCGAAGGCCAAGCTGGAGAAGATCCAACCAATCACGTCCGATATTTCCACATGTGGTGTTCCTCCAATTCCATTACCAATGACTCCATCCGTCTTCGTTTGTTCCAACGCACGCTTACCATCGAAGCTTCTAAATGGTATGTTGAACAGGCCACCTCTTCCCATACCACCTTTGAGACCCTTGCCCAAGCCTTTTTGTCTTATTTCCAGCTCCCTCTCCGATACGATACTGACACGGAGCTCTTGACTTCCTTCAAGCAATCCTCTTCAACCCGCCTTTCCGCCCATGTTCAGGAATGGCGAAGAAGACGGAGCTTATGTCGAGCCCCTCCCTTCGAAGATCGGGTTTATATGGACTGGTTCCTTCGCACCCTTCTAGCTCCCATTGGCAAAGATTTCGCCTCCCATTTTCCTCAAACCGAAGAAGCTTCCCTCCAAATAGCCTTGAAATATGACCTGATCTACGCTCAATCTATTTATGTTTATACCATTCTTCCTGACCTCCCCCGGCCCGGTGGCGCTAATGCCCCGGGGGCATCTCATTCCGCCGACGGTATCATTGGAGCCCTTTCCCACCATATGCTCAACCTCCTGTGGGCTACGGTCTCCCTCAGGGAGGGGCCAGCACCCCTAGCACTCTTCCCCCTCCCGGTAGCATGTATCTAGGATACAGCATACCTCCTCCTTTTGCCCAACCTCCTGCTTACCTCAATGTTGCCCAACCTAACCATTACCTTTATCCACAGCCTGGTGCACCAGCTCCTCCAGCATATGTGCTTCCATCTCCCTTGCCTCCTCCAAACCCGCAACAGCACTTACAGTCCCCTCCAGGGCAAGTATTTGCACAGCAGGGCGTGACTAATCCCCCTTCATCTCAACGAAGGCGAAGAGGCAATCCAAACTAATCTGCCCCTGGTACCCGTGGACCCAATCCTGGTGTCGACCCTAACACTGCCAACCAGCAACAAGGCACCCAGCCCAAGCTGGACAGGCCACTTCGCACAAATAAGCCTTGTTCGTGTTGCGGTGTTTATGGTCATTACACCCATGATTGTCCCCTCTTACCCCAGATGCAGCAGATGTGGGAGTCTCAAGCCACATTGCGTGGACAACACACCTCCCCTTATGCTCCTCCTAATGTGGTCACTACCCAACCAACTGTGTTTACTGATCCTTTCCCTCAGCAAGGATTCGTGGCTACCCAACCGCCTGATAGCCAGGCTGCCACTCCCCCTTCTCTTTCTGGTTCCTCCGATTACCAGATCCTTATGATGTACTCTGATCCTTCCCCGACCGTCGACCTTCACCTTCAAACTCGGTCTCGCCCATACCCCAAGCCTCCTGCTCAGTCTGCCACCGAGCCTCCTTCTTCAGGTTCTACAAAGCCTCTTTCGACACCGAATGGCCCCTTACATATCCCTCAACCCAAAGTTGAGGTTCATACCAAGATTCCTAAGGGAACATTACGTCGAAACGCTGCTTCCGGTCGAGCTGCTCATTCGTATAACATAGTAGATGATTTGGCGCAATCTCCTGCCGCCATTTCCACACTGGAACTCCTCCAGTTGTGCCCTTCCCAAAAGAAGGCTCTACTATCTGCCGTGGGTGCTGTAGATCCTGCTGATGACCAAATGATTGTTTTCGATGCCACTCAATCGGACCATCCTCCTCTTCCTGCTTCCGTCGCCTTCCAAATCCCAGTCAAAATATGGAACGCCAACATTTCTCGGTGTATAATTGATGAGAGGGCATCCACCTGTGTGATGCCTGCTTCGGTTTGGAAGCAACTCGGATCTCCTGAGCTGTCCCCTTCCACGATCACCCTTCGAGCGTGGGACGGCCACGCCTCCCAGTCCATTGGCCTTTTCCGCAATTGTCCTATCACCCTCACCGGTAAGACCGTTTGCGTTGACGTCGAAGTCATTGACGCCCCTCTAGACTACAACATTCTATTGGGGCGAAGCTACACCTATGCCATGTCTGCTGTCCCATCCGCGGTTTTCCGCAAGATGTCTTTCCCACACAATGGAAAGATAGTCACCATTGACCAGCTATCTTATCATGAGCCACCGTCTCAGACCTCCCCTGAGACGACCATCTCTTCTGTAGCCAATAAGCAAACCGTCGATTCTCTGACCAGTGTCTCCCCTGGTGTCTACAAAGATTCCTCCCTCCTTGGAACTTTTCCTAGTCTTCCCCCTCCTCATATCCCTGATCCCAGCTTGTCGAATGTTTGCATAATGCAATCGTCTCGGGCTACCCTTAAGCGGCCCGCTTCGGCCAGTCAGCAACCTCAACCTCACCCACCGCAACCTGCTCCTAGCCCTTCATCTCCACCAGTCGGACCTCCTCCTTCTGGCCCTGCTCCTATAGCTGGTATCCCGGAACCCCTTTACCCTCCTGGATCGGTTCCCCCAGGCCTTAACCATCTTGGAGCCATCCCTCCTGGTCATTACCCTGCTGGGCAGATACCTTTCTTGGCTCCCCCTCCCGGAGTATATTCTGTCCCCATGATGGCCACCCTCTCTCTCCCTAACCTGACTTTGGGCATATCGGTCTGGTACCTTGATCCTTCAGCCGCTACCACTCCTGGTCACCCCAAACCCTACATGGCTTTGACACCGGTTCAATTGGTCCCCCTCGCTTCCCCCGTTGCCACTGTGCCCCCAGCACTACCACAGGACCCTTCTCCTGTCGTGATGGCTCCCAGGAAAAAAGGCAAAGCCCGCAAGGGGGCACCCAAAGACAAGACCACCACGACCGACCAGGCCCCTCCTCCGCCCATAAAGCCTTGTGCCTTGTGTGATGTCATCGGTCACGCCACCCATGCTTGTCCCGAATTGCCCTGTATTCAACCCATGGTTAAAGTCGTGTTCCCCGAGTCTACGGTCCCTGAAGCCTCCATTCCTTCTTCGTCTGTAACCAAGAACCCCAAGACTCTCCACACCAACAAACCCTGTGCGTTGTGCAGTCTTCATGGCCATTACTCCCACCATTGTCCTCACCTGACACATTACTGCGCCTCTTTAGAGGTAGTCCGAGAGTATGAGGTTGAACAAAATCAATCCGCCTCTCCCATCCTCGCGCAGTATGCTTCGGGCCAGCCTGAGGATCCCCCTTCTCCCATCAACATTCCTCCCCCTGATGTTCAGATGACGGAGTCTACTACGCCCATTCTTTACCTATCCTCCTCTGCGAGACACTTGAAGACCAGTCCCCCTACCTCCTCCCCTGGTGCTTCGCCTATTCCCATATTTCCTACCCACACACGAGATCACTCCACCGGTATCTCTGATGACCTCCGCAGCTCGAGTCCTCGCCACACTTCTGATAGCCCTCACATACCGCCCCTTAGTTTGTATATGAGTCATAGTCATCCTGCTCCTTGCACTCCCTCCCGCAGTTGTCGCTCGATGTCTTCTGTCCACTCACGCTGCCGTCACTTTATCTCCTCTCCCCATTTGTTGTCTTGTGATACCATTCTGCAGGACCTCCAGTCCCCACCCTTTATCGGTTACGCCGATGGTGCAAGTCGTTACTCCCGGAATCTAGCCTTGGCAGGTTGGGCCATCTTCACCCCCTTGCATACCCTTGTCCTCTCCAACGGGGTCTGCATTGGTACTGCCACCAACAATCAGGCTGAATATGATGCAGTGCGTGGTCTCTTAGCCGATGCCCTCTTTCATCGCATCCTCCATCTGCATGTTCGTTTGGATTCCCTACTTCTTGTCATGCAACTAAATGGTGTTTATCGTGTGCATAACCCTGTGCTGTTTAGACACTATTTACGAGTGAAACTCTTGATACATGAATTCGAAACCATAACTTTCAATCATATACCTCGAGAACAAAATCACTATGTAGATAGTATTGCAAATCATGTTCTAGATTGGCATTTATCACAAGCATTTCATACAGACAATAACATTCATAATTATTAAAAACGATGCATATCCACAATATGTGTCACAAAACATGTGTTTAGATTCTATCTACTCTGATACATATGACATGCCCATAGCATGTTACGTAAAACGCAAAACTGGGGGCACCACCTGCCCCTACATACACACTAGGGGGCACCACATGCCCCACACCTACTCACTATCTGGCGGATCCTGAGCCAATGGCTCTGTCCCTACAGCCCGTAGATCACGTATGCCTTGACCGGCCATCGCCATGCACTGCATGACACCTCGCCACTGCGAGGGAAGACCAATGCATGCCTCCACGTACTGGTCATCTAAATCTTGCCACCCGCGCTCTGAAACTCCAGTCAGCAACGTCTCGCATCTACGACGGACGTCCTCTAGAAGGGCGGCCGCATCCTCATTGCGCGCTGCTCTCGACCCACTCGCCCCTGCAGCTCCAGCTGCTGTTGGTCGTCCCATATATCCGGTCGGTTTTACCGGTGCTATATCTGCATACCAACAATACCTGAATCAGTACCCTATCTACTATTCACAAAACTGTAAACATGCTCATACAAGAATAGCAATCTGTCACTTACCATCGGCCCCCCATACTCGACCAGGCAGAAGTGGCAGGTCCAGATCTCCACAATAACTCATTCCACTATAGGGATAGTCGTCTATGTATAATGGCATCTGATCCCAATGGGAAAAGAACTCAGGTTGAAACACTCGCCCGACCACCCCTCCTCCTCCTCTGCACAGTAGCCACCCCCACCGGCGCATCCTGGGCTCTCTCGGGCCCCCATCTGGAAGCTGTATACGAGGCCGAAAGGTCGGGATCTTCTCAAAGAAGAAGGCGCACAATAAAGTCCCATACGAGCAATCATGGTTCACTTGCCGCTTGCAGAGCGACAACTGTCGTTTTAACGACACCAGCATCATTTGGGCCCACCCATAGTAGGTCCCACTCAACACATTCTCTACAAGCATCATCTGCCCCCCGGTGATGTGATGGAACGCCTCGTTGCCCAGGATACACAGCACAGCTGCGGCCACTGCACGGGTTTCTAGCCTCTCTAGATCCCCGATCGGTATCCAAGTCCCCTTGACTTGGAGACCCGGTCGACAATGTCATTCCACAAACTCCATGATATGCCGCTCCCGCGGTAATACTGGTTGCGTGTTTCCCACCATCCCCAGTGGTGGGAGACCCGTCAAGAAATACACATCCTAGACTGTCAGTTCGATCTTGTGCCTCTGCACTACAAAGACCTCATGCTCTGGATCCCAGTAACTGATAATCCGGGCCAACAAAGGCTCTCCTGCTCTCATCAAAGGGTTCTCCAAAAACTTTAGAACCCCAAACCTGGCCAACACACGACGGACACCCTGATCCACCTGGATCTCTGCCCGTAATGTACCCAGGTCTCTCTCTCTCCAGTTAACCCGTAAATCTACCATACCTGCACAAAAACATCATCTTTGTCAGCATACAGATCGGGAATACCATAACCAAACATAAAAACCCAACTCCTAGCCATAAAACAGCACCAAAACCCCCTCATCTCCCAGGTCGCAGCTTTCTGCCCAGTTCTGGACCAGGTCGCAGGTTTTGCCCTGAAACCTGTGTCCCAGGTCGCACTTTTTGGCCCAAAAAGTGCGACCCGGCCGTACAGATGAAGGAGGGTCTGTTTCTGGGATTTTGGGCCCTAAACTAAACTTTCAATCCATCAAAATGAAAGAGTAAGGTTAGGCCTCTTACCTACAACTGACGTATCTCGATTCCAACGGTCGGTTTGTCTGCTACGCTCGCTACAAGATTTAGGGCCTTCTCCCCTCTCTACATTCACCACAGCCCCAACAGCAAATGAGTGAATTTGGAGGAAAAACTGCCTTATTAAAAGAGAACCCCTGTTTCTTCTTTCGACTGATGCGACCACACCGTAGCCCCGTTTGACAAACCGTCTGCACCATTGGAAAGCTCTCACCAAGCCCTAAAATGGGTATCTGTTATTTTTTTATGCTTTGATGCTTCACCAGGACACATTTTGTCCAAGAAGGGTCACTTCCCCCCTCCTTAAAATCGAATATCCTCACTTACGACACTTGTACTTGGGGCACCATTTTGCCTCCTTACTTGTCTTTGTTCGTGTCAATTTTCGTCATGAGTTACCATCTTGGACTCATGTTTTTATGGTCCCCCATCGGGCCTTTTACTATGTGGCAGCACCATAGAGTCGCCCTTGTTTAGAGCATCCAAGTTGAGTCATCATCGCATTCATGGAGTTTATCCCGAGTCCCTTTGTACCCCACTTTAGCCCTCCATCCTTCATTGCTTGGTCTCTCTCTTGTGTCGCATATTATAACCTTCAGTCCCCCTGTCCCCTATCCCTTATGATAATGTGTCAGTCGTTGCCATGTCATTCATGACCTTTATGCTCTAACAAGGGAAGTCGTCCATTAGCTACTCAGTCCTTTCCACTTCACTATCATCATTAGTGTCAGTCTATCCGTCGCTCTACTCTTTTCTCTCGTGCCTTAGTTGACAGTCTCTCATTGCCTCACCTATGGCGGACCTCCTTCTGTCGACATCAGCTCATTCATTCCAGAAGCCAGGTCTAGAGGGCGGTGTACCTTGGTTCTAGCTTCCACTCTTGTTCGGTGCCTCGGATTAGGCAAAGGGATTTCTCCTTTCCCTTTGACTTGATTGTTTCTCCAGCTCCTTTCAGCATGATCAAGATCCGTATACTTGATGGTCCAGTGATCCAGCAGCAGCTCTTGATGATTCCCGGGTGTGTGTGAGATGTCTCAACCCTCATGAGGGGGTGGCCCTGCAGGTAACCCCCCACATGCCCGGATGACCTCTTCCTTGTAGCCTTCGATGCAGCTCCAGATATTTGATGATGTTGGCCATAGCCACTTGCCGCACCTCTTTGATTTGCATGTATCAGTCTGATTTTGTGAGCCCTTCCCCATTTACAGGGGGCATTTGGGTTGTATTTGTATCTCATGTACTCAGATATTATTGTACAAGTCCTGGCTGTTATCCCAGGCACAGCATGTATATGGGATTCCTCATTATATTTTTATCTAGCTCATGATTATGCCATCTGTACTTTATGGTTCGGTCCCTTGTTTACTGGACACACTATTCCTTTGTACTTTGTCTCGGCGGGCATAGGTATGCCACCCCCGCCGCCTTCAGCACAGGTACCCTCTCATAAAAAGAGACTTGTTGCACCTACGAGTCTCGTCTCCTCAGGGTCTAGTTCTTCAGCACACTATCTAGCTTGCATTTCTCTATCTGACTTCCCTTTTGTTGTCTAGTGATTGTGTTCTTACAACTTACTTTGGTCATACGATTTGCTCCTGACACTTGCACGCTGGGCGGAAATCTGTTACACCATTTTTTGGTCATCTAACCTATTATCATTAGATGAACCCAAGTACACCATGTAAGACCAATTTTACCCTAAGTAAAATTGCTTTCACTATGTTAAAACAGGAAACCCCAAAAGGAATTATTAAACAAACCTATATTTGTTTGATTTTCCTCATGGAATAATTAATTAAACCATAATTCAATTATTATTCCCAGTCATGTTTAACCCAAAATCAAAGAAATTAATTAGATAAACCTTTATTTATCTTATTATTTTCTAGGAATAATTATTTAAACCTTATTTAGATAATATTCCTTGTTAAATATGACCAAATCACCCACAAATAATTAAATAAATCACTATTTATTTAATTATCTTTCAACCACTTCCTTAAATAATTAAATAAATCGTTATTTATTTGATTATCTTCTAACCGCTTCCTTAAAAAGATAAATAAATCATTTATTTGTTTATTTTTGACAAATTAAGGGATTTGACCCAAGTCAAATACCTTTTCCCTCCAACAAATATAATAAAATATTCCATAAAAAGTGGATCTAGATCTGGTTAACCCATGCACCAAGATCTAGAATGACCCAATATTTTGTTATAAATAGAGGGTTTTTCCTACCATTCTTCACCTTTTGTTACCTATTAGATCACTCTGGATCTATACACTTGGTCACTCTTTTCTACCATTTGCTGTGTGAGCTCCCTTTGAGTTCCATTCTTTGTGTGGGTTTTCTACACCAACAAGAGAGAGAAATCTTAGATCTGAAGTGCTGAGGACTTCCAAGAACCCATCCCACCGAGGAGAATTGGATACGCCTTCTTGTTTTCCTCCCAGGTGCCCAATTAATATAAAAATTCTTTCAAAAATTGTTCTTGTCTTGTCTATTGGTATATGGAGCAAACCCTTGTTTTTTCTTCTTAATGTCTTTCCATGCATAGATCTAGTTTTTGCAGCTCTTTTATGTTCAACTAACCGCAGATCTGAAGATATTGGCAGCCACTTTTGTTGTTAGGGCTATTAGTTATGCATAGCTAAAGTGGTCCTTTTCCGTACACTTCGACAAAGGATTCATACTAACAGATAGAAAACAAGGTCTATATACACCTTATGATGACAAAAGAGATGATGATGAAAATTATTATCAAGACATGGAAAATGTCATCATAGAGTCTCAAAGAGAATATGACCTTAGAAGCAAAAGCAGTCAACAAAATCCCAACACCAAAACCTCTGACAAATATTCACAAAACAACACTGCAACCAGGCCTAAAGTTGTCAAAAAAAAGGACAAAACGGTGGTTGTTAATTCTGATAAAAGTAAAGAAAAAGGCACTCAAAACAATGAAAAATAGAGTGCGGACATTAGTAGTACTAACACTTCAGCTAGTACTCCTGCTAAAACCATTTTTTCAAATGTAAATAGGACAAATAAGAAAGCCGATGTTGTTGATAAACTAGTAGCTAGTAAGGCTAAGACAAGTTCTTCAAAGAACCAAATCCCTTTCAGCCTAGAACAGGAAATTTCAAAGATCAAAATCTCTGTTTCCCTGACTGAGTTAGCTGCCTAGAATGTATATAGGACCCAAATTTTGAAGGCTTTAAATGTAGAGGATAATAATGACACAGTCAATCTTAATGATGACCAGCTAGAGCTCATTTTTTGTCCTAATATTGAAGGTAGATATCAAGAGGGACCTGTTCCTCCCTTTTATGTAAGTTTAAATGTTCATAAAAATATTTTGCATAATGCTATGCATGATTCAGGTGGCTCTCATAATTTAATGCCCAAAGCTATCATGGAGAGCCTAGGCCTTGAAATCACCAGACCTTACAAAGACCTTTACTCCTTTTACTCAAGCATAGTAAAATGTTTAGGATTAATCAAAGACCTTTGTGTTAACTTAGCTCAAATTCCAGCCAAATGTTTAGTCATGGATATTTTTGTGGCAGATGTGCCCCCAAAGTATGGACTGCTATTATCTAGATCTTGGGGGGCTAAGTTACAAGGGACTATGCAGATGGACATGACCTATGCGACCATCCCTGTTTTCAATCAGACAAGAAGACTTTACAGGGAGTCCCATATGCAATACATGGTTACTAGTCAAGAATGACCGCAAAACTCTCCCCTTTATTCTATAAACACAGACCTGGATTCATTTATCCTTTTCAATGATGAAACTTTCAGTGAACAAGTGACCTTGTCTAATTTACTGGCAAATAGAGAGGAGGAAGAAGATAACGTAGGACTGTCAGAACAATTTGCTGAACTTGTAAACTCTATCTAAAAAAACACATGTCTTGAGCTACAAATCATGTGTCCCTTGCTTTTAAACATTGAGAGTCAAGAAATCATCCCTCAAACAAATGAAAAATCTTGGGGAATCAAAAAAATTACAATGACGTGCTGATATTCAAGAAACATTCGAAAGAACATTAGTTGAAGAGGACAGTAACCAAGATGAAACTAAAAATATTCCTTTGTGGAGTATGTATTTTGATGGATCCTGCACTAGGAACAATGCTGGTGCAGGTGTCTAGATTTCCAACACTGAAAACAACCACACAAAAAGCATTTCCGACAAATTAAACTTTCAGTGTTCTAACAACATAGTGGAATATGAATCCCTTCTCTTAGGCTTATGATTGTTGAAGAAGTTAGGAGCCAAGAGAATCAATGTGTATGGGGATTCAGAGTTATTCATTAGGCAAGTCAATGGGGAGTGCAATGCAAATCATCCCAGACTTAGGGCCTACCGAAACGATGTCATGGACCTTTTAAAAACATTTGAGGAGACCAAACTGATTTTTGTACCAAGAAAAAGAAAGATTTCCACCCACAATTTAGCCTTTGCAGCTATAACATGCTTAACGCCATATGAAACCAGTGACTGTACAACTCAAATAAAATTCAGACCAGCAGTGCCTGATAATGAAAAGTATTGGCAGGTGTTTGACGGAGAAAAGAAAATAGAAGACTTCATGCAATTCAGAAATGAATTCAAACTAAATAGTTCGGACTCAGATTATGATACAGACTACAGTGAAGAAAATTTTCTTGGAGAAGAAGAACCGTCTCCTGAACTTGCCAATATAAATATACTATCTAGCAAACTTGAAAACAAAACAGAGCTGAATGAAAAGCTAGAAACAGAGGAGTTAGAAACTCTGCACTCTAAAGATCAGAGTTTGCCTAAGGGTCTGGCCCCTTTAGAAGAGTTGTTTGATTTTAACGATGTGGCCAAGAAGCCAAAACTAGGACATGTAGAGACTGAAGTGGAAGAGTGCAACATAGGCAGTAAACTTCAACCGAAAATGATTAAACTGTCTAAAACTTTACCAGCTCATATTAAACTCAAATACATAGAGTTGTTTAAATATTTTTTTGATGTTTTTGCATGGAGTTACGAAGATCTAAAATCCTATGACACTGAAATAATACAGCACAAAATTCCTCTCAAAGAAAACCAAAAACCATTCAAACAGAAACTGCGCAGAATAAACCCTATTCAGCTGCCTCTGGTTGAGAAGGAAATCAGGAAAATGTATGAAGCTGCTATTATTGTCCCTATTAGATATTCTGAGTGGGTGTCTAATCTGGTGTCAGTTAGGAAGAAAACTGGAGAGATCAGGCTTTGTATAGACTTTAGAGACTTAAACAAAGCTTCATTGAAAGACAACTACCCTTTACCCAAGATGGATTATATTTTACAAAGGGTGGTAGGGTCTAGACGAATTTCTTTGCTTGATGGCTATTCAGGGTACAATCAGATTTTAGTTCACCCTGCTGATCAATTAAAGATAGCCTTTACTACACCATGGGGCACTTTCATGTATGTGAAAATGCGCTTTGGTCTAATGAATGCTGGAGAAACTTTTCAGAGAGCCATGGACATAGCATTCTCAGAATAATTGGGCTACTTCATCATTATATACCTTGATGATGTCACTTTGTTTTCAAAAATAGATGAAGAGCACTTAGAACACTTAAGAAAGGTTTTCGAGAATGTAGAAAGTTTGGGTTATCTTTAAACCCTAAGAAAACACTATTTGGGCTCCAAGAAGGTAAACTTCTTGGGCACATTATCTCAGAAGAGGGTATTAAGATAGATCCAAAGAGGATTGAGGCCATATTGAAAATCTCTCATCCTCAAAACATCAAGGAGTTACAATATTTCATTGGAAAGATTAACTTTTTGAGAAGGTTCATACCCAACTTGGCTGAGCTCCTTAGAAGTATCACAAACATATTGAAGAAGGAGCAAGGGGTAAAATGGACCTTAGAAGCAAAGAATTCCTTTGAGCTGGTGAAACAAGCATTAACCAAAACACCAGTTCTAATAAGTCCTGATTTTTCAAAATATTTTTATATTTTTTCATTTGCATCAAAACATACCATAGCTGCTGTCCTTTTACAGAAAAATTCACAAGGACAAGAGCAGCCTATCGCATTATTTAGCAAGGAATTGAGGGATGCCCCTCTGAAGTATAACATTATGGAGAAGCAAGCTTTTGCTTTGGTTAAAGCTTTGAAAGACTTCAGAGTATACATCCTTCACTCACACATCATTGCCTTTGTCCCAAATTCAGTGGTGAAATACATTATAACACAGGACCCAGATGGTAAGAGAGGTAAGTGGATTGTTGTTATCCTTGAATATGACTTAGAGATAAAACCCACTAAACTTATTAAAGGCCAAGGTCTAGCTAGATTAATGGCTGAATCAAATTTTGAAGTTCTTGATATAAATATGATTGATGCTTTGGATGACCAAGAAGGATTCCTGACTCCCATTGGCTAAGACCATTTTATGAATTCCTCTTGGTATGTTGATATTGTTTATGTTTTTCTTAATTTAAATACACCTCCTGGTTTGACAAAAACAAAGGAAAGGTTCCTAAAATTGAAAGCTATAAACTAATGCATTATAGATAGATGTCTTTATTGGAAAAATGAAAGTAGTATATTACTTAAATGTTTTCCTGAGTTTGATGCAGAGAAGGTTAAGCATGAGTTCCATGAAGGAGAGTGTAGAGATCATTTGTACTGGAAGACAACAGCCAACAAAATTTTGAGGGATGGTTTCTATTAGCCTACTCTTTTTCCTGATATACACAAGATGATCATTGCCTGTCACAAATGTCAACTTTTTGAAGGAAAAAGAAAACTACTACCCCTACCCCTGCATCCCATCACTGTTGAAGCTCCTTTTCAACAGTGAGGACTTGACTTCATAGGAGAAATCCATCCACCATCTTCTGCTCAGCATAGATGGATTCTCACTACCATAGAATATTTCACTAAGTAGATAGAAGCCATACCTTGTAGGCAAGCCAACGATTCTGTTGTTATAAAATTCATAGAGAATAATATTCTCTCCAGATTTGGTTGTCCTACCAAGATCATCACTGATAATGCAGAAGCATTTGGATCAAAGAAGATGGTTGAATTCTATCACAGATATCAGATAACATTAGGGAATTCCACGGCCTATTATCCTCAAGGTAATGGACTTGCAGAATCCTCAAACAAGATTTTAGTGAACATAATCAAGAAATTGTTGGAGGACAACAAAAAGTCCTGGCACACAAAGCTAGTTCATGCACTTTGGGCTGACAGATTGACTTTGAAGAAATCTATTGGTATGTCACCTTTCCAACTTGTGTATGGTACTGATAAAATTTTTCCAACCAGCCTTGGTGTACCAGTGATGAAGTTGATTCAAGAATTGCAAACTGAAGATAATGACATGATCAGAAGAATAAATCAGACCATTCATCTTCAGCAAACCAGAGAGGAGGTTTATAACAAAGCATTGCAGAAGTAGGATAGCATTAAAAATATTTTTGACAGAAGAACAAAGGCCAACAATTTAAATATTGGGGACAAAGTTTTGAAGTGGGACTCAAGGAGGGAAGACAAGGGCAAGCATGGAAAATTTGACAACTTAAGGCTTGGCCCTTACTCTATCCATTCAGCTGCTGGTAACAATGCATTTTTCTGACAAGAGTTGAATGGAGCTGAGCTGTTTGGGGGTTTTATCAATGGGAGGATGCTCAAACATTACTTCTCTTGATCCATGTTATTTTCTGAAAGCCTTTTTATCTTTTTTCTCATTATAAATACTTCATCCATCATTGCATTTAGAGTTATAAAAATAAAAAATACAAAAATAGAGAAAGAAAGAAAAGAGGGCAGATTGTAAGAACAAGAAATGTATAGCCCCATACCAAAAAAGAGAAACAAATCTGAAAGTGTGCAAGCTCAAATGCCACTCCTAAAGAACTCTAGTTAGTCAAACAGCCTAATTTTGACTAATTAGTTTTAAATTTTCTGTTGATAGGATAGTGAATTTGATTTTCCAAACTCTTTAATCTTGGCTTATCAGTAGATAGTTTAGGATAGAAATTAAAGGTTCAAACATGCTCAAAATATGAACGTAAGTTTCAAAAGAGAATGACTCAAATCTGTTTCAAATTCTGAGTCAAGAAAGATGTAAATCTAGGTCCAATTAGCTCAAAATCTAAACCAGTTGATCAAAGAAAGACAACTCAAACAAAAGTCAAAACAGAGCTGTAAAAAAGATGAAGGAAATGCTTTGAAAATTCAGATCTTAAGCCTTCCATTTTTTATTTAATTTTCTGCAAAATAATATCTATGTGCAGCTTGTTGTTTTATGCCATAGATCAACAACAAGTTAGACTGTTCAATCTTGACTTGTATGCTTTTAAATTTCTGTTGTAGAATGTAGAGAATAAAAATCTGTTGGACTGTTTAATCCCAACAGATGGTAGATTAGGTAGAGAATCATATGGGCTCAATTGTTTAACATGAGTCCATCGAGAAATAAGGAGTAGAAATATATTATATTTCCTTCTTTCAAAAGAATAAAATGTTGTAAAAGAGTTTTCCAATCCAAGTGCACTCTAAAAAATAAAAAAAATGTTAGATCAGTAGGATTGGGTAGCTAGAAAGCTTGTTGATGAAAGATCTATTGATTTTATGGCTACTAACATGTTTTTAGAAAAAAAGAAGATCATTCAAGGAAAGAAAGGCAACCTAATGGATAAGGCACTGATCAGCCCCCCAGAGAATGCAATTCTGAAGTTCTTGATGCCTTCAAGAAGGCACCATCCCTAAGTGGAGCCACTGTTAGCCAGCTATAAAATTTGTTATATCAAATGCTTGCTAAATTATTTTTGGAGCCTTCTAGAAACAAGTTTTATTGCTAAAAAGTGTTACCTCTTGAAGACTCTTGAAGGCCTCATGCCTCTGTCCAAAATCTTCCCTACTGTGCCCATTTTACACCCTGGAATTCTGCTGATTTCATAAGAAGAAACTGCTGCAAAATCACCTTTTCCCCTTTTCCACTTCCAAAACTAACCTCATTTTTACCCCTTTATTCTCCATTAAAAATCCTTCATTTTCATATTTTCCCCTTCCCCCTCCCTCAAAACCCCTTTGGTAAGGTTAAGACTGTTTCTTTGCCTTATCGAAACCCTCACAACCATTGAAAAAATTGAAAGATTTCATAAAAAACACATTTTTTGTATTACAGACTTAAGCCCTCTTGGGCTAAGTTTTAAAGCCACTTCCCTTCCACGTGCCCGCACCTTAGAACCAGGTGCTAGACCCACAAAGTGCTTATCACATCGAAAAATCTGAACGCATAAGTCTGTTGGCCGTGTTTAAAACTCTGATGCTTATTAGCCCTATATATTATATCCCTTGATCATATTTCATTTCATATAGACCATGGCCCCGGAGGCGGGCGCCAAGCCATATTATAAATATATATTCCACCCCCGAAACCATGAAACCTTTGTTTTTATTAATTTGTTGTGTTTTTTGTAGGGTATGAAAAGGTTTCCGTCGATGCAATGCTTAAATCTCTCTCCACTGTTGATCTGATCTGTGGATCGATAGCCCACAAATCAATTGCCCCGGTGGTCCCCGCAGTCAATCACTGTACAAAACCAACAGTTTTTATTGCACCGCCTTTGAAAGAAAAGATATTTTCCCCATTCGGTCATGATCAACTCCACAGGTCGACACGTGGCCTTGAACAGTCTGGAGATACCACCCTCATCGCGCATTAAAAGTCGACCGTGTGTGCAGCGCGATATTGATGTGCACCGTCCGATCTGAGGCCAGCTCATCGGACAGTGATCGCGCTCAAAAGAAGCTCGGGGAATAAACCAAGGTACAATGCATTTCTTAAAGTATCTCCGTCGTCGATCTGATCTACAGATCAATGGCCCATAATCAGTCACCCTGATCCCCACATCCACGATAGCAGTCAGCTGTCCCACAGAACCGTTGGTCCCCGACGCCTAGTCAACATACACATCAGCGCACACGCGGCAGTAGTGAATTGGAGCGGGCCTTGTTTGTTTGCCCGTATGGTTGAGAAATCTGGAACCGAGGAGAGTTATAGGGTGGATTTCATAAAATTTCGGGTCACAAACACCCTGACGTTAGCCGACTCCTTTTGTGACCAGAAATGGCTTTACAACTTGCTTTTATCAAAATTTTGAAGTCCGGGTATATCATTTGATAAAGGGTGATTATATGGTTTTTTCATTATATGTTGGAGAAAAGCCGAAGGCTAGGGTTTTCAATTCTCGCGCCTTCGAATTATTAAAGAGAAGCCATTTATGGTTCAAATTTTTGTGCCTCGTCAATACTCCAAAGGCATTGATGCCTCACGAGCCCAGCGCAGCACTGCACACCAACAAAACACATTAAATGAATAAAAAATCGAAGAGTATCAGTGTCGGAGACAGAGCGCACCAGAATGGAAGATTGAAGACATATCTGGGGGGGATTACGGCTAAGATTGATTATCAAAAGCCTTATCCTCCCAATTAAGACACAATCAAAGAAAAATCATAAGTGTTTTATCAACAGGAAAGCCTACACCGCCATATCTGAGGCAAATTGATTCCTCCCAGCTACCATAGTGCCACCTGTGCCTCAAATCATTCAAAACAGAGGCCAAAGTTATTGATCAAGATCAGATATTTGCCTCAGCGCAGCCAGAGAAGGAATTCTGCAAATAAACTTAATGACAAAATATCAGCAGAGTTACTTTAACATAACAGAGAGCCTCAAAAGTAAAAAAGAGCTCCCACCGAGCTTAAATCTTAATTTAAATTATTTAATATAGAGGACACATATGTAAGCTTCTGCATCGAGCCCCCCAAAGGCCAAGAAGCCATTAAGTCTATATTAATTATCTTTGGAGATCTTTTATCAGATCTCACCTCCTCATTCTTCTATAAATACTACAGGAGATGATGAGAGAAGGGTTGGTTGAGTTAGTTGCTGAACTTTGAAATACAATTGAGTTGGAAAATTCTGATTGTAAATAGTGTTCACTGGCTCTTGGAGCTCTACTTGTGATCGATAAGTTAGTCTGGGAGGTGTAGATGATTGCTAAACTAAAGCATTGGACTTAAAGCTATAACTGGTTTGGAGCATCAATACAAGTTGATTTATGGGATCTTGGTCTATGTAGACGGTGATGTTATTTCGTATTATGAATCGTTGTTTTATTTCTGTTTTCACTGTGTTCATCTTCTCTTATTAAGAAAAACATGCATAGATTTAGGACCTACTATATATCAGTACCCTTCTCTGACTGAAAATATTTATCTGAATGTTTTCTTCTAACTTGTGTTATTTGGGAATGATTTAATTTAGTTCAAGCAGTAGGAATGTGTGCTTTCCCTTGTCCTCCTGTTTAGGTAATTTTTATTCTTAAATGTTATTTTCAGTATGTGTTAAGTAGAGATGAACTAAAGAAGATATGGTGTGCCCTGGTCCTAGTTTTATCCCCAAAGACTGTCTGAATGTTTCCCTTGGAATGTGTTGAAAGCTGGCTAGTTTGAAAGTACTTACCAGATCTTAGGCCATTCTTTGTTATCTTTGTGTTTGTCTTGAAAGTAACCAAGTAAAGCAGAACTAGGAGAGGATTTGTGGTGAGCCCGGCTCGCTAGTTTCTCCTCCGACAGTTGCCTTCAAGTTTCCCTCTGTTTTTATATGTTTCCTATTGAAAGTGCATCAAAAGCAGGCTAGTTTAGAAGTACTTACCTGATCTTAGATTAATTTTATGTCTTTCTTAAAGTGTATGTCAAAATCTGGCTAGTTTAAAAGTACTTACCAGATCTTGGGCTGCTCTTTGTTCTTCATATGTTTAATTCCCCTTCTTTTTGTCTCATTTCATTCCATAAATCAAAGTTTAAAGAGATCCTTAGACATAGATGACTTTCCCCATGGACCACTCTTGCCCCTTGCTATTTCAATTAAACCCTATTATGACTCCATAGCCCAATGGAATAAAACCTGCAATTATCTATCTTCTTGGCCAAAGCTTGTTCTATTTGCTTGCAACTTCTCACCTTTTAAAATCTTTGCATTTAGAACTTTCCACCTCAAACAGTAATCATGCTCAACCATCCAAAAACAAAACAAAACCCTCAACCTTCATAACTAGCCTAATATCATTACCCCAAACTTCAAAGACAAATCCATCTTCGCACATACTGGAGAGATCCCTCTCTGGATTCAGGAGGGCTAGATCCTAGAATCCCAAAGTGGTTGAAACGATGTTCTCCCTGCAGTCAGAATTTTGCCAATCTTGCTGATTACAGGGTGCCAATATGCTACATGAATTCACACCCTTAATTCAAATTTGGTGACAATTTTTGGAAAAAATATCATAACCTCTAGGGACTCCATCATCAATATTATCCTTATATAAGAATTAATAACATCATATTTCAAGTATGCATGATTATACAAAGTAGCATATAAAACAGTGAGAAATTCAATACATAAATAATTACTTTCTATAAAACTTAGATGCATACATCACACATTAAAAAAGTATGATGTTACTTATGCATAGGCTACATACACACAGGTACCATGCTAATCACACTCTATATAGGGATCATCATTGATAGGTTAAATGCTCAGCTTCACATTTCATGGCATCTGATTACTGCAACAATGTCATGAAATATGTTATTGCACCAGTCTTACACAATTAGCTATAGGTCCCAATCACACTTGTGTTTCCATAGACTACACATAACTCAAGTTGCATTGACAATATGCTCCATGTAGCACCTTAATTGACACATCATGTGACTACTGACACAAAAATTGCATGATGCAAAGCAACACACACATTCACAAGCATACATGGATCCTGCAACATTTCTGACAATGTCACATCTTAAAAGTGGATTCGACCGCTACCAATCATTCATTATCAAATAAAACGTCCTTATCTAAATTGATGTGCACATCATCATAATCGAAAGCCAATACAAGAGTGTGCAAGCCTATATTTTAATCAATATTGGCCACCTTCACGAACTATGCATCTCAGTCATGCGTGCATGTTGTTGTTTTCATTTTCTTGACCTTGCGAGCTTCATAAAATGTGCTTGCCCTTATAATTTATAACTATGACCCTTTGGTCGTTAATAAATTCAAATTATTAACAAATAAAATGTGTCCCCTATGAATATTCCTTTGAAAATCTCCACTCCGATATATTCGACACATCGATCTTCCACTTTGGCTACAATTTGGTTACAATATGACTTGGATATGTCATCCTCTACCACAAGCTCTTTGTTGGTTTTGGAAGTTAACCCATATTAACCACCTAGAACTCGCTCTAACACAGGGAAAATAATTTATTTATTTTTAATTCTTTGAGATATCTGCTTCATTAATATGATAGAATGGCTCGACCTTCTGATGAATCAAAATGCTAGAGAATTAAAGAATTCATTTTTCCATTTAGAAATGCATGAGTGTTGAACATTCTTTGGCCCAAAGAAAAAATTAATCCTTCAGGAATCTGACTCTTTTTTGGGATAATTTATGCCCGCAAGTGAGACTCGGTCTCCACTTTAAAAAGTAACTTGGCCTTGGAAAACATTGGGTGTTTCTCCCTTAAAAAATCAATTAATTGGTTCCTTGATAATGGACACTTTCAACTATATATATCAACCTCTCCTGTGGTGTTTATTTAGGAGTAGTCTTCAACAATATATCTTAATAACTTCCTGCAAAATGCACATAAATTTTATCTTCACAAGTAATTTATTTTGTCCCATTGCTTACATAGCTTGTTGGAAAAAATTATGGAAGAACTGTGTACACTATCTCAAATCAGAATGGTCAATATGTTTATGTAATAATTAAACTCCAAAAAATATACTTCCTTAGACACCTTTCATAATGATATAAAATTCACCTGCAAATCAAAATCAATGATGGAGAATTAATTTCTATGCAATGGTCAACAAGGGTGGCTATGGAGAACCATCGAAATTGGAGAGAATTTAACTAGGGTGATTATAGAGGATCATCAAAAAACGAGTTTCTCCTAAAATCCTCAATCTTGTCATGAAATTAAACTGCAATAAACCTTTAGTCCGGTAAGAAAACCATCTCTGATACCACTTTCATATCCCAAGTAAAATTCTTACGGAATATTTCTTCTTAAAATTATGTCATCAATTTGATAAACAATTTACATAGTTGAACCATAAAATTAATGGAAAAAACTGGAAATATAATATACAACTGAAGAATAAACAAGGTAAACATGCAGAGAATCTCATAATTATTTTATTAATATGGAAATATGTTGGTACAAGGAACATGAATATGGTTGAGGTAATGGCCCCAAAGAGACATGCAATAATGTTGCTTCAACCACTCTAATAATTGATCTAATGAAAGCACCTATGAACTATGGATGAATTCACCAAGGGAACAAATGTGTTCCCACCTAATATCACTAAATCACTTGAATATTTTCTTCATGAGACTATAGAATTAGAGAACTAGGTTCTCCAAACCACACCAAAGACAGATACTTAACTCCAAGATATCGCTAAATGATTTCATCCTCCCGCTTTTAAAGGCCCAATAGATAGATCTTCAACCTTATAGAAATATTGTATTTTATTATTTTATTATTATTCTAGAAGCTCCTTCTTGATTTCATTTTAAGTGACTCTTAGTTTATTTAAGTCACTTTTGACACTTTTCCCTTAATCAATCTTTTCCATTTCTAATAAAGTGACTAATTAAAGTCATTTTTAATTCAAGAAAATGGAAAATTTCCCACCATATTTTAACTAGCCACTGGAAGTCATTTCTCAGTATCCCATATTGTGTATCTTCTTGTTCTGATTCCAACGAGCTATAACACTAAGGGGTTTAGTCAAATATTCCTTTGGGAATTGTTAGGATCTTCTGACACATAGGAAATAGTTAAGCGTAACTTGGTCTAGCATAGAGTTAGGTAAAGTGTGTTTCTTTACTATGTAAATTTGTAACTTATAATATGACAGTCGCGATATGTAGTGATTTGATGGTTCATTCTCTCCTCAGTATTACCAACACTTGATCTATGGCTTAACAACCTATTCGTCCATGATCTCTATTTAAATGACATGGAGGGTCATTAGTTCGGTGACTATTTTTGAGAGAAGCTTATGTAAATTTTCTTTCTTTATATTAATAAATTTCCTGAAGTGGTCATGTTGGCTCAGGTCGTGGACTATTTCCCTCTTTGAGGGTTTTAACCACGTCAAATACTGGTGTACTAATCTGTGATCCTTTTTTGAGAAGTGACCTTTGGTGATTGATCTAAGGAACTTAATTTGTAAATTCCTACATGGTATCAGAGCTGTTTTGAGGGCCGCATCCATTGTTGATCCAAATTCGAAGTTGGTTTGACTGCATGCGACTGTCATTTTCCAGATCTACTGTTTCTAACCACTTTTGAGCTGGGCGACCTGCCTTGTTGTGTCTGGAGCCTCTGTTATAGTGAGGAACCCCTTTCATTTCATGCAAAAAGGTTTCTCGTTTCCCAAGTTATGGCATTTTAGATCTGGAGGTATAAAGTATTATTTTTGCAGTTGCATTTATTTATCCTTCTGTTTATTTCAGATTATAGTCTTTTTTTTATTACCGGATCTATACCCTCTTCTTTGTGTATGTTCTTTTCTCTACATTGTGTGCAATCTAGAAAACCAAAAATAGAAAGACATGCTTTTCCTACTACGTATGCTCTTTCCCCTCGACTTTGTGTGATCTCGGGAAATCAGAAATAACGCGAAAAATATATAGTTTCTGCACGGACTAACTAGAAATTTAATGTTCTATCGTAAGGCTTACATTTTTTTGTTGTTGTTTGCATGGTATTTTTTTGCAGGAAAAACACACACACCAAAGAGAGAGAAAAAAAAAACCCTTCCTCCTTTCCAACAATTACAGAATCCTCCTTTCAAACAATTACAAAATCCTTTTACTAGCTCACTTGGTGTAAAGTTATTTTATGAGAATAGAGGTATTGGGTTCAAGTCTCTTTGTCAAGCTTCTTTTTTCTAAAAAGTTTTTTTTCAAGTTACTTTTTCTTAAAAAAAAAATTGACAATCTTTTTTTTTTAAGGGTTTTATTCAAAATACACATGTAAACATAACATTGTAAAAGTGACTCTCACTTATTTATAAAAGTGGGTCACATAAAGTAGTATTTTTAAAAAGTGAACTTATTATATCAATATTGGAAAAGGGGGGGATTTTTTTTTTTTTTAAGTACAACTTCATCATCAACTTTTAACATATCATGTAACTACTAGACATCTACTACAACTTTTTTTCAAAAAGGGATAAATTCTTCATCCGGAAGTCGTTTTCAGAGCCCTTTTCTTTTAATTGACCTAATTTTTTGAGATATCTCAATTTGAATAGTTAGTTTCAACCTTTACAGTTACAATTTTTAAAAATAGAAAGTGCATGCCTAGTTATTATTAACAGCACCAATTATTTCCAATGGCTATCCTACATGGTAGAATTACTTAGAAGTAAAGGGATTTATAGAATAGCCTTAGGAAAACAATCTAAACCTATCGATGCAGATAAAAAGGCTACATGGTAAAATAAACAAGATCAAGCACGAGGGTTGATAGGAATCTCCATTGCTCAAGACCTTAGATTTCATATCCAAGAAATTGACTACCCTGTTGAAGCTATGAAAAAGATAAATTCTATTTTTGGTGTTCAAAATGAAATCAAAGCCCACCAGCTTGAAAATGAGTTGCTTACTTTGCACCCTAATAATTTCTCCTTTATTGAAGATTTTTTGTCCAATTCAAGACCCTTAGACTTCTTTTAGAAGGTTGTAAGGTAAAAAAGGAAGACGGTAGTCTTATCTATTCCATTCTTGCTAAGTTACACCCTTCATACTCTGTATATGTTTCCACCTTCCATTCCACTAGAGAAGCCCTAATTTCTAAAGGAATAGCCTACAAGTCCCCCTCTTTTGATCCCTTTTGTGATTCTCTGATATGAGAATAAGAAAAAATCTTACACCTTGGTCTTATTAATACTGGAAACTCTTATAGGAAAGCCTTAGTGGCCTAGCAATAACCATATCCAAGGAATCCTAAGAAGAAGCATCCTAAAAAGAATGGTCCTACATAAAACAAGGGTCTTAAGAAATTTCAGCCACAAACTAAAATAGCAACTCAACAAACTGATAAGGAAAATAAAAACAAAGGGAAGAAGAAAAATATACATTGCAACTTTTGTAATCTTGATGGCCACGTAGAGTCAAAATGTTTTAAGAAGATGGAAGCCTTGGAAGTGGCAGTGAAGAAGCACAACATCCATTTGGAGAACTCTTCAACTTCATCTTCAGGGATGACACTTTCTGCTTGTGGTTGTCGAGCATCAAGATCTGGTTATGCATTGAATGTATATTCTTCTTCTCATTCTCATGAGTGGCTCATTGATTCTAGAGCCTCTTACCACATGGCCAAAAATAAAGCCATGTTTTATTCTTTAAATGAATGTAACACCAAAAACATTTATGTTCATGATGATATATCTCTTAGTGTTGTAGGGTTTGGAACCACTCATCTAGATAATGGTTAGCTTAATTATGTATTATGTGTTCCTACCTTGTCCTGCAACCTTATATATGTTTTTCAGATAACTCATTCAGCTGAAGGGAAAACAATATAATTCTCACCTCATGATGTTGTAATTAAGGAACAAAGAGATATTAGACATATTTTATCTACTGACATTGTTGATGATTCCACAAGGTTGTATAAGTTTGATAACTTTGGGTCATCATGTCTTCCCTCTATTTTTGTTACTCATATTGATAAAGTGAGAAAAACCTTGGCATGAGTGCTTTGGTCACTTAAATTATCACTCTCTTCAAACTCTATGTAAAGAAAATATGGTCACCGGTATTCCTATGGTATCTTGCTGATATGGTGTTTGTTCTGGTTGTGTACTCAGAAAAAATCACCGGGATGGTTTTGAAAAACGTGCTTCTTGGCACGCTTCAGCCCCTTTGCAGCTTCTGCATGATGATTTATGTGTTCCACTTCTAGTAGTTTCTTTCTCTGGCTACAAGTACTTCTTAAATTTCATTGATGATTTTTCCAGACACACTTGTATATACTTCTTAAAACTCAAGAGTGAAGTTTTTAACATGTTCTTGGCCTTTAACTTTGTTGAGAAACAATATGGACATCAAATTCTTAAGTTAAGATCTGACAATGAAGAAGAATATGTTAACAAAAAAATTATCAACTTTTGCACTGAGCATGACATTCAATTGCAACATATTGTTCTGCATACTCCACAACAAAATGGTGTAGCTAAAAGGAAGAATCGCACTCTAAAAGAAATGGCTAATTGTATGCTTCAATCTAAAGGACTTAGTCTTAATTTTTGGGCAGAAGCAATTAACTATGAAAATTACATAGTAAATCGCACTCCTACTAAGGTTCTAAGGAATATCACTCCAGAAGAAGCTTGGAGCTCAATCAAACCAGATGTAAGTCACTTTCGTGTTTTTGGAAGTGAAGCTTGGGCCCATATTCCAGATGAGAAACATAAATCCTTAGAACCTAAGAGTGAAAATTTTATTTTTGTTGGATATTGTGAAGATGTCAAAGGATATAGACTTCTTCAACCCAAATCCAAAAATGTAATCATTAGAAGAGATGTAAAATTTGATGAAAATATATCATCCTACGAGCCTAGTTCGACCAGTGTGCCACCTTTGGCCTACGAGCTTGATTTGGAATACGTGTCACCTCTTTCTATCTCTTCTACTTCTATGAGGATGAAAATACTCCTCCACCTCCTCAGGATCTTCCTTCACCTATACAACCTCCAAAATGGGTTCGCTCTACTCAAGATGCAACACATTCTCTCGCAGGTGATCCTGTAGATCAACATCATACATGTTCTCAGTTCGACAGAGCCTCTTCCTTATTGGCTCAAGTTCCAGAAGATCATGATCCAGATACCTTTGAACAAGCTTCATGTCATCTAGATTAGGATGCAGCTATGAATGAAGAATATTTTTCCTTAGTGGAAAATGATACTTGGGATCTTTTTCCTCTTCCAAAGGGAAGAAAACTTGTGAGATGCAAATGGGTTTACATAACAAAGTTTGGACCAGATGGAAAAGTGGACAAACAAAAAGCTCGTCTTGTTGCTAAAGGATTTTCACAAGTTGAAGGCATTGAATATACTAAAACCTTATCCCGTATTTCCAAAATGAATTCTATCCACCTTGTTCTTTCCCTTTCTGCCTCCTTTAAATGGGAAATCCATCAGATGGATGTTAAATCCGCCTTCTTACATGGGTACTTGCATGAAGAAATCTACATGGAACAATCCCCTGGCTTTATCCAAAATGACTCTAGCCTTGTTTGTCACCTTAGGAAGTCTCTCTATGGTCTCAAACAAGCCCCTCCTACTTGGTATGCTAAAATTTCTCTTAGATAATGGGATTTCTAGAATTCATTCCGACAACACTGTTTACACCAAGAAAGTGGGTAAGTCCTTAATCATCATTTTTATTTATGTTGATGATCTTATCCTTACTGGTAGTGATCCCAACCATATAAACCATGTGAAGGCTAGCCTAAAAAATAATTTTGAAATGACAGACTTGGGACACTTGAATTATTTCCTTAGTCTTCAGGTCTTGCAATCCAAGAGGGTATTACCCTTTCTCAGTCCAAGTATGCATGTGATATTATATGTCACTTTCACATGAAATACTGTAAGCTAGCCCTTCTCCCTTTCAGTCTGGAGTCAAGCTTTTAGTCACTTGTACTTCCCCTGAAGTTGATACTACCTTATACCATCAACTTGTTGGTAAAATTTTTTATCTAACCCATACCTGTCCTGACCTTTCCTTTTTCATTGGTATTGTTGCTCAATTTATGCACAAACCTCATTAAATTCACTGGAAAGAAGCTAAAAGAATAATTCAATATATTTGACGTACAATTCAGTTCGGGATTCATTACATTGTAGGAGCATCTCCATTGTTGATTGGTTTCACTAATTCTTATTGGGCTGGTGACCCTAATGATCAAAAGTCTACGGTAGGTTATGTATTCATTCTTAGTTCAAGACCCATTACATGGTCTTGTAAGAAACAAAGTGCCATATCTCTTTCTTCGGTAGAAGCAGAGTATCATGGTGTTGTTGAAGCCAACAAGGAATCCATGTGGCTTCGTCAGATCCTGTCTGAATTTGGTCTTCATCAGCAACTTGCAACTACACTTTGGTGTGATAATTAGAGTGTCATTCAACTATGCAAAGATCCAGTTCATCATCAGTGCATAAAACACATTGAGCTACACATAAAATTCATCAAAAATCTCATTCATGATCGTTTTATTGAAGTGCAGTATTGTTAAACCAATGATCAAGTTGCTGATATCTTTACAAAGGCTCTCACAGAAGTGAAGTTTACCAAACTTCGATCTATGCTTGGAGTTCAGTAAAGTTATCATTAAGGGGGGATAGGCTCTAATTCCTCCTTCCTTATCCTATCGTGTCACCTTTGTAAATCCTTTAATCGTATCCCAAGTTGTTCTTAAGGGGGGATGTTAGGATATTCCTACACATAGGAAATAGTTAAGTATAACTTGGTCTAGCATGGAGTTAGGTAAAGTGTGTTTATTTACTATGTACATTTGGAACTTATAATCTGACGGTCACGATAGGTAGTGATCCAATTGTTCATTCTCTCCTCGGTATTACCGACACTTGATCCGTGGCTTAACACTCGATTGGTCCATGATCTATATTTAAAGAGCATGGAGGGTCACTTGTCCTGTGACCATTTATGAGAGAATCTTATGTAAATTTTCTTTATTTATATTAATAAACTGCCTAAAGTGGCCATGTTAGTTCAGGCCGTGGACTATTTCCCTCATTGATAGTTTTAACCACGTCAAATACTGGTGCACCAATCTATGATCTTTTTGTGAGCGGTTAACTTTGGTGTTTGATCTAAGCAACTTACCCTGTAAATTCCTACTGGAATTCCACCTTAACCATAATTAATTAATCTGTGTTAAATAATAACCCCGTTTTATGAGAATTGTTAGAAAGAAATGGAAGCAAAATAATTTTGTTCAGAACTTCTCTTGATGATGAATATGCCAAGCGAACAATGTCAAATCCCATAAAAAATCCTCAAATCCCCTTTGGGACTCATGATGACATAATCCTGCTCCTATGTCCCCGGTCATCATGTACCATGAAAATCTGTCCTAGTTTTTCTATAGAGGAAACTGAAAATGGAGAAATTACATCCATTTATATTTAGTGATGGATACATTATTGTGCCAAGAGGCCCTCTAAAACCCAGTATGGGGATAGATCTCAAGAGAAAACGTAAACGTAAGTAAACGTAAATGTAAGTAAATGTAAACGTAAAAATTTAACATGTATGGGGGTAGATCTCAAGTAAAAACGTAAACGTAAACATAAAAATTTAACACGTATGGGGGTAGATCTCACGTAAACATAAACGTAAATGTAAACATGTAAATTTTATGGGGGTATATCTCATGTAAACTTGTAAATGTAAACATAAAAGTGTAATGTTTAACTTTTAACATATTTAACATATGCTAAAAATTTAAGGTAAATGTAAACATCAAAGTGCAGAGTACAAAATGCATCTCGACGAGCCCCTTTCTCTCAGTTCGACTAGACTTGTTGAGATTGGGACGTGGAGGATAAAATGAGCTATCGACTTCATGCATTATTTTCTGACAGCCTAGGAGCCATGACATAGATACTGTAAAATAAAATAGAAACATAACATAAAGTAGGATATTAAGGAGGGGGGTTGGGGGGATTACAGGGGAGCTGCGAAATAGCCAACATATTCATCCATATGAAAATCAATATGCTCCACCCTCACTTCAAGACTGTGAACGAGATCGTTAGTGCACATTTGCTGGCAACGTAGATAATCCAATTTCTCCATGATTTCACTTTGGCTAAATTGAATGTCATTGATGAAAGCTATTATCTCGTTACAATCATCATACCTTTGATTTCTGAGGTTTTCCATGTACAATTGAATGTTTCGTGTTTGAGCAGAAAAATACTCCAGAAACGTTGGAGCTACCAAATTCCCCTTGGAACCGTCAACTCGCTCCTCTGTCTCTCGTCCGTCCGACGAACTGACCAAGTGCCATTATCAATTTTCGACTGAGCTGCTCAACGCGAATTACCACCACCATGACATGGTCTCCCATGATAATGAGGCATCCATGTGTATCCAAAAAACCTAAAAGGGAGACGAAATCAACCACCCTCCCAACCCAATACAACAACATAAAATAATTTAGCTTCAAACACTGTCCCCAAAGAGAATTGTGGGGCTATCCAACACCAATCATCACCAAAATCAACGCTCCATACCTCGGCAAAGCGGGAAAATAATTCCTAAGCGCAAGTCTTTGGAAGTTGTTCACGACGTCCCATACCCTCTACTGCAATTACCTCTGTGTAAACTATCAAGGACCTTGAGAAACAAAGGAATTTCCTCCAGTGCCTAGCAATCACAAACCACTAGTCACTTGAACATATTCTCCAACGATCACGAACCATAAGAGGATAATTCTCCAATGCTTGGTGCTTAGTCAATTTAATGTCTTAAATTTCTTTCATTAATTATCAACCAAGGCTAGTAAGTTGATGAAGTGTGGTGCACTATATGTGCTTAGTTAACCGATTTCTTACTTCCTTGTTTTGTATTTTATGTTGTTTTGGGGGGTTTTTTTTCTTTGATGTCTAAGAATGTTTAGTATAAAACTATGAAAATATTTAAATGAATCTATTGAATTTTAAGAAGGAAGAAAAGGAAGTGTTCCTAAGTTAGTCTAATTTTCATAAAAAGAAACCAAAAACTATTGGCTAGTTAAGACCTAATTTGGAAAGAAGAGCATCTATTTTATCCTATCATTAGTTCTATTCCATGGATCTAATTCTAAAACTAAGATGAAAAACTACAGTGCTTGGATTAAGTAAAAGCAAAAAATAAAACAAGTAATGTACTTCTAGTTACTTTAGCATCAATTATGAGGTATGACCTTATTGAGATGATGTTAAGTAACTTTATGTACTTAAACTTCTAGTGTCCTAGAACAGCAAGCAAAAAAATGCAATGAAAACATCTAATGTATACTCAGTTACTTACAATATTCAATTATGAAGTGTGATCTTCTTGAGATAGTGTTAAGTAACCAATTACACTTTAATGAACTAGAAAACTAAGTAAAGTCTGCAAAATGTAACTCCGTAGTTGCACTCATTAAAAATTCAACCATTCAATCTTGAAACATGATTAAATAAATTTCTTTTAGAATGATATTTAAGAATATCAGTGATTACAATTAAGGGAGGATCTGAAAGCAAAATATGAAAGCATGTAAGAATAACTAAAAACAACTAAATGTATATCTGACTTTTCTGCAACATTCAATGTGAAGTTTAACTTCTTGAGATGCTATGTGAGAAGTCAACTATGCCTTAGTCTCTAAGTTCCTAGAAAGAAAATGACAGTATGCAAAGTAAATTTAACCATTGTATGAATTAGACATTTAACCATTTCGTTTATGATCATCATATTGAAATGGATTTCGAAAACATCTGTTGATACAGTTAATTAGCAATTCTGTCTAAGGAAATAAATGAAAAAACAGTAAGGAATTAGGCAATTATGTAATCTTATTATTCCAATATTTAATTTGATCATGAAAACAACGTTATCTATCTTCACCAAATATCTTAGAAGAACAAGGCTACACAATTGTGATTGAATATTATGCTATTGAATAAAACTGGAATGAACATCAATCTAATTAGAAAACAGATTTGCTAAAAACAAAGTAATGAAAATTGAACTAAAACAACAAAGGAAAAACCTCCTCCAGTGCACGGGCCCTCTGCAACTGATTCGGCTGAACTGCTAGCTGATTAAAGATGTGCTTAAATAGTAATTGGAAACACGAACTTGTTATTAAGATAAAATGAAGTCTGAATACGGAGTATCAACAAAAAGCATGATCTTAACACTTAAAATCTAAACTATCTTCTCGGCCTCTTACAACCGATATTTAAAGGAAAAACATAGCAGTTTGTGAGAGAAAATTTCTATAGGTGGCTAATCCAAATTATAATTGCAATAGGACTGTTGGACTCTTGATTTTCTACGAAGAGAAAATCAAGAGTCTTACTGCTTTTAGTTAACGTAATTTGAGTCCATCTTTATGTTGATCAGCGGTTGTCATTGATGTCAACCCAAGCAGAACCACGGGCTAACCCAATATTTCATGGGAATTTTGACCTACCAAATTAATATATTCTGGGTCAATAATGCTTCTGATGGTTTCTACTTGTCGATATGTTTCCGTTGATATATGGCACGCCATGTAATTCTTCACGGTTTGATATATATTCATGTTTGAAGTTTGTACCCCCAGTTAGTGGGCTAAAACCCCATGGGGTTGGGGCATAGGTCATTGAAAATTAATAATTAATATTTTTTAAGCCCCTAAAATCCCTCCCACGTTCACTTGTTGAAGCCCCTCTCAACTTAAGCATTTATATAAATTGTGATCCTCATTTCCTCCTTATGCAAGGGATTCGGCCATCGAAAACAGGTCATTATGGAATTTTCACTCTAACTTTTTTTCTACGAAGGTTCAGAAGCTGAAATATTTATGAGGCGAAGTTGAGATCCTGAGGAAGCTGTAGTAGAAATTTTAGATCCAGGTGCGCAATATTTTTGGAGATATGATCTGTGAAGTTCAAGATTTTTGTAGGCTCCCGAAATTCATCTCAAAGAAGTGACCTTGGTAAAATTGTCATAACTCTCTCTCTAAGTATCAGATTGTAATTCTGTAAAAATTGGAAGATAGTGCATAGTTTTCAATTTTCACTCTATCAATTTCAGAGCCAAATGAAGAAATAATGACACGTGGCACGCCATACAAGTACGCTCTGCTGAAACAGTCCATAATTAGGGCATTGTGAGAGATTGGGCATAAATCTCTCTTGAAGAATCCAAATTGGGTCAGACCTGTGGAATTGGAAAGAAGAATCATAGGACTAATACAAGACTAAAAATCAGATATTGAGGATCTAAAATAACGGAGATACACCAGATTCAATATCGAGCTCCTAGAAGGCAAGAAAAAGCTAGATCATGTGTTGTTAAGGGTTGTGAAGGACCAGAATTTATATGGTAGCAAAGAAAAACAAGGTGCAGCAGAGGGTAGCATGACAAGAGTAGCAACCAAGGTGCATAACAGCAGCAAGATTTTCATCATATGAAGTATTCAAGTGGGCAGCATTGCATACAATCATTGTAAAGGTATCATTGTACTTACACGTATTCATTGTAAATACATTATTGTACAAATTGTACTAGTATCTATCTACCAAGGGTTGAAGAGGCAGTGTTGGGAGGTCTAGGATCATCATTAGGTGGTTGTGTCAAAGTTGGGGTTATGGTCTAGTATATCTTCTTCTTCTACATCATTCTATATTATTGTAAAGTGGACCATTTTCCCTGGTACGGGAGTCCATTCTTCATTTATTCTTCTATAGGGTGGAAGGGTGGTGCTAGGGTGAGTTGTAGCTCATTGGGTGTTGGGGCATTCATTCAGTTGATGACTGAAGAATCTCGGGCGTTGGAGCGTCCTTCCAATGGGAGCTGGAGAAGAATGCTTTTCTAGATTCTAGGAAGTTGGAGCTTTATTTTCAATTGGAGTTGAATATTAAAGAATTATTAGAATAGCATTAGGCGGTTTTTGTCCCAGAGTGGGTTTCCAACTTAAAAACTGTGCACATTTGTGTTCCTCTTATTTGCTGCTATCATTGTACAAACACTAATAATAATTGAAGATTAACCAATACTCTAATTGAAAGGAATATTGATTCACCCCCCCCCCCTCTCAGTATTTCCAACACTTTAACCATGATCTTAGGCTCGCTTTTATGTTGATCTGGAGCGAGTGAATAGGATAGAATCCATGTAGAAATGATTCTAGAAACACCCATGTGGCCCAATTCTTCATTTGACACATGGAACCTATCAAACCATGAGAGTAGCTACGGAATCCATAGTTAGCTACATAACAGGCTGTATTATGTAACTAAATTGCAAAAAATTATCCAAATAGCAAGAACATGAAAATATAATATGGAAATAATTTTGATGCATCCTTAAGACAAAACCTGGCATTTATCATTGATTGGGGTCTGTGATCTTATGAGAAAGTGATGGAAAGAGGTGAGAAAAACTATCAAGGAGAGGGTAATTTTGAGATTCAACATACCCCCACTGCAAAATCATTGCATGTCCTCATGCAATTTGCCAAAATTGTGAGTTCTTCTTCCCTACTGCATTTTCTCAGACACTTCTGCTAGCACATTCAATTTCCTTCTTTTGTTCACCTTTGAGGTGACTGTCATCTTAGGCCTTCTCATAAGAAGCTTATACTTGAGGTTAATGACTACTCTATTCACTAACTTGTTCTTCCTCTTCAATTTCCTATTTTTCTTATACCACAGTCCTAAATGCAGAACAATATTATCATAAATTCCTTTGTCCAAATTATTTTTCTCTTTCAAGGTCTCATTCTCCTGTTTTATATGTCTGTTCAATATCTCTAGTTCATAGATATCCTGCTTGAGAGCATCATCTAGAGGTTCTTGTGGATTGACAAAAGATTTTGGGTTCATTGATGCGCTTCTTGTCTCTAGTGATTCTACATAATCATATATTTGCTGTTGCATTAGGTCTATGCCTGGACATATTCTGCTGGGGCTACCTTCAAAATGATAAATAGGAGAATTTTGAGGACTGTGTGTAGGAGAGATGTTAACAGGAGATGGTATCGGGGTTTCCTCATCTACATTTATAAGCTTTGTCCCTTTTGATAATGTCTTCATCATGGTACCTCGGAGTCTAGAGCTCCTTCTCAGTTTTGGAGGACTTTTATTCCCCTCATTTGTAACCTTACTCTCTTTTCTTTTCTTTCCTCTTGTCTTGATTTGTTTCCTGATTTCTGTCAATTCTTCAAAAATTAGCTTTTCACCATTCTTCTGTAATGAGGTTTCAAGTCTATTTTCAACATTTATATCAGTCTTCTTTCTTCTGCTTCTTCTGACATTATCTTCCTTGGGTGACTCTAGTGGTTCTTGAAAATGATTTATAATAAGGAAATCCTCCCAAGTATCTCCTATACTTCTTAGATGAAACTCAATCAATATATTTACCAACCCATGATGATGCATGGTGGTATCTATGAACTGTATTCTCTTTTGCACATTCCAGGCCATCCTTCTTAAACTATTTAGCAGAAAGAAAGGAAGATTGATTTCACCATTTTCTAGGAAATTTACCAGTAAACAGATATGGTAGACATACATGCAACCAAACCTTCCTTTAAAAGTTATAAATTTATGTAAAATCAAGAGCATATTCCTCCATTTACTCTTAAGAGCTGAACTTAGGATCCCTTTCCTAAAGACAAAGACATCCATACACTAGTAGAAAATGGCTAATTAATTATTAAAAAAACAACTAAAATTTGCATATAAACGACTATTTTTTAGTCGATGACCAATAGTAGCTAATTTACAGTATATTATAACGCGACCAACTTTTAGTCGTTTTTAGATTAGTCAGTAATTGGTTATCTCAATTTTGTTTTCTGGTAGTATATTTGGTCATTAATTTAGTAAGTGATTTGATCATCAATTTAGTCATTGATTTGATCATTAATTTAGTCACTGATTTGGTCATTAATTTGGTCATTGATTTAGTCATTGATTTAATGTAATATCCCTTTTTTAGGACTACTCATGAATCATGTAGTAAAAATGAAATTCTAGCAACAAATGCAATAAAATAGTGAAGTGGACTCTTGGATCCCATATATTAGTCAATATACATTCTAAATCCAAGATTAGAGCTTAAACAAAGAAAACTAGGTGGGTTAAACAGATCTCCCACACCTAGGATTTCCAAAAGTGCTAAAACCCCAAGACTGCAAAATGTCAGAGCTGCTCAAGGGACTGCGTAGTCTAAGAGAGGGTTTAAACATAAAATCATAGGAGAAAAATATATCTACTCATGTATTGATAAATAATGCTGAAGAATAGAGATCTAAGCTCCTTATACAAAATACAAAAGAAACCGGCAAGGGTTTCTTGTCAAATACTCTGCATACAAAATGGGAAATTCAGTAATTTAATGAATAACCACTGCAAAACTTAAGTAAATGAGTGTAGAAGTTTTTAATATGTCTTATCTTCTATAGATCCCTAAAGGGCTTCCTCCCATGAAAGGATGAAACTCTCTATCACAAGGAAACACTGCAACCGAGCCACCAAACCATGCAATGAACACTACCTCCAGAAGAACGCATTCCCTAGCAGAGACAGCGCTAATAATGTATGGGAAATGTGTGGTCTGATACCATAGATCTGAAATAAGCTCTGGAGCTCTCCAAACAGATCTCTCAAGTGAAGGAAACCTTCCTCCAATGAGAAACTAGCTCAGAAGCCGGGATTCCAATCCCTTCCACTGCTGCACCCAGTAACACTGCACAATCTCCAAAAAAGTTGTGCTGATGAAGATGGCTGATGCTTGGCCTGAAAACATGATGTGGAATTATGAATTAAAACTCTCCCAATGAGGCTCCTCAAAGGAAATAGGTGGGATTCCTGCCCGGGAACACCCGGTGCTAAACAGCACTGCAACTTTGCTAAGCAGCAAAGCAGCAACAATTCTTGGCAGACAAGAATAATAATCTACAACATGAAGAATAATTCTATCATCCTCTTCCTTATATAAGACATGATTTTTCTTGCTCTTGGCCCCACTCAATTAGGTTACTTCTAACCCAAGTTACATCTCCCTCCAAAATTGCGTTCTTCATCCTTGGATTCCTCCTCCACTAGGGCTTTGTTGTTGACTTAGTCAAAGCAGTTTTATTTTATGTCTGTTCACACATGGAGGTGTTTCATTAGGCTAGAAAGAATGTCTCATTTCACACTTGGAGTGTTTTTATCCTCCTTAGGAGACTTAAGGGCTTTTCCACCCATTTATTTACCAGCTAGAGCTGTTGCTAACTCTAATGTTGCATTTAGCTTGGAGGCTAAAATTTTGGAACATTACAGTCCTCCCCTCCAAAATATTTTCTTGTCCTCAAGAAAATTCATAAGGAGAACAAAATCGCTCCCCTCTTCCTCATGTGGCCTTCATCAATAGCCTCCATCTCTTCATCAAGAGAATCTTCAAATATACTGTCATCCAATGCTTCCTCCCAAGTGTGCAAAACCAAAGTGTCTGCATCAATCAAAGGTGGAAAGTGTGAATGGAAACCTGTCAGCTGTCTAATGGCCTCCACAAAGTAGGAGTGATGACCCACATGGTGAATGATTTCCTCCCTCACCCATGCTATCATCCAAATGAAGTGAGTCACCCTCCAACATGGTAACTCATGAAAAGTATCCTGCACCTGTGGCTCTTGAAATGTAGGTGGGCTGAATAAGTGAACATGATAGGCAAGAGGGCCTATCCCACATCATCCTCCCCTCCACTTATGATTAGTGTAGAATGTATGTTGATCTTGGGCTGAAACATGATTGCCCTCGAATGGCAAGAATGAGATTGGGCCTCCAAGGACTCTTCCTCCAAAATCATGAGACATGCCAAACCAAACCATTCCATTCGAGATGAATGGCACATCATCACCACATGGCATCAAAATCAGAAAATGGCTGAAGTTATGTGCAATTTTGGATGATACATATGGTCTCTCTGGTGGTTGCAGCACAGTCTTCCCAATTGCTGATTCAGAATATCAAGTGGCAAGTTGTCCTCCATGGAATTTCCGGCTATGCATGTTAGCTCATCTACTATAAGGTAGTAAGCAGTAATATATATTAGTTTTATACAATCAACACAATACAATACTTGCCCCAAAGTGACCATGAAACCCATAAATAATCTTGCTCTCTTGTGGAGCAATGCACTATTTACATATGGTGAGAAAATATAAATACTCAATAGAGTAATAACTAAGAACATAAATGTTTTTCTTACCATACATCATGTGTGAGCTGAAAGTGAGGTCCATGTATAAGTTCCCCCATGAGGATTCCCTCACAAAAATCTACAAGAAGAAGGGATAGACATACTCTTTGGAACACTCCATCAATAAGAACACACTCCCATGTGACAACGTTGTAGGCCTTAAGAATAAGGCTCCATGACTTCTCCCTTTGACATTCCACATACCAAAGCCATCCACCATCATGCTACTATGTGAGAACATCATCTTCCGACATGGAAGTCTCTCCTGATCCTCCAATACTGAAGGGTAGCCTCCTTGCACCATGAATGTGCCTTTCTTCTCTTCAGAAATATCATGAAAAGTATGGGAAGAATTTTTCCCATACTCTCCCAAGTCCAACCATAGCAACAACAACTTTTTATGCTGCCTCATCTCTCCCTCATACAAGCCATAGAGTAAGATCATGAAGGTCAACTTGTATGATGTCCCATACCAACAAGTCTTCTACTACTCTATCATATGGGTGCCTTGCCATCCAATTGGTTCTTCTCTCCATACAAAACTTCCTTTGAACAAAAACACATCAGCAATACATGGAAGCAAGATACAATAAAAACAAATTGCCAAATGACAACCGGAGAGTGAATCATGGTCCCTCTCATGGAACCAGCGTAGTGCATCATTGGCCTGCATCAAAATAAGAAATAACAAGTGCTTTTCCAGCCACTTTTTTGCTACCATAGTCATCTCATAAGATGAAAACATGAAGTTACAATATGGTGTCATTGGTGCACTCCAAGAGACATATGGCTTCCTCCAAAACTCATCAAAAAGATAGCCAGGATCAATGCTACAAGTAGCTGCAATTACATCATCATACAATATGCAAGAAGAGATGATTCTTCTTGTTACATTATGCTGCTTAAATAAGGAAAAGAAGTACAATACAAAATATGAAATTATACCTCCTCCATCATGTACTTGAGGCCTTGAGCTGAAATGGCTCAACTAGAAATTCTCCCTCACTCCCAATGAGTAGGAAGGTGGATGTGACATCCTCTCTATCATCATCCAGGATTTTGACCCTACATGCACTAATTTTTGCAATGATTTTGTATATGCAATTACATGGTGATATGGGTCTGAAATAATCTCATTCTTGTGTAATTTTTGGGATTAAAGCCTGAAATGTTGAATTGAAAGCTCCCAAATCTTGCATGTGTATTTTAATTTCTCATCAATTCTCAGTTGCTCTGTTTGAAGAAAGTCATAGAACCCCTAGAATAATTATATTGTCCTGCGAAGTGGCTGAGAGTTCTTATACTTTTGGAAACAGTGAAAAATTGTTTGTAATTCTTCCTTTGATATTTGATCCATCAATGCCTCATTACCCACCTCACCTACAAAACTGGGGAAATATGAATTCATCTTTAACTATCGCTCTTAAATTTATTCTATCATCCTCTTTATAAATTCCCTCAAAATGGCCTGTTGATGAGCAAATTGCTCCTCGAGATGAGACACCTTCCCATGAGGCAAAGTTCGCTGATAAACACCATCTTGAGGAAATTGTTCATTATAATTATGAGATGTTGAAGAGAGAAAAGATTGGCTATTTAGTAAAGGATATGCACAAATGTTAGTGATTTGGTACAAGGAAAGACATAGGCAGTAAGAGAATTATGGAGAATTATGAAGGCAAGACTATTTTGGATGTAGGCGCAAGAAGTTTGACACAGGCTCCTGCACCCGACCCGACAGTCCACCTGCTTACCTATGACTACGATCTATGCGCTTCCCATCTTGTCAACTGCAGTTGCTCCAATTCACAGTCATATTGTGCCTGATGGCACGTCACTATGACTTCAACTAGGCTACTTGACCACATGTGTGGTGGCTACTAAACCTACACTGACACAGGTCTAGCTAGCTCTAATAGCACTCCTCCATCCACAAACTAATTATGTTGAAAATTGCCCTTTTATCAGTCCTTTGTGTGTCTTTTCCCTCGCAATTTATCAATGGCTGAGTGGTGTTGACTAGTCTAGCACGTGTTACTTCCTTCTTAGTGAGTTGCCACCTTATGCTTCTTATGGCTTTTTTTTTTTGAGTGCGGGCTTGCGTGCAGGCCACAGTTCTTCCACCAACGACTTTCGACAATACCTTCCCACCTCTCCTAGCAAATCACTCTCAAAACTATGTGCTTCTTCGAGGTGATGCTGGTAGATCCTTTTCTGCCAACCAAAATGTCACCCACCCCTTCTTCATGCAATTTTATTTTCCTATTGGCAGCATGGTTTGAACCTTATTTCGACCACTTTATTTTTGCCATGATTGACACAACCTTGTCACTTGTTTAAATTCAACATTGGCATTCTTCCCACCACTGTCACCTGATAAGTATGAATTCTTAAACTCTCTTCTATCATTATCCATAGCATTTATTTCCTGGACACGTGATTTTTCAAACAATTTTTTTTTTGCAGCATAATTCCTTGTCAAAATCTCAACTCTCATACCAACTGGCATCCAGTCAGAATTGCAACCCGAAATCGGACATACACCTATTCATCTATTACTCGAAGATGTGAATGGTGGAATATCTGCTAGAGCACTCTTAGCATATGGCAGAGGCTGAGCCCTCCCTCCTATTCCCTTTCGAAGACCTCCCTTACTACTAAGAGTCAAGTGGCCATCATTAGAAGCTCTGTGTGTTGAAGGGCTTGACATAGACCGATTTTCAAATTGAGCCCAATCCACAATTTGAGTATCTTGACTAGTGAATCCACAGTCATGTGGTCCCATATGGGGTTGTTTCCCTTTAAACCCACCCATATGTGGAAGTGAACCCATTTGTGCACATGCCATGTAAGGTGGCATCACAAGTTTTGTCACACCATGATCAAGTGGTGTCACAAGTCTCCGACATGCATGTCCCATATTGGTACCTCGAGAGCTGCCTCCTTGTCCATTTAGTTCTTGCACAACATCTCGATGCACTTCCTCTATTTTCTTATGGCCCTCAACCTTCCACCTTTGCTTCCATCCATTCCTCCTCAGATTAATCATATCCTTCAACATGAACCTTGGCCTAGAGGGAAGCCCTTGGGTATTGGACATTTTTGACATCCTATCAAAGTAAGAATCCATATGTTCCTTGGCCTTTGAATGGTCAATCATATGACCAATAGTGCTCATCAGTTTCCAAAAAGCTTCAACATTTTCATCCTCTTCATGCTGAAATTCACTAATTAATTTCCTGATGAATGCATGCATAATTCTTTTGGTCAGCATACTTTCTTTATAAAGCTCACCAATAAACCTTATATTTCCTAGCATTCATCATTGTGTTGTAGCCTTCTTCTCTTGTATTTCTTCTACTGAAAGGATTTTTTCACCATCCTCTTCTTGTTTCTTAGCCTCTGCGTCTTCTCTTTCATCTTTTTCAAAATTCTCCTGACATTTTTTCAAAAGAACTCGCTTGAAAACAACCTTCTCATTATCTTCATAAAATTCTGGTAATCCTGCAACAAGCTGAAAACGGAATTTTGCATATATTTCACAAAATGTTGGCTCCATCAAGGCTTTGTCAAATATTTGAGATATTATAACATGAAGACATGATGCAGAGTCCATGTTCACTTCTTTGACCTATTCAGAAAAAAATTCAAAGTTTTGGGGCGTTGATTTATTAAGAATGGATTTAATTTGTCATTTTTTCAATTGATCCTCATCAGAAACCTTACCCACTTCATATCGGTTCTGTGATTTATGAATTGTGGGAAGAGAAGGTTGTGGAGGAGGAATCAAACCCTTCTGTGAACCAGAAGCACGCTGCCACCTATCAGCATGAGAATTGTTTCTCACTAGTCCAACTTGTGGAAATGGTGCTTGCACATAAGGCCCTCTAGGAAGGATGCCATTCATACTCATTTGTGCTGCACAAGTATTTCTTGCAAAGCTAGTATTATAACTTTGGCCAAGTTGAAACATAGAAGAGGAACCACTTAGACCTGCATCCATCCGCATATCACAGCCAACAGCAAAAGCATCCACCAACTTGGCCCATATATCATCATCCAAACTGGCCATATTTCTCCCATGACGTTCAAGTAGATAATCCCCACTCTGATGCCTTTCAATACCTCTTGCAGTGCTTGCTAATGCATCAGCCTCTCCTACATGACTTGCAAGTGCTTGGTAATTTCCAAGTAATTCAACATTGTCTGGACGAATTTCAAAATGATTTGATAGATCTTTGCACTGATCCTTGATTGTCAAAAAAAATCACTAGAATACTTTCTCTCTCCTGAAAATTTAGTAACTAAAATAGCTACTTGACTCACAGGAGTTGAAAGCTCAGCTGCATCTTCCTAGTCATCCACTTCTTTCAAGACTTTCTTCTCAAGATCTTTTGAGGAAGCCTTACTCTTGAAAACATCGGTTACTACTTTGGATGGTTCTGGAAGGTTCACATCTTCCTCCTTCTCCTCTTGAACCTTATAAGCATTATATAAATCACCAATGGGAACTCCAACATTTGCCTTATTGAAAAAATCTTATTTTTCTTCTTCTTGTTGACAACTACCTTGGCAGCATCACCAATATTTGCAACATTATTCTTCACAAAAACATTGGTGGAACTTTTATTCTCCTTTTCTGAAACTGCTACCAAAATGTTGAAACTTTTGGTGCCTCTAAGTTGGTTTTTGTGTCATAGAAACTCCATAAAGTGCACTAGCTGGAAAAAAATGTCCAAAAACATTATTACAAGAAAAACATGGCCAAAAACCTACAAAAGACGTACAATCAAATGAGACGAATGATAAATGAAAAATAAACAATATGCAACCAATACCATCTACTACTTTCAAAACTATTGAAGTAATGGGCATATACAGATTTGATAGATTTATAGGTTAATGATTAATCATAAGAAACCGAAAAAATTGTATTCACACAAATGACAGCTCTAATATTTTTGAACATTCAAGAGGATGTCTAGGGTTTAAAAAATAGTGTCTGAGGTACTTTGTGTTTAAATGTACATACTTAATTATGTTTTAACACATAAAAATTAAAAGAAAGTAATTGTATTTCATCTCTGGAATTTATGGGCATAAATAAAGGGAATTGATGTACTTTTTCTAAGTTCATAAATACTTAGAAATTTACTTCTTTTAGCAGAAAAATCAAATCAGTGATTTGAATATAAAGATGGGTTTAGTGTAGAATTTTTTATATACCAATAAATTTCAGATTTTTCTATGCCCAAGTTTTGGAAATATTGTTATTTTTCTATTATGCATATTTGGGGATATTACATGCTACAATTGGTTTAAGCAAACTCTAGCTATTTGGAATGCTAAATCTGAACAGTAGTTCTAAATTTGGGACAAGGATGAGTTTGGTATATGCAAATTGGAAGCATGCATGTGCCCTCACTTTCTCTCTCTATATCATTGTCACTTTCCTTCCACAAAAAATTAGTGTCCAGCCATCACTTTGCTCTCTCTTTGTTGCACATAGGAAACAAGGAAGATGTATCTGCTAGAGCATATCATTACATGCTATAAATTAGTCCTATTGATATGCCATCAGTGTTAGAGAGCTAATTGAGCAATAGATAAAAACTATAAATGCTTTCTTTGCAAGGAAAGTGTTCTCCACCAAACCTATTCTCTCCCTCAGCATCTTAAACTTTGCATTTTCTAGGAGCTTTGTAAAAATATTTGCAACTTGTGAATCCGAAGGAATGTACTCAATAACCACCACCCTTGTAGTGTAATTAACTCCACAATTTAGAGAAATCACATAACTGTAGTGCAGAACCCAAGAACACAAGAGAAAATATAAATAAACCCTAAGAAAGATCTATTTGATGATAAAAAATAGAGATCCATGTTTACTTTCCACTTCAAGGGGGCAACCTCCAAGAGGAATTCTCCAAATACATACATACTTCTTGAAAAAAAATTACATATCCTTCTACTTAATATATAACTATCCATATAAAATCTTATCTATCCATGGGCCCACTTATAATGAGAGCCTACTAGCTATTTTGGGCCTTATTAACAAAGTTGATCCTTTTTACAATGAGTGATTGTTAACTAACTATTCAATGGGCATTATGCAGTGAAGGTGGCCTCATATGTTGATAAATATAAAGTATTTATTCAATGGGCCTTATGCAGTGAAGATGGACAACTCTAATGTTAAATTTGTTGCCAATATTTTTTATTTACTGACAGCTCTAATAGTAACACCATTGCTTGCTTTCCTTCCTCTGTATACCATGCTAGTGCACCCAAGGGACTGCTAGATTTGTTTCCACCTTTCATCAAGCGCACTTAAGAGGAACTGATTTTTACATGTGGCAACTAGACATTCCTAAGATAGTTGAGGGACATCTACCCATCTTCAAGAGCATTTACATCACCAATTTGAGCAAAAACAGATTTATAGGTTAATGATTATTCATAAGAAACTGAAAAAAATTGTATTCAAACAAATGACATCTCTAATACTTTTGAACATTCAAGAGGATGACTAGGGTTCAAAAATAGTGTCTGAGGGGCTTTGTGCTTAAATATACATACTTAATTCTATTTTAACTCATAAAAATTAAAAGAAAGTCATTGTATTTCATTTCTGGAATTTATGGGCAGAAATAAAGGGATTTGTTGTACTTTTTCTAAGTTCATAAATAATGAGAAATTTACTTCTTTTAGCAAAAAAATCAGATCAGTGATTTGAATATAAATCTAGGTTTAGTGTAGAATTTTTTATATACCAATAAATTTTCAGATTTTTTTGTGCCCAAGTTTTGGAAATATTGTTATTTTTCTATTATCCCTATTTGGGGATATTACATGCTACAATTGGTAAAGCAAACTCTAGCTATTTGGAATGCTAAATATGAACAATAGTTCTAAATTTGGGACAAGGATGAGTGTGGTATATGTAAATTGGAAGCATGCATGTGCCCTCACTTTCTCTCTCTATATCATTGCCACTTTCCTTCCACAACAAATTAGTGTCCAACCGTCACTTTGCTCTCTCTTTGTTCCACATAGGAAGCTAGGAAGATGGATCTGCTGGAGCATATCATTACATGCTATAAATCATCCCTATTGATATACCATCAGTGTTAGAGAGCTAATTGAGCAATAGATAAAATCTATAAATGATTTCTTTGCAAGTAAAGTGTTCTCCACCAAACCTATTCTCTCCCTCAGCATCTTAAACTTTGCATTTGCTAGGGGCTTTGTAAAACTATTTTAAACTTGTGAATACGAAGGAATGTACTCAAGAATGACCACCCTTGTAGTGTAATTAACTCCACAATTTAAAGAAATCACATAAATGTAGTTTAGAACCCAAGAACACAAGAGAAAAGAGAAATAAACCCTAAGAAATATCTATTTGATGATAAAAAATAGAGAGCTATGTTTACTTTCCACTTCAAGGGGGCAACCTCCAAGAGGAATTCTCCAAATACATACATAATTCTTGACAAAACATTACATATCCTTCTACTTAATATATAACTATCCATAGAAAATCTTATCTATCTATGGGCCCACTTATAATGAGATCCTACTAGCTATTTTGGGCCTTATTAACAAAGTTGATCCTTTTTACAATGAGTGATTGTTAACTAACTATTCAATGGGCCTTATGCAGTGAAGGTGGCCTCATATGTTGATAAATATAAAGTATTTTTTCAATGGGCCCTATGCAGTTAAGGTGGACAGCTCTAATGTTATATTTGTTGCCAATATTTTTTATTTACTGACAACTCTAATAGTAACACCACTGCTTGCTTTCCTTCCTCTGTATACCATGCTAGCACACCCAATGGAATGCTAGATTTGTTTCCACTTTTCATCAAGCGCACTTAAGAGGAACTAATTTTAACAAGTGGCAACTAGACATTCCTAAGACAGTTGAGGGACATATACCCATCTTCAGGAGCATTTACATCACCAATTTTCTAGGATGTGGGTAAAATCCCAAAAGAAAAAGAGATGTCCCCTATAGTTTCCTTGTACCTCATGGACAGGGAAACACTAAAGTCTAAGCCAACCCACTTTCATTTTGCATATGATGGTGGTCAGATCCATTCAGGGGGGACTGACAATGAGCATAGATCCACTGATTGATCCATCAGCGGATGCATCCCTTAGGGGTGGGACACATCCTTAATGCATATAGGTCCCATCTAAGATAGAAGAAACAAGGATAAAAAAAAATCTCATGCATACATGAGAATGGACTATATCATTTATCAGTGACAGAAATAGAACACATAAAATCATAAAAGCATTTCATCTAACAAAGTTATGTATGAATACTTGAGTCTTAGACTCTTACAGAAATTGCCACATGTCATTTATGATGTATGTATGAGTAATTTTTAGGGTAGGTGTCCCCATGTGTGAGTGCACATCTCACATATTTGGTAGGGAAATGACAACATATCCTCCCAGACTGATGGGCATCCCCAACCAATAAATAAATGCATGATTGGTGGACCCTGTTACCCATCATATGGAATGAGAATCAATCCAGTAGAAGACTGCACCCAAGCAGGTTGCACTTAGAGAATTTTGGCCCTCTGGCTTGTTACCTCTCATGTTATAGGAGTCTTGTTACCTCTCATGTTATAGGAGGCCTACATTTGTGAATATTTTCAATACTCTTGTCATTTCCATCACAAAGGGAGGAGAAGAAAACTTATGTTTTGGGCCATAGAAATAAGAGGGTTGATAGCGTGGAGAAGAGGGCACTTCAAGGCACTCTTAGTGACTGCTATGAAGGCCGATTTACTATTCTAGAGGACCAAAGCAGACGGGAGAATTTATGTATGTTTTAGGGTATGTTAAGGTGTTTAGACCCTTGGAAGAGATAGTTGCATCCATAGATGGCTGTTGTGGGAAGGCCACAGGCCTAAACCAACCTAAAAAGGGCTGCGTAGGGCAGTGTTAGGGTTGGTTCATGCCTAGGACAACAGCGTTGAGGAGGAGGGTACTTCCAAATGGTAACCACTTTCATCTAGAGAAATTCTCGGCAGAATTGAAGGCTAGAAGAATGGACTGTGTGATGCCCTAACCAAGCCTAGATTGCAGCAATGAAGGAGACCTCAAAACAGTGAGCTTAAGGTATGTATTTCAGTTCATTCTTGTAGATGTTGGATCCTAACTTGTGGATCAGTTTTAACTTGTGGAATTGAATGAGGAGGGGGGAGATCTAATGGTTAGATGCCCTAAACTAGTGATAGTTGCCACAGTGATTGGGCAACAAACTTGGAGCGAGATTTTGTCAAGTATTGGGTCAAAGTGATGACTATTTTGTGGATCAGTTTGATGGGAAGCTTGAGGAGGCCTTAGAAGTTGTTTGGAGGATAAATTTGGAAAAGGAATGTGAAAGTGATCTTCATTGCTATAGTACCGAAACAAAGGAGGTGGTGATTTCTTGCCCAAATCATATTATGATCTTCTAATTGTGAGCCTATCCGTACACTCAAACATGAGATCCACATCATGTACCAAAACAAGATACTGTTCCAGGAGCTACAATAGTCCCCAAATTGTAAACATCATTATAGAGGGTCAAGGAAGCCCATCCTTACTTGAAAGGAGGCTAACCATATTAGATGGTTTGTAGGATATCTAACTTACGATTTGTAAATATTCCAAGTAGTAACCGAACTTCGTAGTGCCAAAATTCCTTCTATGTTAGCTGGAGGAACCAACCCTATTACTTTAGCATCAATGCTAGCAAATTTCTCTTTCATCCAACAATATCTACTTAAAGTAGAGATGATGTTGGCAATCAGCCTTTTGATGCAATATCTCAAATTGCATAAGAATGTTTTAGGCATGCTGCTTAAATGAGTAGTTATAACTTATAAAGAGTCTAGACATGAATTTTGGTGCATTTTCATGTGTTATTTTGAAATAAACTTACAATCATAATTAAATCTCTTGCACCTGCTTATCTTCGATCTTACTAATGAGACCCTTTCCAAACTAATTCATGAAAATCTACAAGTGGTAAGTGAGCACTAATATATACAGTTTTAGATATTTCTAAAGCATATTAGGGCAAGAATTTCTTGTTATATTTGAGAGTAACTATTGGTGTTCAGTCAATGATCCGATCACGAGTCGAGTACTACCCAACCATCACGCGAACGGTACTAAGATCTTTTAAAACGACTATGGCTTATACAGGTTCAAATGAGCATGTTAGAGTATACACATATTAACATGAATTAAACATAATCAGGAAGCACATAACACATAAGCGAAAGACAACCAAATTGATCACGGAGTTCACCCCTCCAACTCACTGGGGTTACATCTCCGGACCTGCTTCAATTGGAAGGCAGATCCTTTATATTTCATCTTCAAATTAAGCTTTCATACATTCTAGCTCCATGGCTGAGCATTAGCCAAGCACTATGGCTTTCAAAGGCTAAGTTTCCTATCCTTTCTCCTCTCTCCTTCATAAGGCTCACATCATGAGTTTATATAGTTTTTCCCCATAACTCCCCAATCCACAATAGTAGGATCTCAAGACATTTTAAGGAAAGACAAACTCCATGATTCTAGGACTTCAAAACTTACTCAAGGAAAAAATGGCAAACCCAACTTCAAGGATCTTATCCATGCCAAGAAAGCTCAACCTCTCAATGAGAAATAGCAAATTAGTTGTGAGGTCAATTCTCACATAAAACTAATTTCTCAAATGGAATAATAAGTGAATATTTTGATGAATCATTTTCCATATAAGAACATTATCACTTCATAATTTTTAAAATGAAATAATGAGTCATTCACTCATTACTTCATCGCATCATAAAGTGTCTTCATGGTGCATAAGTAAACTTCTTTGTTGGTGGAGATCCTCCTGGATCAAACCTCCCCGAAAAGAAAACTTTTGGTCTCCAAAAGTATCTGCTTCAATCAACTCAACTGTATGCAAATGTCTCTGAAAGGCAAATTCCATCAAGATTCCTTCACCTCAGTCCTTCAGAATCAGAATGAAAAAGCCCACATCTGCATAAAGCTGCAACACAAATGTCTGAAAAAGGAACATTCCTGCAAGATCCCTTCACCTTAGTCCTTCAGAATCGGAATGCAAAAGACCACATCTGCATAAAGCTGCAACACAAATGCCTGAAAAAGGAACATTCCTGCAAGATCCCTTCACCTTAGTCCTTCATAATCGGAATGCAAAAGTCCACATCTGCATAAAGCTGCAACCTGTAGCTGATCATACCTGTTTACAACACTTGCCAAGGGTTCATTGGTCAAGTTTACATGCCAAAATGGCTTAGGAAAATTGCTTCATTCAACCTGATTACAAAGAAGCCAACAAGGCTTAATGCGTAAAAATACGCCTCACACTCTCCCTCACATAAGAGTGGCTGAAACAAGCCTTTTACAATGCTTCATAATCAACTTTACATCATGAATTTCATGATGGCAACTATGGCCTATTACATGGCATTTGACAACTTACATGCCAAATTTCTGATGCCAAAATATGATGGCAACTGCAAGTAATTTAATGTGGCCAATATGTGCTCAAAAGAAAAAAATTTAAAGTTTTAGATCCCCTCTCCATAATGAGTGCATAATGGGTGCATAACAAGAAGCACTAATGGTGAAAAAAATGAAAATTCCACCCTTTTACAAAATATATGCCAAATATCATATTCACTTGGAATGTGATAATGATTTAGATCCCCCATTAAACAAAAAGTGCATCAACGAACTATGGGTAAGGAAATAAAATAAAATGCCACTTTTAATTACCCATTTATGTCTGTCCACCGTAAGGAGGGAGGCCACGTAAGATACATCCATTTGCACACTGACAATTCACTGTTCCCCAAAGGCCCCCCCGTGTAACAACTCTCACACATACATGCCAAGCTTCTAGTGTGAGACATGAGACTTCCTTCAAATACTTGGATCAAAACACGAGGTTGATTGCCGAGGCAGAAGACACTTGTTGCGGCCGTCACAATCCATGCAACAGTTGAACAAGACAAAACTTGAGTCGGATCGTGGAACATACATTCATCCAATAGCAAACCATTGTGAATTTCTCCATTGCGTTGCCTCCAAGTGATTACATGCCTACACTTCACTCGTCAATTACTATCGCGCTCCTCGTCAGACGGTCTCGGTCAAAGTGACATGAAGTTAGTGCATATTGTATACACATTCTTCCCGGGTTGCACATTCATTCTCTTTCCATAAGGGAGTTGATGCCCAAAATAAACGACCAGCTACGAAAATTGTTCGCAACTTGTCCAGAAAGTCAATCTCCTTGAATTTCTAAGGTGGAGGAATTCTGGAAAAACATGACTAATTTGTGCAAAGATTGAAGGTCTCTTTTCTCATAACTATTTTCCTAGCAGATACATCTCTGACAGTACATGTTTTTTCCAGACACCTTACAATGAAATCATTGGTGAGAACTCGTCCTTTTTTCTCGCCTTTTGTGCAATCTATGACAAGCCCATTCTCATACAAGGCCACCAGAATATCAAGACTATAACCTTATACTTTGAGTCTCAATGGCCTTCTCAGGCTCACTCAATTCAGAGGACCGATCAATGGCTGTCTTGATCTCAAAAAATGGAAAACGTGGGGCAGAGCATATAAGAGAGAGGTCAGACTCAGTATCGGAACCCAAACACCAGGATCGACCTTGAACCACAACTTTGGGCGTGTAAAAGCTATCCAGCTCCAGCGATTGGCTATAGGCCCTCTGCCTCACTGTCCAAAGACTGCTCCACTGGAATACCATAATATGTAGTGTTTTTTTTTCGTCGCGGGTGACCAAAGTCTGACCAGGCGACGTTGAACGTTGAATTGATGTAAACAACGCGAGAGAAATCACGCCATGCACGTCCAAGATATGCAGTGCCAAGCTGGCCACATAAGTCAAGTCAATAGCAGCTTGCTTTGGTGACATAAAGAACAGACGGTTATCTCCTCCATCAGTCTCATCTGTCAAAGGCCATCACAATAGCATCGTCAAACAAACAAAAAAAACATAATGCCATCGCTGAATTGCTCTTTTTGCCTGTACAAAATATGCAACGATTGTTGCCATATAAAAAGCCATAATTGAAGTTATGATCGATATAACAGCACCACCATTAATGTGAGCGTTTGCGAGAGTCTGTCATTAGAAAGGCATGTCCATTGTGAATAGGATTTCGAAGTTGAAAAAGCAAACACTGCATCTGCTTTGCGCTTTTCAAATTCATCACGGAGTTGCTTAGGAGAAAGCCTATAGTGATCAAGACCATCATTATAAGTGATCCGCTCCAGAAACTCTAGATCACCTCCAATAAGCCAATTGCCTACATGAACAATTGCCTCCTCCACATATGGCAATCCTGGAGCAGTTGTTCCCCATGTTCTTGCGATCCGATCCTCTTTGTTATGTTTGTAAATTTCAATGTTTCTGAGAATTGCGACAAGTTGTCCATTGGAGTCCAGCAATGCAACGTCATTTGAGCGCCCGATTGCTTAATACATGGCACATAAAAAATGAACAGGACCACATATATGAAGCGACTCCAATTAGGTGTTTTTGCGTGCGCGTGGAATTTCACTTCACTTCATATGCGTGATACCATGAAGTTATCTTCTGGCCATGGCGGTTGCTGCCTTCTGATGCGTGGTGTACAATTAGTTAAATGGCCCCCACAATCTGCGGGAGATCCCAACAACGACGAAGTTTTCTGCGCGCCGATCATGGGAGGAAAACTAACAAAATCTCGGCTTACACATACCAATCTGCGATCCATTCTGCCAGGGAGTCGTAGGAAATACTGAGATCATTATCCAGAATGCCGATTTTGTGGCACAAAATCCGGCAATTTAATTCTATCACGGAAAACCAATCCATGGATTCCGCACCGGCCCAAATTTATCGTGGAAAATGACTTGCCTTCAAAGTATGACCCAGCTCGATGATGCATGAATAGATTCACGGAGCTAGTAAGTAATCTACAGACTCGTTACTTTCCAAAGCTCAAAAGCTTTAGCTGACCTGATCAGAATTGAATTGGGCTGTTGTGGAAAGATGATGCTGCTGCAATAATAATTGCTAGGGTATTTGATCCACCGATCACCTTCTTGATAGTCTGAGATAGATGGTTAACAGCATTGCCAGGCAGAAGCTGCAATTAGAGGTCTGCTGTGCCAACCAAGTGTTAGGCACCCATTATTCTCCTCAACCCTATATCCTTCCCCACGAAGAGGCTGAGCAACATGCTGGCCTGCTTGGAAGCATTGGATCCCAGCGTTTCTCAAGCAAACACTCCAATTCAAGAGAGGTTCGTGCCTTTCCACCCGCTCCGATCGATCACAGGCTACAATGTTACAAATTTCTCGACCCAGATAGACTTCCGACATCACCTGCTTTTGATTTGACAAAATTTCATGTTGCAATAAATTTTCCATCGGGAGGCCGTTTGACGTGATTCCAGCGTCGTTGGATTCCTCTTGTCGATCTCTTCGCGATGGTTCCATTATTTGTTGATTCCGAGTTAGAAGAATTTTGAGAATTTTCCATCAAAAGACGAATACCTGCCCCCATAAAACTCGAAATTTTGCAGAAGATCAGAAATATAACCTGGAGAAACATCATGAAATGCTTACCAAATTCGAACCAAGCATTTCTTTCTTGTAAGCGTGTTTTTTGAATGGTGAATGGAGCTTTCTTCACGAGCTCTTTCGCCATATGTTTGCTTGACTCTTGGCGAATTTCGGGGTGCAACTTCCAGCACTTCTTCTCCCAATGGCCACTGATTTTGCAGAAATTGCAGAAATTAGACCGTTTCCCATTCCATTGTGTCTTCATGATAGGAGGATTTCAAACGTTCTCATTCTTCTTGGTCTCCATTCTTGTGGGAAAATCTGTCTTCTTAACCCACTCTTTCCTTGTATGATGCTTAACTACACCATAGTTAGCAGATCTATGAAAGAAATCACTTCTCTTATGTGCAAAAGTAGAATCTGAATGATTGTCATACCTTCTTGGCTTGTCCTTAAATTGATGGAAACTAGGTGGCTTGATTCCTTTCTTGGAATCAGGTGATGAAGGGATGAATTTTGTTTCAGCTACCTTCGAGCATTCTCCTTCTTCCTGTCGATAACCCAAACCTGCAAATGGTTGTCTTGGTACAACCTCCAATGGTTGGGTGATTCCTTGGCCATTTATGCCAATTCCACCTCCGCTATACCCCATCTTCGTGAGGATTTTCATGCCAACATTAGTTTCATATTGAGAGAGAACAGAACTTGAAGTGACATCACATACCTCAGTTTGACATGCAACCCCCGTTGTCTCAACCTTGTGCAATTTAGACAATATCTCCTCTTTAGCTCGTAGCATCTCTTGAAGCTCTTGCTTATCGAGCAATAATCTTCGCAATTCTGCATTTTCGGCTTGAAGGCTTTCGTTTATCTCTTGCAACTCTTGCAGTCTTTCAGCGTGCTTCGCTCCTTTGCCCATCCTGCAAAGCAGTCACCTGCTCCGATACCACTTGATCCGATCACGAGTCGAGTACTACCCAAACATCACGCGAACGGTACTAAGATCTTTTAAAATGACTATGGCTTATACAGGTTCAAATGAGCATGTTAGAGTATACACATATTAACATGAATTAAACATAATCAGGAAGCACATAACACATAAGCGAAAGACAACCAAATTGATCACGGAGTTCACCCCTCCAACTCACTGGGGTTACATCTCCGGACCTGCTTCAATTGGAAGGCAGATCCTTTATATTTCATCTTCAAATTAAGCTTTCATACATTCCAGCTCCATGGCTGAGCATTAGCCAAGCACTATGGCTTTCAAAGGCTAAGTTTCCTGTCCTTTCTCCTCTCTCCTTACATAAGGCTCACATCATGAGTTTATATAGTTTTTCCCCATAACTCCCCAATCCACAATAGTAGGATCTCAAGACATTTTAAGGAAAGACAAACTCCATGATTCTAGGACTTCAAAACTTACTCAAGGCAAAAATGGCAAACCCAACTTCAAGGATCTTATCCATGCCAAGAAAGCTCAACCTCTCAATGAGAAATAGCAAATTAGTTGTGAGGTCAATTCTCACATAAAACTAATTTCTCAAATGGAATAATAAGTGAATATTTTGGTGAGTCATTTTCCACTCACTTAGAACATTATCCACTTCATAATTTTTAAAATGAAATAATAAATTAATTCACTCATTACTTTGTCACCCATCATAAAGTGTCTTCATGGTGCATAAGTAAACTTCTTTGTTGGTGGAGATCCTCCTGGATCAGTCAACACATGACACAGAGGTAGTTGAACATGATCAAGATAACGATGTTGCAGTGCTATGGATGAATGCAACAAAAGATAAATTGATACCCATGGTGGTTGAAATTTTTTGTAAATTTTTTTGTAAGACAAAAAGTGTATGCAATTGTGAATCCATTTGATTTGGATCACACCTTGATGACTGTTATCATTAGTGGGCTTTCCAGGTAGATACGTTCAGTTGCAATTGGCCATCCAATACACAATGTGATTCAGACAGATGGTAAAGGACCATTGGAGGTCCTCTTCTTGATAGTTCAGGAAATTTGATTGGCATAAAAACTTCTATGTACTCTCCATCAAGAGCATCACTTGGTGTGGGCTTCTGAATTCAGATCTGTAAGTGTAATTTTTGATCAGTTAGTAAATTTTCGGAAAATTACTTGACCCATTTTGAGTACTAAATTTGCACTGGATGAGTCTGTTGAGCAACTGAGTGTCACTTGAGTTCTGGTGCTTGATGGTCCTGTAGATGGACCAGCTGGAAAAGCTGGACTGAAAAGAACAAAATGAGATGCTTATCATGGGCCTGTCTTGGAAGACATCATTACAGTTGTAAATGGGCAGAAAGTATGCAATGAAAGTGATCTCTATAGAGTACTTGACCTAGTAGTTTTTAAGGTAGGAATTTTAGTTCCTCAAGTGTGGGGTCCTTCAGCATAATTGCATCTGCCTTGGTCCTATCATCCAAAAGAAAAACTTAATCAACAAAGAGTAAATATGTCAAGTTTAGGGTAATTCCTATTTGTATAGTTTTCAAGCTTATAGTTCTTTTTTACTCTGTTATAACTCTATTGAGACCACCTACTCTACAGTCAAAAATAGCAGAGGAGCCATTAGTCATACCTACCCATGGTCTCTTGTAGGCATGATAGAAGAATAGGCTAAGCCATTAATTAGAATTGAAAATTTATTGAGGAAGATAGTTCATTATCTGGTTAACCAATTGCACATTGTATCGTATATGAATGATTAGCCCTAAATAAAGCCAATTTTCTCTATCATGTGCCTTGGAAAGACAAACTCACTAACATTGTCTGTAATTTTTTGGTTTGATGTTATGAATTAGGCTACTCCTATTTTGTAATGGATTTGTTTCCCAGGAAGGATGCAAAATTGTTCTAATGACATGGAATCAACTTAGTGGATTTTGACCCTACATGCAATAATTTTTGCAATGATTTTCTAGATGCAAATACATAGTGATATGGGTTTGAAATCATCTCATTATTGTCTAATTTTTTGGGATTAAAGCCTAAAATGTTGAATTGAAACCTCCCAAACCCTGCTTGTGTATTTTAATTTGTCAACAATTTTTCGTTTGTTTGAAGGAAGTCATAGAACCACTAGAACAATTCTATTGTCCTGTGAAGTGACTGAGGGTTCTTATACTTTTCGAAAAAATGCAAAATTGTTTGTAATTCTTCCTTTTACATTTGATCCGTCAATGCCTCATTACCCATCTCCCCTACAAAGCTGGGGAAATATGAAGTCATCTTTAACTATCTCTCTTAAATTTATTCTATCATCCTTTTTATAAATTACCTCAAAATGGTCAGTTGATGAGCAAATTGGTCCTCAAGAAAAGACACCTTCTCATGAGGAAAAGTTCATTGATAATCAACATCTTGAGGCAATTGTTCATTACAATTATGAGATGTTAAAGAGAGAAAATATCTTCTATTCAGTAAAGGCTATGCACGTATGTTAGTGATTTGGTATAAGGAAAGACATGGGTAGCGAGGGAATTGTGGAGATTCCCTACAACTCTTTTCCCAAATGTGACACGTGAGGATGTATGCTTATTAAACAACAATATTTGAGAACATGCACCATTTTGAATGCAAGACTATTTTGGATGTAGGCATGGGAAGTTTGATGCAGGCTCCTGCACTCGACCCAACATCCCACCTGCTTACCTATGACTACGATCTATGTGCTTCCCTACTTGTCAACTGTAATTGCTCCAATTATCGGTCAGACTGTGCCTGGAGGCCTTCACTACGGCTTCAACTAGGCTACTCGACCACGTGTGGTGGCTACTAAACCTGCACTGACACAGGTCTAGCTAGCTCTGGTAGCACTCCTCCGTCCACAAACTATGCTGACAATTTCCCTTCTATCGGTCATTTGTGTGTCTTTTCCCTCGCGATTTCTCAATAGTTGAGTGGTCTCGACTAGTCTAGCCCGTGTTTCTTCCTTCTTAGTGATTTTCCACCTTGTGCTTCTTGTGGTTTTGTTTTTGTCGAGTGCAGACTTGCATGCAGGCCACTGTTCTTCCACCAACGACTGTTGACCATACCTTCCCACCTCTCCTAGAAAAATACACTCAAAAATACATGCTTCTTTGAGTTGATACTAGTATATCCTTTTCTACCAACCGAAATGTAATCCATCCCTTCTTTACACATTTTTCTTTTCCTATTGGCAGAAGGGTTTGACCCTTATTTCAACCACTCTGGTTTTACCATGACTGACACAAACTTGTCACTTATGGATCATTTATTCAACCCCTATACAACATACAAACAGATCTATATCACCCTTTTTCAATCCTTTAAAAAAATTAACAATTTCTTTAGGGCACTATACGATATATTTACTTTGGTCCTAAAAACATTGCTTTTGCACGATCACAATCAAACAAGCTTTCAACAAGTTTGGAATGAATGAGTTAGGAATGTCATATATGTTTATATATATATATATATATAATTTAATAACACATTATCTTGCAAGAAAAAAGGGAATAAGACCCATAGATGAAAAAATTAGGTTCTTATCAGTTAGTGCAAATCTTAACAATGCCCGACACAAGGCAAGGTTGTTCGAGCATATAAAATAGGATAGGTTACAAAGCTAATAGTTTGTGTAACACTAATATTTTAGAGCCTTCCTTTTACTTCAAGTATAGCAAACCCTCTAGTTTGGTACTTTCAGAAATATATTTGAGCAAAAACTTAAAACTGTGAAGGTTTCTAGCCAGTTAAATTTTTCTACATATGCCTCACATCATCAACCATGGCATCCACTATAAAACAACAATTTCCTAAAAAATAAGGAAATCTCCAATGATGAATGAGCCAAAACATCATATCTTGAAATGGGTAGAGCCCAACATGCATAGTGCAGTAAAATATGTGCATATAAATGTGTGTTAGTAGCATCCTAAATAAAATCTACCCAATAATAACCAGCCACTTTGATTAGGGAAAAGTATAAATTTAAAGATAAAATGGGTTAAGAGATCCCTTGCATACACCTAAGAAGGTGTGCATGAAAGAAGGGTTTGAAACTTTAAAATGAAGATGATCTAAAAACCCTAGTCCTACAACCCTTGGGGAAATTCCATTTGCCATTAGCCTAAAAAATCAACTAATTAACCAAAACAATTCCTTCGCTAAGCAATTCCCTTGATCAAAATAGTAAAAATTGAGCCTTACATGGAAGCTCTAAAAGGAATAAGCCTTAGAAAAGATGATTTTGAACCACTTCTGGATCAACATTGCAGTGTGCCATTGAAGATGGGTGAAACCCGAGGAAAAAATTTAGAAAACCCTTGAAGAAATGAGATAATCCAAAGAGGAAAGTTCACACATACTCTGATACCATGTTGAGATTACAAGATATAAACAAGGATTGAATGTAAAAAACCAAAAAACCATAAATAAATAAATAAAGCATAAACACAAAGAGGAGAGAAGATGAACCCATGAACATGAGAAACATGAGATATAGGTGCCCATAAGCTAAAGAATCACATAAGACAACACTTCGCTCATGAAAAAATAATTTGTGATGAAAATAATGATGACAAAGCTAGTACTAAGGACATCACCAAAGCCCAAGAATATTTTTGAATGTTAATAGTGAGGACATCTTGACAAATTGAGGATAGATGTACAGATGGCTAGTGGGGTGCTAGCTCCAAGGAAGTTGAATAAGTTGGCCTTAGCCTAAAATAGTATATATTGAAAAAATACAATAAAATGTTGTGGTTGCACATGTGTAGACTTATAGCCTTGATTACATGTAAGGTTGGCATGATGCCACAAGTGAATATTACACCATCAATTCAATATTTTATAGGTATTACAAGTCTCATGGCATTCACAGAGTAATAAATGTTGCAAAGGAACGATAGATGTATAGATGGGGATGAGAATGATAAAAGGTAAAATCTATCAAATAATTTTTAAGTTGAAGCAATTAGTACACTAGTGTACTTTTTTGATAGAAATACAATGAAAATTGCAAGGAATGTTACACCTAAAGAAGCATGAAGTGATTAGAAACTAGGGGAGAGTCATCCCAAAGTGTTTCTTTGCAATGTTTGTGTACTTGTTTCTCAAAAAAGTGCATAAGCACGAGGATAAAGGTTAGAAGTATTTTTGATAGGGTACAATGGAGAGCCTATGGGATATCATATTTTTTATTTGGAAAAAGATACACTCAGCAGAGATGTTATATTTGAGGACAACTATATCCAAGGTAATTCAAATGAAATTGAAGTGCCATGGCCTATTGAAGAAAGAGGTAAAAAGGTAGCAGAAGAAATAATTCCAAGTCAGGAACAAAGGAGCAATCATGCATCCAATGATAATGAAGAAAATGATGTCAAAGCTAGTACTAAGGACATCACCAAAGCCCAAGAAGATTCTGGAATGTTAATAGTGAGGACATTGTCAAAGCCCAAGAAGCTTCTAGAATGTTAGCAGTGAGAACATCATCAATGCCCAAGAATATTCTGAAACAACTTTTGTGAACATTAGATGGCTCAAAGCTACAAGAACTACCTGAAAGCAATAAAGGAAGCAAATTTCAAGAAGATTGCAGAAGTCTGCTTTACAGCAGTTATATATGGCTTTGATCAAAAATTCACCACAATTCTCGTAGAATGTGATTCAATGCACATGGAGAGAAGAATGGGGCAAAGTAACATAGGTGGAATGTGATTCCATACAAAGAAATGAAATGCTAGAACTTGAGGATATGCCTAAAGGAAAAAGTGCAAATGGTTAAATGGGTCTTTAGGGTAAAGTGAAAAGAAGATGGCTCAATTGACAAACACAAAGGAAGACAGTGACAATATCATTAATGTTTCTTTCTATTGAGGTGATAGTTAAGTCACTAGTCCTCCAAGATCATAAAAGATCGCTTATTCTTGTTCTTGTCATTTGTCCTACTAGGGAACTTGCAAGTCAAGATATTGTAATGTACTCCTCTTCTCCTACTATGTAATGACTCAATCAGACATCACATCATCTAATGAATTAAAGAATTAATGAATCCACTAGAAATGTTGCCACAAAAATTGTTTCTGTAAACTAAAAATTTGGAAATGAATAGGAAAGTATATATATGCATCATGAGAGGAAGTAAATAATGATAAAAACCTCAAACATGTTAAGAGGGAATGCCACTAAAGCATTTGTTTTTGGAAAAAAGTAATGTTGGATCACAATCATCCTTAAAAAACAAAAAAGTATAGGTATATGCACTATTTTGACAGGATTTGGAACTGAAGACATCAATTACAACACTTCTGGAACAATATATTTCCAACTATACCTGTTTACCAGCTCACCTATAGATATTAAGAGCCTTAATAGCATCATGGTGTTGCATTTTAAAGAACTGCAGGTAAACAGTTGCAGTCATCAGTAGCTACGGATCAGGGATGCAATTGTCTAAGGAAGAAATTGATGCTTTTCACAATAAGGTCAATTCAACCTTGCTGAAGAGTTCATAAACAACAAGGAGTAAAATTCAAGGAGTTCATGATGAAAAGTCAAGAACTACATAGAAATGGCTAAATGTGGGTAAGGATTTCATGATTATGTATTGAGCCTTTCTGAGAAAAAAACTCTTAAACCAATGTTGTCAAACCCCCAATGCTAAACAAACCAGTAATGTGTGGTAGGGATTGAATCCAAAATTCTAGAACTATATGACTGTAAAAACTAGATATGTTTTTTAATGTTGTTGAAGAGAAGGATATAGCTTAGAGTTGGATAGGAAAATATATAAAAATTACCATATGACTTCTGCATTGGTGTGCTTGTCTACTTATAGTCATTGGGCTACCTAGTTTTCCTTTGACACCATATATAACTTGTGAATATTTAGGAAAAGAGAAATAAATATACTTGGGTCAAATCATTTCCCACTTATCAACATACACATACTTATGCACTTTCCCAAATTATATGTTTCTTCTAAGTGCTATTGTGCATGGTTATTACTTTGGCATAATTTAAAGTTAAGTTCATTATTGACATTTAATAGGTCTGTGTTGTTATTCTGCATTCAATATCAAACATGGGAGGTATATCAAACCTACTTCTAGATATCAAACCGGGAAATTATAAAGCTTGAGTTTTGCATATGTCTAAGTTGTAATATTAATACGTTGAGCATTTGGGTTCTCAAGAAATGCACTGGGCATTGGCAATCTCAACGTGAATGTGTCCAGACTCCATATTCAATGTATACAATGCACCATCACACATAGTTTGAATGAATTAACCCATCTCCACCTGGCTTCCACAATGAAGCTTGATTTGAGATCTAGTCAAGAGAAAATATTATAAAATAGATAATAAACAAGAAATACAGGAGAATTAGCCCAATAAAAAATTTTATTTCTAGGTTTGGTCAAGGGGGAATATTAACCTAGCACACACTAGGGTCAATCAGTACTGAACCCAGCTATTGTGAATCTAGATATTACATAGGTCTTAGTTCCAATATCTAATATGATGACCATTTGGGTAAACTCAAGAAATTCACCAGAGGTTGGCAACTTCAATTTCCATATCATGACAAGGGTTAGACGGACCTATGCCAGTATTCCTACTCAATGTGCCCAATGTACAGTCTAGATTCAATGCATTATCAGCCCCACCATCGCCTTGGTTGTAAAATTCCTTGGAACAGATTTCTAGGTTTATGTGAAATTTTTGTTCATATGTATGTCAAAAAAAATTTCTGGGTGCACTATCAGCCCCACCATTGCCCTGGTTGTAAAATTCCTTGTAATGGCTTTCTAGGTTTATGTGAAATTTTTGTTCATATCTATTTCAAACAGTTTTTCTGGGTACTGTTGTAGACATTTTACTAACAATTTTAATTCAAAAGATACTCATATTAAATGACATGCATCGAAAATAAACCACCCAAAGTTCAAACTGACATATTCCAAGCATAAGATTCACACAGGACCGCCAAATATAACTTAGAAATAGGAGTAACGAGTATTCATATTAATTCCCGGAATGATATCCACTATAGCCAGAAGACTACCAATATTTTATGTTGTCAATAAACACATGTAAATAAGGGACACTGAGTATAGAAACATGGGATTGGTGCATTCCTTTTGCTGATTTCCAGATGACTGTCTCACACGCAATGAAGAGTCCAGAAGTTCATTTTATGCCCAGATGTTTGCATCCACCCATACCAAAGATAAAGAACTCGTGTTTCCCTTAGTGAGAAACAGTAAAATACACGAGTTAGTGATGCGAAGACCTCTGGATAGTGTAAACTCAGACTCATTTAGCTGATACGCAACCTTCAGAGAGTAATTTTCTTGGTCATTACAAGGGTGCACAAAAAATTTTATGCGGTTAAGAAACTCATGCTAATCAATATGATTACTCAACCCTTCTCAACATATTCATCCAGCAGATGGAATATGGAATATCGGCCCTCAAGCTCAGGTAGATGCGGCCCAACAACTTCAACCAGAACTGAGAACTTGTAAATATATGTCGTAGCTAGTAAAAGAATGTAGCTCGACCAGAAAAATAAAAGGGGACTCATGCAGTGAAAGATTAAAGTTTTGTTTCTACCCCTTGGAAACTCATACGATGCCAACCAAAAATTTGAGGTGTTGCAGATTAATAGTCGTGCCTATTTCTTCTTCAAACTAAACCAAAAAGAGCAAATCCAACTCCTTTTCTCTTGGCATTTGAATAGGTAAGGGATGCAAATAGAATCCCTTCTCCGAAATGACCCTCTCCTCCTGTGATATCGAAGATTCATCACATGACATCAAATTGGAGGGGCAATCAAAGGGGTTGGAGCCGAGAGGCGTCACTAGGCTAAGAACGAGTGATGGGAGATGGAGCATGCTGGGCTACAGGATTTCAGGCAGCGTCACCACCCTAGTAGATATCCTTTCATTTAGATTGAGGTAGAGAGGATTGATCCCCAGACGTATCTGCAGATTTCTCAAATTCTAACGCCTTTCGTGCAGCTTTTAGGCAGGTTTTCGAGGACCCACTTCGATTACGGGAAGCGAAAGATTAAAATTTTGTTTCTATCCCTTAGAAAATCATACGATGTTTCTGGAGTGTAAAAACTCTGGTAAAACTTGATAAATATATATTATTAAAGATGAAAGATGAGATAAGAGATGATTACAATGAGGGATCGCCTAGGCTTTAAATAGCCTCAAGGTGTCCCTTGGCGAAGAGGCATGATCTTTGGATCATGCCCTTTCAGTTAATAAACCTAATATAACTATATCTAACTAATAATTAATAAAATATTCATAACATTGCCCCTCTCTTAAAGATGCTTTGTCCTCAAAGCATATGTAATTGATGGACAACGTTGACGAATGTCTGGTTTTCTCAAGCGATGAGCTCTTGCGTCCCACATTTTAAAAAGATCGTGAAACAGCATCTCGAGCTCCATCTGTTGGTGATGTGGATAGTGAAACGATCTAATATCGACAGAGTTGGATACTGTCTTGACTTCTATTGGATGTTTGATTTTCCTAGCAGAAGGCACCTTAATGGGTAAATCTTGGAATACTTTTTCATGTTTCCCAGCTATTCCTTGTTCTTCTGGTGATTTTTTGTGACTCCTTTTTAGATTTAGAGGTAAGCTACCAACAACTATTGTCTGATGTAACTTCTCCTCATCATCAAATGCTTCATTCTTAACAACCATATCTGCTTCATCACCGAAGGCCTCAACAACCTCTGTCGTTATATCAGCGGCTTCGGATGTGTTTGTTGCTTCACATGTTTCGTTCAAGTCTGGGAATGGAACATTTTGTTGTTTACACACATCTGTATCTTCATGGTGATGTGGGGAATCAACTTTTTCCTGATGCTCTTTTGAGTTCCCTGAATCTGTGGCATTGTGTTGTTGAGTTTGTTCCCTGTCAGGAGAGATCGGGGATTGTGTCTGACTTAACTTATCTATTTTATCATCTAACTTATTGCAGAGTTCTGACATCCTGTTCATTGCTTTGCTAAACTCTTCTATGGCCTCCCTTCGTTTTAGCTTTGCTAAGCTTTTGATCTGATCAATTGTCATCGTAGATAAAGACATACTGAACAGATATGAGGTGAGAAATACTCTTTTGCCAGTTTTTCTTTTCTCCTTTCTTTAAAATTAATTAATTTTTTTTAATTAATTAATTAATTAATAATAATTTTTTTTTTTAAACTATATAATTATTATATATATATAATTTTTAATTAAAAATTATATAATATATATAATTTAATTATATAATTATTATATATATATATATAATTTATTAAATTGAAATTATATAACATATAAATAAACTATATAATTATAATATATATATATAATGATTAATTAAATTATATAATATATATTTTATATATAATTAAAAAAAAATCGTTTTAAAATGTGCCCGTTCCGACTTGTTTATTAATATACCCTGCGGATCTGAATTAATCGATTTATAATGCCGTGACATAAAAATACCGTCCGTTTTAAAAACGATATCACAGCACCCGTATGTTCACTCCCGGATACAATGGTCCACGTCCAACCCAAGAATTTTAAAACGTGATTTTTCTGTTTTGAAAGGACACACCGTTTCTTTAAAACAAATCGATTTTTTTTTAATATAACATTGCTCCACGACTGTTCCATGAATTATCGACTGTTCCTGTTCCTGTATATCAAATCGAACGTACACGTTTATCGGATCGGTCTTATGTTAACGTGTCCGCAGGTATGAAGTTGTAGGATCAACGTGGAAGGATGTCGGGGGAAGAGGCGGCGGAGAGCGTGGAACGAGGTCAGCACCAGCAGAGAAACCCGCTTGCTCGGTTCCAACGTAAAACGGTGGACGGTGAATTGACTGTAATAACGTTATGAAATTGACTGTAATAATATACGACTTACAGAATTGACTGTAATAACGTTATGAATATTCTTCACCGAATATTCCACTCTCACCGCACCAGTCCCTAAACAAATCTAGAATTTCACTGTAAAAACCGAGACCAATTTTCTTCAGATCTGGGCTTATGATATTCGAGTTTATATGGTAACTATTGCACTGTATAGCAATCTAAGTTTCTCTGGTGAGTTGTCCTAAGTAAACAATAAAACTACAATATTATTTTAGCTACCATAGGTATGTGGTATATCCGCCGAAACCTCAACAAGTATTTCCCAACAATCCGAGCTACAATGATCTGAATTTTGCAATAGCTGTACCAATGTATCCCTTTCAAAACAATATGCCCAAACAATGTTCTATAATGTGCTCCTCAGCCTCCTTTTAATTTTGTGCTCAGTTTCAGAAATGATCACCGAATATCCCTCCAGATGAATAAATTGTGCAATAAATTGTGCAGAGAATATCCCTCCAGATCTGGCAATATATAGCTCGGATTGAATGCTGAACACTTTCGGCTTGTTTAAAAAAATTTCTGAAATTTCTTTCAAATTTTTTTTTAACTTGATGATCACACAGATCCAAAGAGCGATGGCTCTGATACCAATGGAGTGTAAAAACTCTGGTAAAACTTGATAAATATATATTATTAAAGATGAAAGATGAGATAAGAGATGATTACAATGAGGGATCGCCTAGGCTTTAAATAGCCTCAAGGTGTCCCTTGGCGAAGAGGCATGATCTTTGGATTGTGCCCTTTCAGTTAATAAACCTAATATAACTATATCTAACTAATAATTAATAAAATATTCATAACAGTTTCCCGCCACTCAAAATAAAAAATTCAAGGTGTTGAATATTTCCGCCACTCAAAATAAAAAATTCACAAAAAATTTTCCCCCACTCAAAATAAAAAAAATCGCAAAAATTTGAGGTGTTGAATATTGTCGCCACTCAAAATCAAAAATTCGAGGGGCTAAATATTGGTAGATGTTAAGTGATCAATTCAATTTCTTTTGTTTATTTGGGTGTTATTCTTGGACAATGATGTAGCCATATCAATGCCTAAATAAATAAAAAATTAACAAAAACAAAAAAGATATAATTAACAAAAAAAAAAACAACCCCGAGGAAGAACTAGATAAACCCAACCAAAAGAATTAAGTTCTAGGTCATGTCAAATGGAATACTAAACTAGCACAAACTCATCTAATCCCAACTATTCCAATCAATATTAAGCCCAAATATTTTGAATATTGAGTTTGCATATGACTAAGTTCCAATATTTGATATCTTAATGATTTGGTTAAGGTTGAGAAATGCACAATAGATTGGCAACCTCAAGTTGACTACCATACTGACATTTAGACTACGCAATTATTTAATTTTATGATTTTAGTCTTTTTGAAACTACATGTAGTATTTTTGGCTCAATGGTGCCCATGCAATAAATTCTTGTTGAGCAAGATCCATATTACAAAAAAATAGATTTGGTTCTTGTAGGTATTTGTATGTTCTATGGGGCTTGGATATAGCCAATATGTATTGCTTTCTAGGGGAAACAAGAGATAGAGACTATGAAGAGTTGATTGGAAGAATGCATACAACATTGATATTGAAAGGGATCGTCATTAATGGAAGTGAAAATATTTTGAGGAGTCCTATGAGTTATGGAAGTGAAGATGTTTTTCCTTAAGAAAGTCCAAATATAGTGTCAGTTATTGTAAGTGATGAAAAATAATAATTCAACAACCAATAAATAATTTCATCTCTAGATTGGTTTGAGGGATAACTTTTCATCCTATCATATGTATTTACTTCTCATTATCGTAAGTGATGATAAAGAAAAATTCAGTGCCCAACAAATAATTGAATTTGGATGCAGAGTTAGTCTATTGTATGTAGTTACTTCTCACTGTCATCGCTTTTTGACATTTGTACATATGTGCATGAAGAAAAAATCAAACCAATGATATATACTTCAAAGGAATTGTGAAATAAGTCTAATATTGATGAGCAAATTAGAACATATGTGGATAATAAAAAAGCCCAATTTTTATCTAATGTAATAATTCCATCTGTAATATAAATGACTTCACTTAAATTCCCTTGATAAAGTTTCACATTTCATTGTCAATCAAGAAAATCTAAAAGTGAGGGACACAGGGTTCATCAATTACCCTTACTAAAATCATAAATAAAAAACTAGCATCCATAATTTTACCACATAGTTGCATAAAATTAAGGGTACTAGTGTGCCCAAGTAGTCATAATAGAGGTGGGGAACATGATACAATTTTGAAATGGTAGATCATAGATGACAAAATAAGTAAAAATTTTCGATGGGACCATGTTTATCTAGTGAATATGGTGGCATGTCATTAGGCCAACCATCAAGATTCACTTCTTCACAGGCATAAATAAGAGGTTTGGGCAAGGTGAAATCTATGGGTTAACCAAAAACTAAGTGTGATGCATCCTTCCAAGCCATTTCTCCCACAAGTGATGGCACCCCACACCTTAGGAAGAGTTGAAATGAAACCTTAAAAAATTATTGATACACACCCACAAAAGGAAGAACATAGATTTTATTGCAACATTCACTTGTCATTTACCCTAAAAGAAACATGGAGAGAATGATAATAAGTGTCATTGATCTATCCTCTTGCATGCACAACTTCTCTACTCAATCAACCGCCAATCAAGGATTCCTTACTAATAGAAACAAGCAGATGTAGAAATAAATGAAAGATAGAAGAATAACTAGAAGAATGAGAATGAGCATACCTATGGAGTTGGGGTTCACATCTCCATTATCATTGGGATGGACTTGGGTTTTGGGCTTCTTGTCATGATCCATTCATGAACACTTGCCACCACTTTTCACAAACCTCTTTTTCTGTATTTTTTCTCCTGACTTCTTTTATTACTAGGGACATCCACAAATGTAGATAGATATCTATAGCAAAAATAGGCACTGAGGACATCAGAAAATTCCTCCATCTCTCACGTTTTCCACTTTTTTTTCATTTGAATGCCTAGTAAATAGAAATCTCAAACATGTCGAACACCTGCCACAACATTTCATAGAACCTCCTTTTCTATATATTTTCTCACGACTCCTTCTATTTCCAGGGATGACCCCAAATTTAGATAGATATATGTAGCAACTATAAGTGCCAAGAACATTAAAAAAATCCTCCCTCACAAAGTTTTTCCACTTTATTTTCATTTGAATTCCTAGTAAATAGAAATCCTAAACACTACGACGTGTCAACAGGGGAAATTGTTATTTTGGTCTTCTATGGTTTTAGTATGTGCGAGTTGTTGGTCTGATAGAGGTGCATGAAGGTGGTATTGAAGGAGGTATCGCTGGGGGTGGCAGTGCTTCTGTGTGTGTTGGGGTCCTGTGTTTTGATAGATTGGCTTACCAAAAGACAAGGCAACATCAGAACCAATCTTTAGAGTTCTAGGATCTAGTCCTCCTGTTCTCAGAGAGGGATCTCTCAAATTATTTGTTTGCAAACGTATATCTTATTTTCTTTTAAGTATTGATTTTAGACAAGTTATTAAGTGCAAGTGTTTGTTTGGTTTGTTTGTTTGGTTGAATTGGCACAACAGAACATGAAAGGTCTAGGTAGTATAGATAGAAAGAAGAAGTGTCAGATTCATTCGGCAATGGAGTCAAGAAGATGCTTAAGGAAAACTCATAAATGGATATGGGATATCAAAGGGCAAACCGAACTTGGCCACAAGATCCTTTAGTTTTTTGAATGAGATGGACATCAATGACTTGAAAAGAGAGTTTGAAGTCTCAACAAAGGGAACTTAAAAACATAACTTGAACAATAAAGAGGTATTTTATAGATAAGGCTAACCATGAATTCAACAGACCACACTTTAAGCAAATGATGACTTCAAGACAACTTTTAAAATGAAATCTAAGATTCATGAGCACATCCTATTTCCTCAAAGATTTTATTTCAAAGGACTTAGAAAACATAAAAGATTCACTAATAATTGCAGTCATAGAAGAGGGAACACCTAACACATCTATGATCACAACTATAAAGACCTTTAAAACAATTGTTCAAGTAGGGACAAAGGGTATGATCGAAACAAAACTCCTTGGCTAACTATAAATAATGATACTTCAAATGGAGACTTCAAAAACAGTTTTCAAGTGGCAACAGACAAGCAGGGAAAACCATAAATCATGATGAAACCTACTATTTGAACTATTAGAGAAAGAAACAAGCATGAGGACTAAAGAGAAAGATTAAAGACTCTAAAATAACTCAGCAGAAGAAAACATAAAAAAATGAAGGATAAATAGGTCTAAGGTGCTTCTAGGAGTTATTTCTTAGCCTAAACTTTTCATCTTACTGTAGTAAGAATTTATGAAACATAATGAAAACAGGAAAAACAGTAGACAGTTCAAAATACATCACCAACAACCAAGCTCAGGGATCCAATGATAGAGCCTTCTCAAGAACAAGCATATCAAAACATAATCCAGCTTCCAAGACTTCAATTTCTTCTTCAACTTCAAACAGACTATGTGTTATTTCAGAGATTTTTAGTGTACAACTAGTGACCAACCAACCCTTTACAATGTGCTCCTCAAGAGGATTTTATAAGAAAATGAGGAGGTGGGAGAGTTCCTAGGGTTGAAGTATAATTAATTCTATACTAAATGCAACTCCTAGCCTTGAAAGCCATGCAAGGCACAAGGCAGGAAAGCATTCAATCTACAACTCTGTTTTATTTACTCTGTTTATGCTTTTTAGGCTTAGTGGGTAAAAAGATTGACCTTAAGGCACTTTCTTATCTTTAAAATAACTTTACTGACAATTTAAAATATGTTGTTTTATTTGTAATAACTGTTAGGTTGTCTTTAGGAAAATATCTTCTAACTGGGCAATAACTATGCTTTCTTTTGATTTATGAAAGCTGCAGGTGGCACTTTGGTAGCTGAAGAGGATAAATAGCCTCTGATATGGAAGTGGAGGCCTTTCAGACTGATATATCTCTTCGTTTTTCCTTAAAACACTTTTAATTTGCTTTAGGTCTGTGTTTAGGCTTAATTAGCCTTGATCTTTATCTTTGGGTCTTTGTTCTTTAACACTGTCTTTATCCTTTTAACATGTGGATTAAAACTCTAATCTTTTGGCTTTGGCTTTAGTCACCCTTTAACATTGATTCTTCATTACTGATACACTTTGTTTGTCTTGATTATACAGGTGGCTTTCTGCTAGTGGAGGGTTTATGTTAAACCCTGGATCATGATCCATTTGATTTAAACTTGGATTTCAAACCTTGTAGATCTTTTCTTTTTTTATTTTAAGCCACAGAATTGTCATTCTGGGCCGAAAATGTCACCTGACTGTGACTGTGGAAATACATAGAGCAACCGCCATTAAATCCTGCAAAAAAACACAACAAATTGTTAATAAAACCTGTGGATGATGGTTTAACCGCGTTCAAAGGTTTGGTGGAGGAGGTTTGGAGCTGTGTGCAATGGGAAAATGCAGCTATAGGAGGAAAAAACCCTGGCAGAACAGCTAACCAGGTGCAGATGGAGTTTGGGCGCGACGTCGAACAGGAGCCGTTGGATTAGAACAATCAACGGTTGAGATCATCTGATGAAGTCGTTGGGGAGAATGGATGAAGGAAAAAAAATTGGGGTCGCGATATAATGAGAGTTGTTTGATCTCAGAGATTGACGGCTAAGATAAAAAATGAAAATATTCGGGAGTAAGTTAGGTGGAAAATAAAATGGGGGTGAGGTTAAATCAGAACCATTCAATCTTCGGAGATCGACGGCTAGGATCGAGTCAGGAGAAACATTATGGGGGGCAACGGTTTGGCAGAAAACCAGGAATGGTTTTCACACGAGCTCTGGTGGTAAGGTGGTATTCACAAAAAAAACGCGATTCCATATAACATCCGACACGTGTCCATCCCAATAATGCCCATTTGGCAAAATTTCTGGGCATTAAACCTTTTGGCGCAAATTTTTTTCGAAATGCGATATCAGCTGTCGGATCATCGAAGGTAGATCGGATGGTGCAGAATGGGTGCGATGGGGAAAGTTGCAGGGTTAAGAGGTAAGTGGGGTCCACGGTGACATGGGATATTTTGTCATGGAGCGGATGAGCGTCAGGTGAGTTTGGACAGTCGGGAAAAGATCCTGGCTGTCTGATCTTTTGAATGGAAGGCTAAGATTAAAGATGGGGTAGAAAGTTTGAACATAAGGAAAGGTAAGAGAGGATAGATGGGTAGAAGGGTGGAGCCCGATGGTCGTTGATCTGGATAGATCAATGGTCCAGATCGTTTAAAATTGAAATGTCGGGGAAAAAGAAAAATAGAAGGAAATAAGGGTTCAGAAGAGAGTTTTATGCCTTTAAGCGCCTGATTGCAGGGATTTAGGTCGCATGAGGGAAGGGGCTAAATGAAATAAGCCCTCAGGGGCTTAAGACCTATAATGCAAAAAGAGCGCTTTTAAGTCCCAAAATAGGGTTTTTTGAGGCCAAAACAGAGTTCTGATAGATGAAAGAAGGAAAATTAAAACCAAAGAAAGGGGAGATATAAGGTTTTAGGGGGGGTTTGATGATTAAGAAGTCAAATGAAGGTATTTTGAGGGATTTTATGGAAGGAAATGAGGGTAAAAATGGAATTATTTATAAGTGAAAGGAGGAGTGATATGATGAAAAATGGAGTTTTTTATGAGCAGTTTTCTCTTCGTGAACAACAGGTACTTTAGGATTAATAGGGAAACAGCAGTGAATATTAATTCAAAGGTTAATTATCATCATAAGACTTCAAAAGATGATAATTTTTCGAAGGAAACTATCTCTTGAAGGCTTAAAAAAGAATTGGCCACCATTTGGTATGACAAATTTTTATAGGTGGCTAAGAGTGGCTCCACTTGGGGATGGCATCTTCTTGAAGGTGTCAAGAACCTCAGCTATTGATCTTTGGATTTTTAGTAAACTAGCGCCTTAATCCATTGGGCAGTAACTTTCTTTTCCTTCAGCTGACCTTTCCATGATTTGATGATCTCTGTAGCAATCTAAAAACAATGGAATTCTATCAAAACAACATCTCTACCTACCCATTCCTAATGATCCTAACATTTTTCTTTCTTTCAAAGTGCATTTGGACTAGAAAACTCTCTTCATTAACATTTTATTCTTTTGAAAAACAGGAAATTAATCTAAGTCTAATATTATTCCTCCATGAGTTTAGATTAAGCAGTTGAATTCATAAGTTTCTCTACCTAACTACTATCTGTTAGGATTAGACTGTCTGACAGACCTTTGTTCTCTAAATTCTAAAACAGAAATTTAAAAGCAGCCAAGCCAGGATTAAGCAGTCTGACTTGCTATGATCTATGGCATAAAAACAAGCTGCACATAGACTAAAATTTGCAGAAAATTAAAATAAAATGTGAAGGCTTAAGATCTGAAAATTAAAGTATCCTTCATCATTTCTTCAGCTCTGTTTTGAATTTGTTTGAGTTGTGTTTTCTCTCTTATCTAGTTCAAGTTTTGATCATATTGGAACCAATTTTTTCTCTATCATAGGCTATCTTATTGATAAGCCAAGATTAAGTTGTTTGGCTGATCTAATTCACTAACCTATCAGCAGTAAATTGAAAATTTAATCAGTCATGATTAGACTGTATGACTAACTAGAAGTGTGTTTTTAGGAGTGGCATTTGAGCTTGCACACTTTCAGAGTTTGTCTCTCTTTTTCGGTATGGAGGTTTACTTTTCTTGTTTTTATCTGTTCTCTTTTCTTTTCAATTGTTTTTGTATTTTTCTTTTTCTAACTTTGAATGCAATGTTGAAACAATGATATTTACAATGGAAGGAAAAAAAATTTAAGTCTCATGACTCTTGACAGAAGTAATGCTTGAGCATCCTGCCATTGATAGGACCTCCATAGAGATCTTCTGCATTCAATTCTTTCAGGAAGAAAGCATTGTGACCTCTCTCAGCATCAATAATGTAGGGTCATTTCCACAGATTTTCAAACTTGCCATGTTTTCCCTTCTCTTCCCTTCTTGAATCCCATTTAAGAACTATATTTCCAACTTGGAAATTGTTTTCCTTGGTCCTTTTATCAAATAGTTTCTTGATATTCTCTTGGAGTAGTTGTGTTCTGTCATAGACTTCTTCTCTGGACTGTTGTAAATGAATTTTTTGGTTGATTCTTCTTTGCATATCATTTTCTTCAGTTTTCACTTCTTGGAGGAGTTTCATGACTGGAAATCCTAATGATGTTGGGAAGACTGCATCCATGCCATAGACTAGCTGATAGGGGGACATGTTTATTGACTTCCTTGTAGTTAATCTATCAGCCCATAAGGCATGAACCAGCTTACTGTGCCATGATTTCTGATTCTGCTCCAACATTTTTTTGATGATATTGATGAGGCTTTTGTTGGAGGATTCAGATAATCAATTCCCTTGAGAATAATAGGCAGTAGAATGGCCCAAGGTGATGTGGTATTTGTAACAGAAATCAACCATTCTCTTAGACTTGAAGGTAGCAACATTGTCTGTTATGATTTTTCAAGGACAACCAAATTTGGATAGGATGTTTGTTTCAAGGAACTTGATAATGAAAAATTCAGTAGCATTCCTAAATGGTATGGCTTCTATCCACTTGGTAAAATAATCAGTGGCAGTGAGGATCTAATTATGCTGGGCTGATGAGGATGGGTGAATTTCCCCAATGAATTCCAAGCCCCATTGCTGGAAGGGTGCCTCAACACTGATGGGATGTAAGGGTAAGGGAAGGAGCTTTCTTTTGCAATCAAATATTTGACACTTATGGCAAGACATGACTAACTTTGGAGTGTCTAGGAAAAGGGTTGGCCAATAGTGACCAGATCTGAGGATTTTGTTTGCTGTGGTCTTCCAGTAGAGGTTTCCTCCACATTCTCCTTCATGCAACTCATGCATGATTTTTCCTGCATCACCCTTAAGTAAAAATTTAAGAAAAATTCCAACAACATTTTTCCAATATAATACCCTATCTAATATGCAATAATTCAAAGCCTTTTGTTTCAAAAATCTAGCTTTAGTTTTAGACAAAGAAGGAGGGGCATTTAGATATAAAAGCACATAAATGATGTCAGCATACCAAGGAGAACTAAAAAATGTTTCTTCAATGAAAGGAGCAGTGAATTCTTCTATTTCTTCCAACACATCCACCATATTCATATCTAGTGCTTGGAAGTTTGACTCAGCCATGATTTTTGCTAATCCCTGCCCTTTAATCAGTTTGGTGGGCCTGATTTCTAAGTCATATTCAAGAATAGTAACAATCAATTTTCCCCTTTTACCATCAGGGTCTTGACTTATAATATCCTTTACAACAGTATGTGGAACAAAAGCAATTATGTGAGAGTATAAAATGTAGACTCTAAAGTCCTTTAATGCTTTCAGCAATGCTAAGGCTTGTTATATTTGAGAGGAGCATCTCTTAAGGCCCTACTAAAAAAGGATATTGGTTGTTCTTGCCCCAAGTCATTCTTTTGAAGTAATACTGCAACTATTGTATGTTCAAATGCAAAAGAAAAGATATAAAATTCTTCAGTGAAATCTAGACTAATCAAGACTGGTGTTTGAGTGAGAGCTTGTTTAACCAGTTCAAATGATTGTTTAGCTTGTGTAGTCCATTCCACACCTACCTCTTTCTTAAGCATGTTTGTAATGTCTTTTAATAGCTCAGCAAGGTTGGGGATAAACCTCCTCAAAAAATTAATCTTTCCAATGAAAGATTGTAATTCTTTGAGGCTTCTTGGATGACTGATTTTCAATATGTCGTCAATCCTTTTAGGGTATACTTTGATTCCATCTTCTGAAATTAGGTGACAAAGAAGTTTACCTTCTTGGAGACCAAAGAGTGTCTTTTTTGGGTTCAAAGATAAGCCAAATCTCCTACATTTATTAAAAAAATTTCTTAAGTGAATCAAATGTTCTTCATCAGTCTTTGAGAAGACAGTTATTTCATCAAGGTAAATGATTGTAAAATAGCCAATATCTTCAGAGAAGGCTATGTCCATGGCCCTTTGGAAGGTGGCCCCTACATTCAAATGGCATTTTGACATACATAAAGGTGCCCCAAGGTTTAGTAAAGGCAGTTTTGTGTTGATCACTTGGGAGCACTAACACCTGATTGTAACCAGAGAACCCATCCAATAGTGATATTCTTTTTGACCCAACTACCCTTTGAAGTATATGGTCCATCTTTGGCAAGGGGTAGTTGTCTTTCAGGGAAGCTCTATTTAAATTTCTAAAGTCAATGCAGAGCCTGATTTCCCCTGTCTTCTTTCTAACAGAAACCAATTTTGACACCCAATCTGAATATCTACGGGATACTATAATCCCAACATCATACATTTTCTCAATTTCTTTCTTAATTGAAGGCAATAAAACAGGGTTTATCCTTCTTAGTTTTTGTTTGAAAGGTTTTTTATTTTCTTTAAGAGGAATTTTATGTTGAATGATGTGTCACAAGATTTCAGATCTTTGTATCCCCAAGCAAACACATCTCTAAATTCTTTGAACAACTTTATGTATTGCAATTTGATGTGAGCTGGGAGAGTGCAGGATAGTTTTATCATCTTGGGTTCTTCTAGGCTACCTATGTTATTTTCTTCTACATCTGTTTCCATACGCTCCATTCTTGGTTTTTTGGATACATCATTAAAGTCAAAAAGGTGTTCTAAAGGAGTGAGACCTCTTGGAATTGTATCATTCTTGCATTGTAAAACTTCCAAGTCTTTCTTGTCTGCGTTGTCAATCAATTATGTTTCAAAAAGATTCTCACAGTGATTTATATCAGCAGAATATGTCATTTCTGTTTCTGGGATTTGTTCATTATCAAACAGTTTTCTTCTTGGCTAGTTTCTAATGCTGGTATGGAAAAATCATTTTCTGATTTTAGGAAATCATCTATGTGTTTGTTAGTGTCAAACACTTGCCAGTGGTCCTCATTTTCAGGCACTGCAAGCCTGTTTTTGACCTTTATGTTAAGATTTTCATTTATCTGAGGTACTTGGCAATTGCTGGCAGTGAAGGCAAGTTCATTTGCTAGATAATTTTGTGCTCTTGGAATGAAAATGAGTTCATATTTTTCAAAGGTTTTTAATAAATCAAGGGTAGCATTTCAATATTATCTAAGTCTTGGGTTTTTAGCTGAATATTCTCCTTTGATTTTTCTTATGATAAGTTCAGAATCTCCTAGGATTGATATTTTTTTAGCTTCTAATTGTTTAAGCAACTGTAAGCCAAGGAGAAGTGCTTCATATTCAGGGATATTATTTGTGCATGGAAAATTTAGTTTATATGAATAACCCTAATTTGTATTTTGAATCCATACACCTACCCCTGCACTTGTTTGATTACAAGACCCATCAAATTTTATTGCCCAAAGTATTTCTGTCTCATTTTCATTTTCCTATTGCTGTTGTTTGCTAATGTTTTGTATTTAATTTGAGGGAAATTCTGATTGTTCTGGTAAACTGATTTCTTCTTTGTTTTCCTTTTCTTGTTGAGTGATTTGGTCTTCATTATACAAGATAAAGGAATCTAAAATTGATTGAATGGAATATATTGGAGATTTGTTTGGTTTATCTATGTTTCTCACCATGTATTTCATGTGGGATTCCCTGTATAATCTTCTGCTTTGGTTAAAAACTGGGATGGTAGCATAAGACATATCCATATGAAGGATCCCCTGAAGTTTGGCTCCTGATGATCTTGATAAAAGCATGCCATATTTTGGGGGAATGTCAGCTACCACTATGTCCATTACTAGAATCTTAGCAGGGATCTGAGATAAGTTTACACATAAATCTTTGATTAAACCCGAGCATTTTACTCTGCTTGAATCAAAGGAATATAGATCTTTGTATGGTTTATTAATATCTAAGCCTAAGCTTTACATTAATACCTTGGGCATAAGATTATGTGAAGCTCCAGAGTCTAACATGGCATTGTGTAATATCCTATCATGTATATTCAAACTAACATAGAAGGGAGGGACAACTCCTTCTTGGTATTTTCCTTCAACTTCTGGACCAAACAACAACGCAGGTTTGTCATCTGTCAAGTTTAAAGTATCAGTGTCACATCCTAAGTTCAAAGCTTTCAAAACTTGGTTTTTGTACACTTCTTGGGTTACTAGTTCAGCTAGAAGTATGGTAATTTTTATTTTTGCAATTTCTCCCTCAAGGTTTAAAGGAACTATTGATTTTTTCATATTTACATTTGTTTTTTCCATTGAATTCTTTTCAGCAATTCTGATTTGCTGAACTTTGTTTGGAATAATATTTGGGACAATGTTGTTAGGTCCACTAGCTGAAGTGCTATGGATGCTTTTCTCAACATTTGGCTGGCTACTCTTCTCTTTGTTTAAATCTATTTTCTTTGCTAAAATGTTGGGTTTCTCTGCTATTTTCTTAGGTTGATTTTCTGCATTTTTCCTAACAGCAGTGCTGGTGTTCTTGTCATTTGAATTATCTATGTTCCCTTTGCCCCTAATATCATATTGTTTGTGCACCTCCATGATTTCATTTTCAAACCCCAATCTATATTCACCAGAATCCTCATAGGTGTTTTCATTTTGATATGAGGAGAAGAAACCTTGTTCTTCTTCAGTGAGGAAAACATCATCCCCACTGTCTGATCCAATCAAGTTTACATGATCTTCTCCCAACCTTTCAATCTCCCTTTCTTCCTCTTGATCTACATAGTTTTGTTGGAAGGGAGGTCTAATTTGTTGGTCATTGTCTCTTTGCCTATCTTGATTATTTTCTGTTCTGAAATTCTGATTTCTATTTCTGTTTTGGGGGTTGTTTTAATTTTCTCTTGGTGGTACTCTATCATTTAAGTTGATCTTTTCAAGCATACTCTCCATTACTTTTACTAGGTTGTCAATTTTGGTGTCAGAAGTTGAGGGTGAAGGTGCAATGTCATCTTTATAGGTTACCCTCTTTTATGATATTACCCTTGCTCTTTTCTCAATTAAATTTTCCTCTACACTTATAGCTCCCTTCTGCATGTCTTCTAGAGTTAAGTAATCTCTCTCTCTTAGTTGATAGGCCATTTCAGCATCAAAACCTTAAAGATATTTTATTAAGGCCATGCCTTGGGGAGGTTTCATGTGAGGTGGAAGAGCATTGTAAACACTGTTAAACCTATTGGAGTAGTCATGAACACTCTCCCCTTGATTTCTTTTAAGATTACTATACTCTGCCAATATTTGGAGAGGGTTCTTTTTTATTTCCCATCTGTTTATGAATTTTTGATGCAAAGAAGGGAGATCATTGATGTTGTTAGGAGTTAATATTTTAAACCATTTTTTTACTTCTCCTCCTAAACTTTGGGCTAAGATTCTCATATTAATGGTCTCTTATTCTATCTCCATGTAATCAAAGGCATCATTCATCTTATCTACGTGCTGTTGGGCAGTAGTAGGTTCATTTCCAGTGAAATGAGGAATTTTGGATTGGTAATAGTTTGGTAAGGGAATCATAGGTTGTGGTAACACTAATGGGGCATACCATGCTACAATGGCTGGAAGGAAAGGTGGATTTACAAGGGGTGGATTGACAAGAGGGAAAGTGGGCTGGAATGGAGTGTTTTGGACAGTGGTGGTATGGATTGGAGTGGAAGAAACACTTGGGCCAACAAACTAGTTTAGAGCAGATTTGTTACAAAAGAGGCTAAAGTTGTGAAGAAGCTGGGAATTAGGAGTAAAAGGTGAGGCTTCTCTACTAAAGCTCTGTTGCAAATCTGTAGTTTCAAGATTAGCTTGGTTTAAATCACTTTGAGATCTGGTTCTGAATATGTCCTTTGTATGATGTAAGTCAAAGTGTACATCCTCTAAGACAACAAGGTTTTCAGGGACAGATTTTTCTCTTAAGAGGCTCCTATCAACAACTAATTTTCCAGATTTAGAAGTCTACCACAAAATATTCTCTAGATTGTCAACTATTGTAGGAGGATTAGGGTCTGGATGAGATCTAGTGTTGATCCTATGTGAAGCCAGACTATTTTTTTTTAAATGAAAGAGGTTGAAGTTTTTAAGGATTGTTTTGAAAGTTTTGCCTCTCACAATGTCTATTCTAATATGGGACTAGGCTTCTAAACTTCCTCAAGGCTGGTTAACACAGTCCTAAGGAGATCTGGAGACCTATATGAGTAATAAGCCTACTGGGGCCAATGGAGTCGCCAGGTGGAAACTTTTTAGCTTTTGTGAAGGTAAAATCATTAGAACATTTGGCGCAATTTCCGACGGCCAAATCGTCGCTTTTCCAACACACAGTCGTCGCAAGAGCGACAGTTCGAGGTCGGGAAAAACGTGGTTTCTCGTGCGGTCGCAATTCCGACGCCTATACAAAGTGTCGCACTACCGACACTTCCCGTCGCTTCCAAACACTCGTCGCTCTTCCGACGCCTCCCAAACCGACGTTTGTAAAATGTCGCCATTCCGACGAAATTTGGTCCGACGTTTTGAACGTCGCGCTTCTGACGTCTTTATAATGTCGCTCTTCCGACCTGTCTAAACTATCGCATTTCCGATGCCATACAAAAGTGTCAGAAGACCGACATATTGCAAAAGTTTCACAAGACCGACGCTTTCCAGAAGCGTCACAATATCGACGCCAGGAATAACTGTCGCAATTCCGACGAAATGTGGTCCGAAATTTTGGACCTTTCTAGAGCTGTCGCAATATCGACGGACGTCACAAGACCGACGAAAATGGAAATCGTTCAAAACGTCAAAAGAGCGACGCTTACAAGGCGTCGGTATGCCGACGGCAGTTTCAATTTAAAAAAAAAATATATAAAACTTTAAAACAGGACAGTAAATCTCCAATGTTTGTTATCACAATAAGAAATCAATGATCAGTGATCACGTCAAATTTTCCTCGTAGCGTGACGGGTCTAATAAATTTTATTGTAAAGGTTGCTGGCCAGTGACAACTGCAGCATTGAAGGAAATGCATTAAAGAAAATTAAGTTGCGAACTCCAAGCCAACTGGAAACAACCCTGATAATTTTCCTTACCAACTTCCAAGTTGTGACTCGGGCTTCAGACTCCAAAGCTAAGAATTTTCTTTTCATCGTGTTGGAGAAGAGAACTGCAACCTGCAGCAAAAGAGCAATTCCTTAGTCTCACTGCTCAGGACTCGTAGTCATTCCTTGCTAACACGGTATGTGGAAATTTTGATAAGATAACTTTCTTCACCCTCGTTTTTACTAAATTTATTCTTTTGAAAAGGGCCTGGTTCCATTTCAGAAATTTTCAACTTTCGACTTCTAGAATTTGTGCATATGATTTTTGGACTGAGGTTTTGTTATTAATGAGGAGATAGTGTCTTGGTTCTATCTGTATAAAATAATTGCCTCTTTTTTTTCTTCATGTTCGGGGTTTTTGATTTTATCAAAACCTATCTCTCTTTTAAGCATGCCTGCAAATTAATATATTCCAGGAATGTACACAATTCCAGGCTTCATGTACAACGTATTGTATCAACTATATTTTAACAAGTGAGCTGCATGCCCATATAGTGTTACAGATTACAGGGCTTCATTTGGAGAATAAATGATAAGCCTGGCAGCACTAAATCCAAGTAATTCCCCTCATCCCTTAAAAGACACCTTTAAATATAACTAGAAATTTCAAATAGTTAGTAAAGGAAAAGTACAAAGATATAACAGATATGTGTTGAGCCAAAAGCCTGTGCATTCACAACAAAACTGGGATGGATAAAACTTAAAAACAATTATGGACTTTGACAAAAAATCGTCTTATGCATACAAAATGAAAGAAGCATTGGCATACTACTATGTTTACAAATTTAAGGACAGGCAGAGTGAGTCTCCGGGCAACACAGTTTCATGTGGAGACCCTAGATCCTTGTACCCACAATATCTAGTGACTTAAAAAATGATTACCAAAACAATACCTTTGCTATGCATGTAAGAACACCACCTGTATAATGAGGGAGATGTAATATTGTCCAAGAAGCAGATTTATACAGAGTAGTCCAAGATTGTGTATTTATGGAAGATACAACTGATTTTGGCATGAAACATGTATCCAAGATTTCAATGTGGCCTTATTTTAGAGCCCATTGATGATTTACCATGAAACCTAAACTTTCAAAACAAACACATTGAAATCACAGGATCTCCATCACGAATATCATAAATATTAACTGTCTTTTGGGCACTGGCAGTAGATACCATAAGAGGCCCACATGGCTTGTACCACCAATGTTGATTCTCTGGCACAACAATTGCAAAGCCAAAATTTCTCCCCGAGACATCCCTCTCTGCTAAAACTGGAGAGATGGTATTGGACGTTGAAGTGAAGGCCTCTGATTCAATATGGAATGCCATAATTTATTTATTATAAAAGTCCCATGAACAGAAACCTGAGTCCAATGTACAACCTGCAGATGTTGCCACAACATATTTACCAGAGCGACCATCTGAACCAGCTGCTCTGATCAACCAGCAATCACCCCACATGTTTGAGGTAAGCCCATATGGAGCTTTATATTCAGCCTTCTCCTGGAGATTGGAAAATAACAATACTGAGTATTACTCATACATCAACTGCCCTTTATGTTAAGGGAAAATTTAAAGAGTGCATAAATATTCTTGAAATGCCAATCATAGTTTCTAGAAAATTTCAACAGTCTTTGAAATGAACTACATCCTATTTAAACTACATCAAATATTTAGGCAAATCATTTTTTTAAATAGAAATTGGTGAATTTGATTTCAAATATAGAAATTTAAACCATGAGAATAATCTAACCCCTAGGCTTTTCCCTATTTCTAATAAAAAATCCCAAAATGTATAAATTATAACACCCATAAACCCCAAAATTAAGTACAATAATTAAAACCTCCACACCTCTGAATTTGCTATATCGTGAAAAGAGCAGCATCCATCATCATGGGAAAGCAAAACCGATTCTCCTTCTGATACAAACGAGCCTGTAGTAGATGTCTTATGGCTGAGTTGATTCAATCGATCACAGGAAACCTCTTCAGTTTCTTCAATATTGCCAAAATGCTCTGGCTTGTTTTCCTGATCATCATCAAAGTCCATATTTTCATCACATTGAATTAGTTGGGGTTCATTAAGATCAGGTCCAGTGCCTATTGCAGAGCTCCGGACATCTAATCCAATATTGGAACTACCATACCCATTCCCATTAGAGATTGTAAATCTTGTTTCTGGCTTTAATTCGGTAAGTTCAAGAGCACTAGAACTGGATTCAGTTGATTTAGACTTGGTATAGTTGTCCTCCAATTTGTATTCCGATACAACACTATACTTGTGCTTCAACGCAGACAGAAATTCTGCAGCAATGGGATCTTCATCTATAGGGATTATGGATCTGCCCTCAAAAGCATCCCGAATATCTGATTCATTTTCATTCAACTGATCATGCAAATCCACCCTCGTCTTCAGCACAGCAAGCTGAACTGAAGGCCGGTTTTTCAGAAATTTATGGTGGGGGTAAAGCTTGTCTTCCAGATCTTGACTATTTAAGTGTTTAATTGGCTTTTTCAGAGACCTGACCATAGAATCAAATGAATCCTGCGAATCCTGCGAAATAATAAACAATAGTAAGGCCATTATTTATTGGTTTGAAATAATAAACAACATGCAACAAACCCGCATACTTAGTAAATTATTTAAAGACAATGTTGGCAATATGTTTCCTGTATCCTATTATATGATTGTCCTTGATGGCAAGCTCTGTATTTAATGGAGAATTGATATAAATAAGGACGAGCTCATACTCGAACATAACATCTGTATCAATATTCTTCTGTATCTTCTTGATCTTCATCCAACTGATCGACATCTATATCAACATCTGATTCAGAAACGGTGTTGAAATGATCGACCATGTCATCATCATCATCAATTATGTCATTTTCAATAATATCCTCATCGACATCATCATCAATAATTGTTGCCTCATCTCCTATGCCCGGTTCATCTTCTAAGATATCTTCTTCATCTGTCCATGCATCTTCCTGCTCATCTGCCACTGCATCATCTTCTTCTTGATCAATATCATCTTCTTCCTCTACAGTATACTCTACTGGCCTTCCTCTTGGATCATATCTAATAGCAAATGACCATTCCTTCTCACCTGGAACCTTTGAGTAAAAGACTTGTTCGCATTGGCTTGGAAAAACATAGCGATCTTTTCCTGCTTCAAACTGCGATGTTTTAACCATTGGAAATCCATTGTCATGTTGAATAACTGTTCTATCATCATCACGTACATTCATTCGTAGCCTATACCATTTGACATCGAACAAAACTATTTTGAAGGAATTAAAGTCACACTCAACTATATCATCTAAGAACCCATAATATCTATTCTCAGATTCTCGAGGATGTCTGTCACTCCTGGAGGAAACATTAGTGACCTGGAATACTGCAGTTATCCCACTATCAGAAGTTTTCCTGTTATCATCCAACTGTTTAATGCGAAATTGACGACCATTGCACCACATAGCCTTGTGGTGTTTCAAATGCAATATGCCAAACATGAAAAAGATGCATTCTCAATTAATAATTAAACATATAATTTACACAACATGAAAATTAACTGAAAAATCAAACTTCTTGTCACATTATAAATAGGTGAATTAATTGCTTACCTTTCTATCTTTCAAACCATATGCTAAATCAATTTCCCTGTCCGTAACGTTCCCATCTCCACTACGATACACTTCTCTAATCAATTCAGACAGTAGTTGCCATGATAACCTACCATCGTTACGTGCTTTACATGTTTCAATCCATTCACTCATCCACTCAAGATTGTTTTCAATGTATTAAAGTAGCGCCTCATAATCTTGAGCACCTGAATAAAAAAACAATAATTCACCAATATTAATAAATATTACTTATAACCATGGTAAATTATATTAATTAATAAACTATGAAAGAATAAAACTTGAATGAATATAATGATCATATACATGATGTAAAAAAATGAAACATTATATGTATTATACAGAATAAATCTTTTACCTCTCACTTTCTTCATTCTACCTTTTCCCAACAGGTGCTCCTCTTCAAATTTTTTGATGGAGTTCACATCCCAAATGCAATCCACCGCCTTCATGACTGGCGCAGCTAATTTAGGAAGATAATGACTAATATACACCATGGATTGATATACCACATATCCCTCCACCATAGAACCCTCGGGTCGTGCTCTTTGTTTAACCAAAGCCTTCAAGGATTTCAGGTGCCTCTCGACCATCCACATTGACCTTGTGTGTACTGGTCCACACATTTCAATCTCCTCAACTTGGTGTATCAAGTAGTGTTCTTGTGTATTGAAAAATGTTGGAGGTAGATACTTTTGCATTTCACACATTAGCCGAGGAATTTCTCTCTTCCAATACTTTATTTCATCTTGATGGATTTCTTTCAATGACAACCATCTGCAAATCATTACGCAAGGTTATTTCAATGAAACATAATATATATTTCATTACAAGTCAATTAATACATCATTTCATCAAGTACAAAAATAAATTGTAGCAATTAGATTTTGTGTATAAATCAAAACTACTTACCTCATGTATTTACTAAGACCATATATAACTTGTTTGACATTGTTGTCGAAGTCGTTTGGGAGAGATACAGATAGAACATACTATAACAATAAAAAATGAATCGTTATTGGTTTCCAAATTAAATAGAAAAAAGGAAAATTTAAAATATGTATTCAAGCAATAACAAACAAAAACGTATACCAAAAAAATTACCTTAATAAAGGTATGCCAATCATGTGTTTTCACCCCACTGAAGTCACCTTTCTTTGTTAAGATATTATTTATGTTTGAAGCAAAACCTGTTGGAAATTTAATTCTTCTAACGACCTCTTTTACATCATTGCTTTATTGTTCTGTTAATAAACATGGAATATTATTATAATTTCGACCTCCATTGTTATTTGATCTGTCGATCACACTTTTCATTGCATGATTCGATTTCTCAATGTCAGCACAAATTTTGTCAATTTTATCTCTATCATGTGCACCATCTATGGTTCGCCATAACGTTTCTGTCACATTCTTCCCAACATGCATTGTATCAAACAAATGAGCTATTTTTAGGTCCTCATAGTAGGGCAACCTCGCAAATTGAGAAGGATAACATTTCATTCCAGGTGGAAGTACAATATTAGTACCTTCACGGTGACGATGACCTTGATATCAAAGAATAAAATAAATCAGAACAATATTAATTATAAAATACAATAAAATAAATTCATTAGTTAAAACAAAAATTCCAAACATTACATAAACAAATAATATAGATATATATATATATATATATATATACACACACACATTACGTACCAGCTGCTCGACGATTATTAATTCTATTATATTCCAACATCCACAACTGAAGTGTCATTCTTCGTGGTTTTAATCTAGTTTCTTCTTTATCATTGAAAAGATGTTTTTCAGTAGTACGATACTTATGGTTCCTGGGGAGGAAGTGCCTAAACTCATCAAACACCATCTTTTTTAAGTCTGCTGAATGAAGATACTTCATCTTAGGGCCACAAACTGGACATGCAAATCTACCCTTTGTTTGAAGACCTGCAATAGATGGATCAATAAAAATTAATATACTATGAGATCATTTTTAAAACATGCAATATGGTATATCTAATTTAGATAATTATGTATCATATTAAAGTGCAATGAAATATTACATACCACAAACATGTGTTAGTCCTGGGGCATCATGAATTGTCCATACAAGCATTCCACGACATTGAAATCTCTTCTGCTTGATTGGCTTAGTGATGTCATACATAGTGATGCCATTCCATAACTGTATTAGCTCATCGATAAGAGGCTCAATATATACATTCATATCTTTGACCTGGTACTTACCTAATTGTTCAAAATTACGGAACATAATAATTACTCACATGATATATGTATATATAAGTAAATAAATAAAATATATATTTATTCAAACAACGAGAGAAATGAAAATGTTACATTCAAAGAAATAATGTATCAAATACCTGGAATAATCATAGTCAACATTATGTGCTCCCTCTTTATTGACATCCAAGGAGGAATGTTATTGTTGATAACGAAAATAGGCCACACTGAGTAAGTAGATCTAAGCTCTCAGAATGGATTAACACCATCGGCTGCCAATGAAAGCCTGACATTACGAGGTTCATTTTTAAAATCTACATATTTTTCCTCGATTTCTCTAAATACAGAACCATCTGCAGGCATTCGAAGAACACCATCTCCACTTCTATTCTTTGCATGGAAATCCATAAACTGTGCTATGTTTTTACACCTGAACATTCGCTGCAAACATGGAATTATGGGAATATGACGAAGAACCTTTTGAGGCACCTTTTTGGTTAGTTGATCTGTTCGATATCTACTGGTACCACATTTCGGACATTCTGTTTTCAACGCATGTTCTCCATAATATATAATATGATCTTTAGGACATGCATCTATAGTGTTATATTCCATTCCAAAGTGTTTCATAATAGCACGTAGATCTCGATATGTTCGAGGTAAAGTATTTAGCGATGGTAACAAATATTCACCCAACAATCTACAACAGAAACAAAAAGTAGTGTCTTGTAAAGATTATTAATCATATATATATATATATATATATATATAATAGTTATTAAAACCGGAACCGGTGACCGGATCGGTGGAGCTAATGAACCGGGTTTCGAGAGAGAGGGTCTGACAGTTCCTAGCTGAGTGTGAAATAAGGTTGTTGCTGATTGTTTTGAGAACAGAAATTGTCATCAAGTACACTTGATGAGTTGCATGCTAGCCAGCCTTGTATTTATCAGTCATCATGTGTCTTGTTGCTACTATAAGGTGTTGAGTATGAGTTATTAGAGAAGTTTGTTGCTAGTATAATAGAGGAATTTGCAGCTCATGGAGGAGACACTGAGGAATTTGCAACTCATGGAGGAGCACCTAACCGTCCGGTTAAGTACGGAACTGACCGGTTTATGCATAAACTGGCTGGTTCCTTACTTAACCGGCCGGTTAGGTCCGGTTAACCGGCCAAAACAGGTGAGAATAGGCTATTGACCGGGTTGCAAGACCGGTTCCAACCGGCAGCTGTCCTGACTGGCCGGTTTTGATAACTATGATATATATATATATATATATAACTTATTATTTTACACATTTATTACAATTAAAAAAAAAGGAAAATAATCAACATTTACATATATGTGATCATATATACATATTGCATATCTTAGGAGTTGTGTCATACATATGTTTGACAAATTATTCATAACCTTTAAGTTCACCAGCAACAATAGCAGAGAGCTGGTGAACTTAAAGGTTATGAATAATTTGTCGAACAGATGTATGACACAACTCCTAAGGTATGCAATATGTATATATGATCACATATATGTAAATGTTGATTATTTTCCCTTTTTTTAGTTGTAATAAATGTGTAAAATAATAAATTATATATAAGTTATTATTTTACACATTTATTACAACTAAAAAAAGGGAAAATAATCAACATTTAAATATATGTGATCATATATACATATTGCATACCTTAGGAGTTGTGTCATACATCTGTTCGACAAATTATTCATAACCTTTAAGTTCACCAGCAACAATGTAGTAGAGAGAAGAGTTGCATTTGAGTGTTCAAAAGGTCGTTCACTTGACCTTTTAATCAGAGGTACATCATAAATACCGTCACTATCTCCACCATCATCATCTGACTCACCATACAAGTCCTGGAGCATTTTATTTGTCCCATCATTAATGTGAACTGTCTCATTATTGTCATCATGATCTACCTCCATGGGATCATTAAAATTACCTTCATCATTCGCTTCATGTTCTTCACCTTGTACAACATCATTTCCAATACTAATATTTGCTGCAATATTCTCTTGTACTAGTGAAACATCATCTAATCTACTACTATTTTACTGTGGAAGCTGGTTTATCATCTGCAAAAATTTGGGGGGCAACTGTACCTTTATGAAAATTACAAACATTAATAATTAAACACTAGTGCCCATATAAAAAATATTAAAAATTTAAAATAATATAAAATTTTACGATATAATCAAAATGAAGATAGATAATTAATTACCATGGGACGATAGTCATTCGATCCACCATCAATGTGCCCATATTTCCTACAATGCACTGTTGCTGTTTCTATTAAAACTCTAACATTATTTCTCATACAACATTTTTTACAAGGGCAATAAACTCTGCCATCACCCCTTTCACCCTTTTGAATTGTTTTTCCAGCTCCAATGTTTTCTTCCATTGATGAAAATTATCCTATAAAGAAACAATAAATCTCTCTCAATGGTGTAGAAAACCCAAGACTTGTTGAACTCAATGGGAGCTCAATATATAAGCAAAAAGAAAATAAAAGTGGGCATTTTACAAATTGTGAGCTTTTTACAAAATGTGGGCTTTTTACAAAATTGTGGGATTTTTACAAATTGTGGGCTTTTTTATTCTTAATGCATTTTCTGTAGAATACTAAACAGATTTGTCCAAAATTTCAGATGCAAACTGTAGTCTCTACTACGTTTGGAAAATTGGAGGTTTATAAAAGATAAACTGCGAACAGAATTGTACCACTATGATAAGAAGCTGTCAGAAGCATTCCTTCTGCTTCACAAACGTGGAAATACCTTAAGAATGCTTATGGTTGATATAAATATTAGAGCATGGCAGTTAAATGTAGTAGTTATGCTAAAATACTGAATAACAGCTTGAGAGTGCTCTTCAGATATTGTACGAATGCACCAAATTAAGGTTGTACCATTACTAAAGATAAATGGCCAAAAATAGTCAATTTTGATATCGTGAAGTTATGTATTTCTTGGTAGAAAACTGGGGATAGGATGGAAAATATGAGAGAACTAAGTTCCAAGCACTAAAAAACTAAGGCCAACATAGTTCTGCCTTGAATCAGAGACAAAACAAAGCTGCCCAAAAAAGTGTTTGAGAGCACCCATTGAAGCTCCTATATATAGGAGAGTCAACATTTTCCTATTGAACAAGTTTGTATAGTCAAAGCCACAACAAGATCAGATAGCCACAATCCTAAATGAGAACCAGAGCCAAAGCTAAGACAGATCCACGTTTAGCAGAACAAGACAGCCATAGCAAAGGATTTGACCACAGAACCAGATCATGAGAGATAGCAAGATTCTTGCTTCCACTATGGAAATGTAGAAACTGTACAAGGGCTTTGCTTCCAGTAGATTTCATTGTGACAGTAATTGCTATGGTGTTGTAAGCGCTCATTAGTAGAATCTTAAAGCCATTATGGAATTCTTTTAACCTGGAGAGGGTTTTCTGTGGTTATAAATCCTCATGTTCAAATTCCATTGTGGATTGGTTGTGTTTGATATTATGTTTTTACTGTCCGCAGTTGAATTTTCGCACAGAAAATTATCAGTCTAAAGCGGAGCAATTTTGCGATGTTTCTTTTGCTTCCTATTGTGAAGTGTTTCGCTCAGAACTCTACTCGTTGTAACAGAGGTCTTGGGCATAGAACAGGGGACTTGGGTTTTTTGGAATCAAACTTCAGGTTAAGATGCTCATCTGAAGAATGGCATAGTGAGCCTTAGCATGGAGTTGGGAGTACCAATTTGAAGTGGAGGTAGGGCATTGTACAATAGACTAGTTAGATTTATGGACCCTAATACAAAAGTTTCTTCTTATTTCAAAACGTGTTTCTCCTTTTCTGTAACCAATGTGGGTCCTGTTCTTGTTTCAATTGGGGATGGATGAGCATTTTTTATTGCTCCAGATGATCACACTCTGGGTAGCCCTGGAGGCTATTTGGGGGTGATGAGTCCAATAGGTCTCAATGAACTATTGCCCTCGCTGGGGAATACTATTGCAGTGGAATTTGATACTATTTTGGATGTTGAATTCCACGATCCTAATGGAAACCAGTACCTTCAGCTCCAGTACCTGTTCACAAAAGAGGGTGCCATAGTCATTCATGCATGCAGAGAGGGTGAATTGTAGGCATTGCAACGGGAGGTGTTGTTGTTGTTGCATTGGCCACTAGATTGTTTTTCTGGTTCTGTTACAAGCGCAGAGTATTGAAAAGGACAGAAAAATTTAGTTCAGATATTGTGAAATTGCCTCGGAAATTCACCTACAAAGAGCTCAGCAATGCTACGAAAGACTTTTTTGAATGTGATTGATAATCGATAATTGCAAGCAAGGGTAATCCCCTTGTGAAACCCAAATTTCTGAGCATTTTCTAAAACCTGATGACGGAGACATTGTAATGAACAAGCGCCTAGGTCCATATTACGTCCAAATATACCAAGCACCAAGATCTATAAAAAAAAATCCACAGTATCTGCGAACTAAGAAGAAGAGGCAGAAAATGTATTCTGCTTACCTGTTAGAATAGTGGTTGGGGTTTACCACGGCAAAAATTTGATAGAGCCCATGTAGCATTTCGTATCTTTGAAATTCTGGCAGTATCATTCAACTGGGCAAGCACCTGCCTCGGAGCTCCATGACTGAGGGCAAGATCCCTAAATGATGCAGAGTCTCCAGCAATATTTCCCAAAGCCCAAACAGCCTTACACGAACACCAGTTGAACTCAAAGTTGCCCAAACAGCCTTACACGAACACCAGTTGAACTCAAAGTTGGGTAGTAGTTTTTAAAATCAAATTCCAAAATTACAGACGTATAAAGATAGTTGGGAAGAATAATTTTATGCCTCTAAAATGAACGTGCTACCTGTTGTCGAACATTATCATTCCTAGAGGCAAGAAGTTCCACAAATATAGGTAGTGCCCCGTAATCAATCACAACCTTTGTATTCTCCAAAAAAACCCAAATAGGGTCAACCCTACTACAGGAGGAAGGGCCTGCAGTAAGAACTTACCATTTTGCAAGAACTGAGGGCGAATGCTGCTCTGCAAGAGCTGAGGGCGAATGCTGAGAGCGAATGCTGTTCTGCAAGAGCTGAGGGCGAATGCGCGCGTGATATCAGACATTAATGTAGTTTTTTTAAAAATCATTTTTATGTAGCCTGCATTTGAATTTTCTATTTTCCTTATTTTATTGGGCTGAACTGGATAAAATTGAATATGAATAGTGATTTAATTGTAAGATCAATGGGCCAAGGCCATACATCAACATTGACCATAGTGGGGAATTATAAAAACATGGATATTCATGCAAGTATAGTTATTAATGTAAGATCTAGCATCAACTGAAATTCATGTGAAAAAGTACATGAAAAATGTACAATCATCCATTGGAGAGGTAATCTATAATTATCCAGTAAGACTCTTGGCTATGCCTTGAGACTAAACTAATTCTCAATATTTTTGAATAATCATCCATTGGAATTTAGTAGGAAAACCATAGTAAATCATTGTCCAATGGCCATGCAAAAATCGGGTGAAGTTGGTAGTGTTTAACGTCATGGGATGGGGGAGGGGAAGCCACTGGCCCACCTGCAAGAGTGCTGTCATTCAGTTCTTAATGTCGACTGATCGGCGTTTAATGCCATTTACTCGCTCGAATAAACCGTAGTCCCGCTCCTCGATACACATTTGCATGCCGCGACATGACTCAGCCTCCAGTTCATATTTATGGTGGTTTATTGCAGTCGGTTCACAGTTGCAAGGTAGACTGGGTTGTTATTATGGAACGTCCCTCTGGTCTGAACAGAATTCCCCCGCCTGTGAATCTGTGGTGCGCTCCAGGAGCAGGGCTTTCTAATGTTCGCACTATAACTGGTAAGAGGAGCTGTCTCAATTGTTGTTTGTATTTTGGAGAAAATCTCCACTTCTGCCACGCTGGTTCCTGCAAGCTTGCTTCTATCGCCCTGTTGCCCCTCTCGCCTCAGTCTTCTGTCCATCTTTTGCCTCCCTGCCCTGCTGTCTCGAGTGCGACTATGCCGCGCCTCAGGCATAGAATGCACTGCCGAAGAGGCTCCACGAGGCGCCAAATTCGACGCTCTCCCTCCACCTCTGGCACCTCCTCTGTGTCTCTCTCCCACTCTGACAGTAAACCTAGAGGGCGCCTTCTCCGCTCGGGCCGTCGCCTTGCTTCCCCCACTCCTTCCGCTCCTCCTGCTCAAACCCACACCGCGCATTTTTCCTTTAACAGCACTCTCAATCAACCCAGGGTGACTGCCTCAATTACGGTCGTCTTTCGTGAAGAGCCTCAGGAAATTGTTCCCAGTTCTCGCCCGGCGGAATGCAGCCTCTCGGCGGCTCAGGATTCGGCGCAGTTTGTTGGGCTGAAGCAACCTGATAGTGCGAATGTGCAGGGTCAGATGGGCAAGGCCACGCAGGACCAGGCGAACAAGGAAGCGGTGGGTCAACCTACTGAGAGGCAGGACGTAGTGCAAGCGAGCGAGGCGCAGATTACTCCTCCTCCTTGCGGGAAGGTGATCCATTCTGTTGCTGACCTATATAATTCTGACGGGGAACCAGATGAATTCTGGTGCAAAGTTGTCTACGAACCTGATCCTGATGAATAGTTCCTCCTCTTCACTCTGTTTTTTTGCTCTATTTCTGCCCATTCTCATGGGCCTATTCATGTACTGTTTCCTGCTGTCTCTGAAAATGCATCTTTTTTTTTTGCTTCGATATGGTCTCCAATACTACAATTCTCTGGTTCCCCTGCGCGGGATTTTTCAAATGAACTGTTTCAGACTGGTTTCCCTCTTGCAGGGCAGTCTTCAAACTATGGTTTTTTGTTTCAAATGCCACAGCGCTCGGCAATGATCAGGCTTCGGCCCGCTGTACTGTACTCCTTTTGTTAATATAATTACTTTTACTTAGAAAAAAAAAACTTTCATACATGAGAAAATAGATACTGACAAATGGTACATCATGGCCTGATTAATTTCTCTCATCAATTTCAAATGGTATAACATTTAGTCAACAGTAATCATCAATTTCTGCACACAGAGACAAATTTCTCTGGAAGCCTCAGATTTCTTTGGCTTGTTATTCTTATAACTACATAGACATAATTAATAGAGAGATTGAGGACAGAAAAAAATCTAGGGCTTAGTCTCCACTACTCAACATGTTTTGTGAGAAATAATACATAGATTGATTTCTCTGAGTGCCTTAGCATTCTTTGGCTCATTTTTTTAATCACAACAACAATAAAAAATGCACTGAGGATTTTTTCTTAGTCCGATTATGCAATTTTTATAAGACAGATTATGCAATATTATTAATAAACATAAATTTATTGCAATTTAGGGAAAGCTCGTTCATGTTTTTTTCTTTATATTGGAAGGTTTACTTGATTTTTGAAGTAATTTTTAGTAGATCATAGTGTTGGAATATTTAAAATTCCAGAACAACAATGGAGAATAAAACTCCCCTCTTCAATACGGAGAAAATATAAAAAAAAAATTCTTCACTGGAAACAGAGTTTTCACTGTAAAAACTATTTCATTAAACTTCAAAACTTTGGTTACAAAATCTCCTCTGACTGAGGGAATAAAAAAACTTTGACTGCTTCAAAACACAGTTCAACACAAAACTCACACTCTAAAATTTCACTCTAACTCACACTCTAAAATTTCACTCTAACTCACACTCTAAAATTTCACTCTATCTGTGCATTTACAACTCACTGCTTTGAATTGTGCATATGATGTATATATGTAAAACATATATATATATGGACCTGTACGCACGACATTTTTAAAACAAACATTAAAGAACTTTGACCAGCGGACGTCAACCAAAAATTAAACTCTCCTTCAATCAATTTCGGGTGCCAAAAAAATTTGTTGACGTCATCAAAAATGTGACGCGAAATTTCTATTCAATCTGCTTTATGAATTTTTCGCGTCCGATTTTGGGCACTCGTGTGGACGGCTGAGTGTGATGCGAAATTTCTATTAAATCCGCCTCAGTGAGATTTCAAATCCGGAAATTTCAATTTCGGGTGCCAACAAAATTTGCTGACGTCATCAAAAATGTGACGCGAAATTTCTATTCAATCTGCTTTATGAATTTTTCGTGTCCGATTTTGGGCACTCGTACGGACGGCTGAGTGTGATGCGAAATTTCTATTAAATCCGCCTCAGTGAGATTTCAAATCCGGAAATTTCAGTTCTGGGACCACTGTCCTTCAATTTTTTAAACTCTGATCAATCAAAAATGGCAAGCGGCTCTCTGCAACATTTTTGTTATACTGCGATCTTGACTGATCGCTGGAAATGGAAGGCGGCTGCCTGTACATCAGCTGTAAGTAATTTCAACACATAGCATAAGATGTGTTGAAATAAGTTGTATGACAATTGTTATGGCAGATATAAGATGTGTAGTATAGCTTATATTTCAATTTTTCTAGCATGCATGTGCGGTCCATATAGTGACTACAATTACCAATATATTTCAGTGAAGATGTGAAGATGATCTCTCATTAAGTCCTAATTACTTAAAGCATCATTAATTAGCTTTCCAAATGAATAAAATATGTTAACAAATTAGTAAAAACTAGGAAAACAAATCATGCTTTAAAAAAATATGGCACAATGAGTCACACTCTTAGATTTATTTAATTACTTATCAAGTGTCGCTACAACATATATATGATCACCATTACCATAGAAATGGGACATGTGACCATCATTTTGGTTTCGCCAATGATATTCCACATCATGAGCATTGTTTAGGGTTGAAATGGGACATGTGACCATCATTTTGGTTTCGCCAATGACATTCCACATCATGAGCATTGTTTAGGGTTGATTGTGTTGATTTTTTTTAAACAAATCATTTATACATTTTATGGAAATTATAGAAACAATTTATAATCACATTACAAGATCATGATGTATGGATATTCCTTATCATTTCTTAGATACTCAAAACTTACCAACACCTAATAGATTGATATACACATCATATAGAATTTACCCCTAGAATTCCACATGTATCCTAAAACAAATTAGTTGTATGGCAATTGTTATGGTGCATATATAATGTGTATTACAGTTTATCTTATAATTTTGTTGAAGTAGCATACAACAATTTACATAGTGATATGAGAACCACTCTCTAGTGTATACATCGATTTTGTACACATGGCTTTTTAGTTGATTTTTAAGATATATCATTGGTGATGCTCACATGATTATATAATGAACCATTAAGTTGAACTATGAAATTATTCCTCACAACACACACATATTGATGAATTAATAATTTTTCTCATACAATTTTTTTAATCTATTTTGAAAATAAAAATAAAAATTATATATAATTATTTCTACGAAGAAAAAGAGAGAGTTACTTACCATATCTTCGTAAAACATATAATAGCGAGGTTTGGAGGAAGCCGTCTAACGACGCTTTGGGGCATAGTGTTGGAATTGCGACACTTTTTATAAGTGTCGGTATTGCGACACATTTCTCTAAAGGTCGGTATAGCGACGGTTTCCCAAGATCAATGACCCAAAGTGAACCCGATAACTTACCTTTCACCTTTTCGGTAAGCGTCGCTCTTACTGACGTTTTGAATGATTTCCATTTTCGTCGGTCTTGTGACACTTTTGCAATAGTATCGCACTAAACCCGATAACTAACCGATTTTCCCCGCACCTTTCCTTTTCATTGTGGCCGTTCGCTCGTTGAATCTAGATCCGACGGCGCTAATACATTTCCGCGCTCATAAAGTAATCGTTTGATGTTTTGGCAAAGCCGCGCGAAATGGGTGGTTTTTCCAAACCACCCGCGCTTACGTGTCGCCACCATGTTGTATCGCGTTCGAAAAGCTAGTTTCTGCTTACCACCATTTACCCTCACGAATACCACTGGCGGTATTCCCTAAACCTCACCCGTTTAACCCAAGTTTAATGTCATTTAACTATGGTTATACCATCGAAGGATAACATTAAAATTATTATTTGCATTCAAATTTTCACCTTTTCGCTTTAAACCTGTAAAAACATTGCAGAACCGTTTTCCTCAAAATCACGCCGTTTGAACCCTGAGAAACTTTGCAGAGCCATTTTCAACCTACCAGTACCATTTTTCGACGCCCATTGCCCTGAATTTCCATTACAAAGTACTACATTGTCCTCTGCGAAGCCATTTTCAAAAAATTGAAGACTGAGCACCTCTGCAACGTCTTCAACCGAATTTCGCTGGTTCTCCAGGTACTTTTATTCGAAGTTTCCCTCTGAGATTTCAAAATTCCTGTCGATTTCAAATAATTACCAAAGTTACTGCAAAAAAGTGTCCATTTTTCATGGAAAACTCTGTCAAAATTTCCCTGGAATCCCTAATTGCCCTTTCTCGCAGTTTTTCCATACCCTGGTCCGTTTTGCTGTTGAAATCAATTTTAAATACACGTCCTGAGCTTTAAATTCCTTGCATTTCCTAAAAACCCTGCTCAGAAACCCCATTTTCAGTAGAAATTCGCCAAGAAACCCCTGTTTCTCGTAAAGGAACTTAGCAAACCGTTTAATCTTGCTTCGTTCATTATTAAAAATGACCAAGAAACAAGTAACCCCCAAGAATGGAGGCCCAAAATCTCAAAAGAAGTCTTCTTCAAAGATTCCTCAGCTTATGTCCTTCAAAATTGACAAACCAACTCCTGCACTCACGGCTGATTCTACAGAAGTGGTCAGACCAGTCCAGCCTCCAGTCATTTCTCCAGAGAAGAGCCCTTTAGTTGATCAGGATTGTCTAATAATAGACCCTAATGTAGAATTTAACGCGCTTGATGTCTATAATTGGTGCTATGGCAAATCAGTAGAAAAGGGTGACAAAGATATTCCAATTTGGGAATCCAATCTGCCTAGATATATTGTCCCTCTCACTCATTCTGTTCCTGACTTTATCAGATTATGCCAAGCCTATTATATGCCAAAAAAAAGATGCATTGTAAACAAAGAAAAAGAAACCCTGTTTTACATCACTGAAGAGTCGATAAATTCCATGCTGCAAATGAATCATGACCCCGATTCTGCTACCCTAACAAGAGAAGATTTAACCCAACTATATCTTGACTTGGGTTTCAATGCTAGATTCAAAATATACCAGACTTTTTGTCCAAATCAAGTTGATATTCCTAAGTTAGATCCTCCTTTCGACACCGTTGATTTCCCAGATGAAACTAGACAGATTGTCTCAATGCTCTCCTTCATACTAGGATACGCCAGTGATGAATTCACTGATGTGGCTATCCTAGGTTTTCTGTCAACTCTAAACCCTGGTCAATCACCATCCATTCAGTTCAATTTTGCTAGATGTATTGCTAATAATATGCATTATCAGTTATCCAAATTATCAGAAGAAGGAGTTTTCAGATACTCCTCTTATCTACTACACCTCTTCCTATATTATCAAACAGATAAGTTTCCAATTGAATGTCAGAAAGTGGATGCAGAAGGAAAAGTTCTATCAGTAGTATTTTGGTCATCTTTTCTAAGGAAATGGAACAAAGAGTATAGTTTTACAGATTTCAATGACTCATTTATAGCCCCTGCTATGTATCTCTTGGAAAAAGAGGAGATCCCTAGGATCAATGATGAGACAAGAAGAATTCTGCAGTTATCAGAGAGCTACAAAATTGGAGATTGGTATTTATATCAAAATCATACAGAAATCAGAGTGTATGGCTCATCCCTGGCCCCATATAAGTTACCCAAATTTGTAACTACAAGAATATTTGCTTTAGAATATCTGAGACAACTATTGAATGTAGATGAAATCCACTTCATAGCTTTCAAGAAAAAGACCCAATTTAAGCTGAAAAATCAAATTGGGCCATTTATTGTGAATAACAAAGAAGCTGCCAATGAGATAAATGTCAAACTTAAAGAGTATAAGTTCCCATGTAGTTTTACATGGAAGTATGACCCACAAGGTATTTTGAGTGCAATAAGGGTAAAATGTAAGTTGCTTGTTTACTTGCATGATCCTAAGCCCCATATTGAAAGATATGTAAATAAAATTGAATGGGAGCCAAACACCCTATATGATGATGATTCACAGGCAGTACAGGTAATACAGGTAGACAGTGGCAAAGGCAAACAGATTGAACAGACAGTACAGGTGGCTTCTACAAGCAAAGATACTTATAATGTACATAAAAGAGACAGAGAAGGAGATAGTTTCATAGCTGAGACTATTGAGGACATAAAATTCAGAACTCCTTATAGTAAAAGAAGCAAGTCAACAGAAGAAGAAAAGGATAAGGCTGTATATATTGATATAAATGATGAAGCAACAAGAATAGTCACTCAAACATTAGAAGAGCTTCAAAATGTAAAAATTGGAACACAACAAAAAGATACAGTCATGAAGGAAAACCAGGCTACTGTCGATTTGCCTCCTTCTTCTCACGAAACTGACAATACAGAGTCAGAGATTCAGATCAGATTCAGACAGATTAAAGAGAAGAATGAAGAGCTCAAGAATCAAGCTCATTCTAGATTTCTTAAAGAAAAGCCTGGAAACAAAGACAGGATTCTTTTAGCATTTGATTATTCATCCAATAAATTGGTAATGTCATTATTGAAGCCTACAGTGGCTGAGCCAAAATCAGTGGCAGATTATTCCAAAACAGATCTTGAACTGGATGCAGATGCCATTCATGAATTAGATCAAATTGAATTTCATAGGAGCAATACTGAAATGCTATATTCCAAAATTGTCGGTAAAACTATGAAATCAATTAGGCTTGAGAAAACAGTGCTCAACCTCCAAAATCAAATGAGGTTGGACAAAGCCTCACTGTATGCTAATAATTTAAGAATAAAAGCACTAGAAGATATAGTGATTGAAGCAGGGGGTGACCCAGCCAACATTGACGGGGCAAAAGTCTTAATTAAACAGAAAAATGAGGATATAGCTGCTCTTAGAAAATAGTTGAAGTTGCCTCAAAGTGAAAACTCTCAAGAAAAAGAAATTCTACAGCAAAAAACAGAGAATGATGATTTAAAGGAGCTTGTACATCAAATGTCAGGTCAGATAAAAACAATGGAAAGTCAAATGGAAGCTCTAATGAAAGAGAATGAAGAACTAAGAAAAGCACAACCAATGGTCATTCCTACAGTGATCCCCACTGTAAACACTACTATACCATCTACTTTGGCAGAACACTTGGCACCGAACGGAGTACTGCCAACTGCAGTGCCAATTACTTCTCTAATCTCTGCCTCTTCTTCTTCATCCTCACAGAGGACCACACCACAAGACCAAGATAAAGAGATTCTTAGTTTGATAAGCACTATTAAAAATTTGGAAAAATCCAAAAATGATGCCTTGACTACTTCTAGAGGACATGAGCAAAGGGCTGATCGACTACAAGAACAGGTAAAGATTCTGCAAGCACAAGTAAATCTTACAGATCAAGTGGCCTTTATAAAAAGTCATTTATGGACCAAAATTATTGATGCCATTCATTCTCAATGGCCTTCAATTCGGATAATTTATGAACAGAGGGAGTTACTTCAAGTTGCTAGTGCAGAGATTGACAAGACTAAGAGGGAAATTGACAAAAAACCAGCCCAAGCAATCCAACTCATATCTTTTTTAAACAGTAAAGCCAGGGAAGAGCTGGAAGAATTGAAAATTGTTGATAGAACAAAAACCATTCTTCAAATCAGAAAGGTCCTGAACAAAAGAAACATAATGAGTACTCTAGAGGACCGGTGTAAAGACATGAATTTATCCATCTCAAGATTTTTAGCCAAATACAAAACATTGTCAGAACCAGGTTTGCCTGATATTCACGCATTGAATGACAAGTTAATGCCTCAGAAAGAGTATGATCTAAAAATCAGAAATCATGCAAAAGAGCAAGCCAGACAACAACTGCCTCAAGGATCACCAACAGGCAGAATACTTCTTCAGTATTTTGAAAATCTATTCTTTTTAGATAATGAGATCAGGCATATGTTCACTATAAAGCCTAAATTTTCCAAGTATACAGAGGCAGATGAAAGTTACAGAAAATTGAAGACTATGAATATCCCCTCTACAGAAAAGTGGCAAGAATTCACAGATTTGCTGTGAATTTAATGGATAAAAAACAGGAAATTCACTTGCAAATTCATTTTTTACTGTTACCTCAAATGGTAAAAATACAGGGTTAAAGTGTAGTACAATGACAATCAGTTCAAATTAGAATAATCAGTTCTATTTTTGCTTGTAAAAAGGTAACATCTTGCAAACTGTTTTGCAGCTGTCCCTCTTTTTAAGTTTTCTTTCCTATTTTTGATTAAAACATCATCTCAATTCCTGAGATATTTTGTAAACATTTTTTTGTATAAATACTTCACAATTCAAAGTATTCAGTGTGAATAAATTTTCTCAAGACAACTATAGTTCGTGCTCTCTACTTGGCATTTTAATGTTTTCTACTTTGTTCGTGCTCTCTACTTGGCCATTGGCCTGTGGGTGATATGGAGTTGTAATTTTGTGCTGAATGTGGTAGTTTTGCAATGTTTCAGCTAATTTATTACCTACAAATTGTGGTCCTCCATCTGTGATTATGTCCCTTGGGAGACCATAGCGCACAAAGATTTGGAAAAGAAACTATACTACAGAGTCCTCTGTGGCTTTTGAAAGTGCCTCTGCTTCGAGCCACTTAGTGACATATTCAGTTGCAACTAGGATGTATGTTTTTTGGTTTGAGGGAGGACTAATAGGGCCAACAAAATCAAGTGCCCAGCGTTCAAATGGTTCAATCACTAGTTGAGGGTTCAAAGGCATTTCATCAGACTGCCCAGGGCGTCCTGCCCTTTGGCAGCTATCACAGGCCTGCACGAATTTTTTGGCATCCTTAAAGATGGTAGGCCAGTAATAGCCTGTTCGTAAAACCTTATGAGCAGTTCTACGGTTCCCAGTTAGATCCCCTTCTTCAATCTTCTTATCTGTAGCTTAAGGATTCTTAAGTGCCCTTTTGCTCAGATTCCATCCACTCCATCAAATCAAGCCTATACATAGCCTTAGAAGGTCACCTATCTTGCCCTTAGCACATTTTCATCTCTGAGCCTTATTTCTTAGTTCTGCTTGCCTAGAGAGTTGACTCCATTGCCCAATATTCTGGTAGATCCTTCTGGTTTACCTTGAAATCTCTTTATTCCCACCAATCTTTTAAAATCAAGCCCAAATACACAATCATAGCTAGCCTAATATCTGTTACTAAAACAAAGCTAAATCATACGGAGAGATCCCTCTCTAGAGTTCAAGAAGGCTAGATCTTGAATTCCCAAAGTGGTTCTTGGTTACCCTTGGTGTTCTTAACTAAAAAAATCCCTATCCCACAACCTGAGAATTACTAGGGTGATAACAGGCCTTGGGGGTATTATGATCCTTGAAGGAAACTCCCACAGCTAGAAGAGTTGACAGAGAAAATTGGATCGAGTAAAAAGGTGTGGCAGGTGGGTTTTACCCTCTACCAATTGTTATGGTGCATATATGATGTGTATTACAGTTTATCTTATAATTTTGTTGAAGTAGCATACAACAATTTACATAGTGATATGAGAACCACTCTCTAGAGTATACATCGATTTCGCACACATGGCTTTTCAGTTGCTTTTTAAGATATATCATTGGTGATGATCACATGATTATATAATGAACCATTAAGTTGAACTATATAATTATTCCTCACAACACATACACAAAGCGTCGCTATTGCGTCGGATGCCTCCAAACGTCGCAATTGCAACTTAGACATTGTGTTACAATTGCGACGTTTGGACGCATCTGTCGCAATAGCGACCCCGTGGAGAATAGGGTCGCCATTGCGACGTCTTCCTTCAGACGTCTCCACTGCGACACTTTGTCTAAGTGTCAGTATTACGACCAATCTCTCTAATCGTCGGTATAGCGACGACTTTGGGCGAGATTGAAAAAATTTGCGGAAATTTCCGACATTTGGTCAAAAGCGTCGGAAGCGAGTGTCGGAATTTCCGCCAAATGTAGTAGTTTAGCGACGCTTAGGGCCATGGTGTCGCAATTGCGACAGGGTTTAGGTGTCGGTATTGCGACAGGTTTCTATAGACGTCGGTATAGCGACTGTTGCGGGCGGGATGGAAAAAATTTGGGAAAATTTCCAACATTTGGTCAAAAGCGTCGGAAGCAAGTGTCGGAATTTCCGCCAAATGTAGTAGTTTAGCGACGCTTTGGGCCATGGTGTCGCAATTGCGACGTATTCCTCCAAACGTCGCAATTGCGACATATTTTAGGCGTCGGTATTGCGACAGCATTCTATAGATGTCGCTATAGCGACGGTTCCGGGCGGGATGGAAAAAATTTGGGAAAATTTCCGACATTTGGTCAAAAGCATCGGAACCAAGTGTCGGAATTTCCGCCAAATGTACTAGTGAATGTTTTATGGTTCCACCACCATATATATTATGAAGCCAATCTGAAATATTTTTGGATTTTGTATATTTCTATGGTCATGAGAGTGTCCTATATCTGATCTCAACACTTAGCTAAGGTGCTCAAACAAACAGAGTCTACGCTATGGCTTAATAACTGATTTTCTTATAGATTTGTAAGACTAAAGAGTTTATAATAGTTTGCTAAGTTATCATAGATTCAATAGGTCCCACCATGATCGCCATTATGTTAGGGTCCTGTGTTTTGATATATTGGCTTACCAAAAGACAAGGCAACATCAGAACCAATCTTTAGAGTTCCAGGATCTAATCCTCCTGTTCTCAGAGAGGGATCTCTCAAATTATTTTTTTGCAAAGGTATCTCTTGTTTTCTTTTAAGTATTGATTTTAGACTAGTTATTAAGTGCAAGTGTTTGTTTGGTTGAATTGGCACAACAGAACGTGAAAGTTCTAGGTAGTATAGATAGAAAGAAGAAGTGTCAGATTCATTGGGAAATGGAGTCAAGAAGAGGTTTAAGGCAAACTCATAAATGGATATGGGATATCAAAGGGAAAATCTAACTTGGCCACAGGATCCTTTAGTTTTGTGAATGAGATGGACATCAATGATTTGAAAAGAGAGTTTGAATTCTCAACAAAGGGAACTTAAAAACATGACTTGAACAATAAAGAGGTATTTGATAGACAGGGCTAACCATGAATTCTACAAACCACACTTTGTTGGCAATATGATGCAGAGTGTTGTCCTTGATGGCAACCCACTTAATGAAGTTGATGGCAACCTACTTGACGAAGTTGTTCTTGACCTGATGAGCTTGCTAAAAAATGTAAATCTGATGTATCTACAATCAGTACAGAAGGTAATGATGAAAGGAATGTTAGTATGTGCCAGAACATGATGAAAAGAGTATGTATCAAGGCATAAGCGGATTTGTCTAGACTAAGTAGCATATGCACGCGAGAAATAACGTGCCAAGTCGCGTATGGGAAAAAGCACTCTAAATTTGTAAAACCAGGGGTAACTACCATGGTTTTGACCCATTGTATTGAATGATGGTTCGCCTATGTGATCTCGTCCAGGAATACCATTGGAAGTTATGTGGTTTTGACTCATGGTATTGATGAAGGGTAACCCTATATAAGGAGAAGAAAATCATTGTGCAAAGGTGTGCATGTGTCTGGGCTTTGATGAATACTTCACTCTAAAGTATATCTGTATGGTTGAACCCTGTTCCTAATTGATAGATCTAAATCTATGATGCACCTATGAACATGATGAAGGCTCAAGATCTCTAGATCTAGAAATGGTGAATGTCAAGGATGATCTGAAAAGAAGTGAAGAAGACCTGGCACAATCCTGTTGAAGAGATTGAAGAAATTTGGGTAAGTTCATAGATCTGGTCTGTACTGCAAAGTTTATCTTTTATAGATCTATACGCAGGTTCGTTTCATGAAAAGCGCGTGTATACGTGGGTCTGTGGAAGGAAAAGCGCATATGCGCAGTTAGGGTTTTTCCCTGGAAAATGCACTGAAGTATACGCAGGTTTGTCTTCTGGAAAGCGCGTATATACGAGGGTCTGATTAAATAAAAACGAGTATTATTTCTGATCTAATGGTTTCTGAAGGTTGAATGTGTTTTTTCATATCTATTCTGAAGTCTGGGTTATATCTGACGTTCTGGTTACAGTGGTCTCACTTTTCTCTTTGAAGCAATAAGCAAGGTATGATTGTTGCTAAGTGAAGGGTTGTGTTGACGCTGTTTGATCTAGTTTGAAAATTGATGAAACATGGTCTGCAGTGGTGCTGAGGGTTGAAGCCTTCAGTCACGGGGTTATAGCTCCCTTCCAGGAGAGGCTGGTAAACGAGAGCAGGGGGTTGTAGCTCCCTTCCAGGATAGGTTGGTAAACGAGAGAAGGTTGTAGCCTTCTGCAGGTGGGTGCCTGCGTGCTGGTTTGAGTCTACACCAGTACATGATTGTAATAATTTTTCTTAATAATAAATTTTGAAGGCTGAAATGACGGCAGCGGTGGTTTTCTCCCGAATTGGGTTTCCACCTAAAAATCCTGGTGTTCATGTGTGTTGCATATGTGTGATGATTATTCTGTTCTGTCTGCACCTGTTTACTATTTCCGAAATATCTGATGAATGAATAATCGAATGATCTGAGTTAAGATTCAAACACATAATTAGATCTCTGGACATATGCGAGTTCTGTAAAGGATATCCGCGTATATACGCTAGTTGCCTTCAGTAAAGTAGCGTATGGGTTTTTAGAAAGGAAAAAGTAAAAGTTTGATTGTCTGCACTAAATACTGATTCACCCCCCCCTCTCAGTATTTTTCCCAACAATTGGTATCAGAGCAGGTCCTTCTGAAAAAGCTTAGCCGCTAGAAGGAAGATCAAGCAAGATGAGCCATCAAGAAGGAACAACATCTATCAAACCTCCGCTCTTCAATGGAAGAAATTTAATCTTCTCGAAAATGAGGATGAGATCCTTTCTTCAGTCTATGGGAGCAGATGTATGGGCCATTTTTGAACAAGGATATCAATATCCAGCTGCTACACCGACAGATCCAACTGAAAGGAAGAATTATGAGTCAAATGCAAAAGTGGTCAACGCTATAACAGGAAGTCTAACAGAACCAGAATTTGTCAAAGTCATGCAGCTGAATACAGCAAAAGAAATATGGGACAAAATCATTCTGAGTTATGAAGGTGATGCAAAGGTAAAAAGTGCAAAACTCCAAACTCTCAGAATTGAATATGAAAATTTAAAAATGCATAGTGATGAGAGTATTGCCAGTTTCTTTTTACGTCTTGATGATGTTGTAAATCGTATGAAAAATCTGGGAGAAACAATAACCGAAACTACTTTGGTTGAGAAAATTTTGAGATCGCTAACGGCAAAATTTGAGTCAAAAGTCTCTGCTCTTGAAGAAAAATAGGATCTTCAAAATCTTACTGTGGTGCAACTTCATGGCATACTGACTGCATATGAAATGAGAAGAGGAGGACCATCTGAAGTCAAAGAAGATGTTTTTAGAGCGTCTACAAAAGGGAAAGAAGTACAAGAAGCAGAAGGATCGGGATATATTTCGGAAGAAGATGAGGCAAATTTTGTAAAGAAACTTCAACTTGGTACAGGACGGTTTAGAGGTAAGCTTCCTTTCAAATGTTTTAATTGTGGAAGAGTTGGTCATTATGCTGCTAAGTGTCCTCACAAAGAAACACCTGCAAAAGGAAAGGAAGTAGCTAGAAATAAGAACAGGTCTAGCACTAGAAGAAGTTACTATACTCATGATGACAGTGATAGGGTATCTGATAGTGAGGAAGAATGTGAACAAGATCTTAGACTTCTCATGGCTTTTGAATCTAAAGAAGAAATGATACTTTTGTGGATGCTCTAGTGGACAATAACTTTCTTGAAGAGAACAATCAACTCAAAATACACTTAGAACAAAGCAGAATTCTCTTAGAAGAATATAAAATTCTCTTAGAAGAAAGGAAAATAACCATCGAGACTCTGGAAAAGCAGGTTGAAGAGGCAAAGAAATACAATGAGAAATTAGAATGTGAAGTGGTAAGTGTAAGAAAAGAATTTGAGAAAGCAAAGACTCTGAATTTCAAATTTACTAAAGGATCTGAAACCTTAGATGAGATTATCAAGGTACAACGTTCTCCTCTTATAAAGACAGGTCTTGGATATATTGGAGAATCTTCTCAAGCTTCAGCACCAAATTATCTAAAAGCAGCTATAGCTGGTTTACAAAATTCTGCCACTCAGCAAGGGAATAAAGAATCTTTACAGGTAAAACATGATCATCTTAATGCAAGGAACACTAACAGGAATATCTTTCAAAGAAGCCCCAATCAACAGGTAAATTCAAGTAGAAGATTTCATGATCGTAGAAATTTCTTCTTCAATGGACAATGTTTCTCATGTCACAATTTTGGCCATAACGCTGCTCAATGTGTTGCATATAAAACCATCATGACAAGAGAAGCAACAAAGAAAAGGGTTGATATTGAAACAAAGAAGAATACCTATAACAACTTGTATCCTCTTCTAAATGAAGTTGAATTTGCTTATTGCAATAACTATGGGCATGAAGAATCTGAATGCAGGAGCAAAGTTCAGCCAAAGGAGCATCTTCCTTCAAAATCCAAAATATGGAAAAAGAAGGAATCACAGGTTGAAAATTGTGGCATAGCGTTATTTGCGGAAGGTGAAGAAAATCAATGGTACATTGATAGTGGATGCTCGAGACACATGACAGGTGATAAACACAAACTTCGTGCATATAGTGCTCTAGAAAAGGAAAAGAAAGTTACCTTTGGAAATGATACTCCTGCTGTAATTAAAGGAAAAGGGTCTATGTTTCTAAAAGAAAAGGTGAAGGCTAATGATGTCATGTATGTGGATGGATTAAGGCATAATCTGTTAAGTGTACGTCAAATGTGTGATCAAGGAACTGAAGTTGTCTTTAGTTCAAAAGAATGTGTGGTTCGTGATCTTGATACAGGTAAAACAATTATAAAATGAAAAAGAACTCCAAACAACCTGTATGTATTGAAGAATTGCAAAGAACAATGTTACTTGAGTAAATCTTCAGAAAACTGGCTATGGCATAGAAGTTTGGGGCATCTAATCTTCTCTCAAATCAACAAATCAAGCAGACTTAATGTTGTTCATGGTCTTCCCAATATTTCTCTACCTGAAAGTATCATATGCAAATCCTGTCAATTCGGTAAGCAAACTAGAGTGCAATTCAATGCCAAGGAAGGATCGTCAAGTAAGCCTCTTGAACTCATTCATACTGACATATGTGGACCTATGAGGAAAAAGTCACCACGTGGTGAAGAATACTATATCTTATTCATTGATGATTTCTCTAGAATGTGTTGGATTGGGTTGATCAAACAAAAAGATGAAGCATTTGAAAATTTTCAGATCTTCAAAGCGCTGGTTGAAAATGAATTAGATCTAAAAATCAAGTGTCTTAGATCTGATCGAGGAGGAGAATATACATCAAATGAATTCTTTGAATTTTGTGAACAAAATGGCATAAAAAGACAGTTTTCTGTAGCAGGAACTCCACAACAACATGGCGTAGTAGAAAGAATGAATAGAACAATTCAACAAATGGCTAGAGCTATGCTTGATGATTCCGGAAAACCTGACATTTTTTGGGGAGAAGTAGCTCACACAGTAGCAAATATTCTTAACAAGGCACATGTTTTGGTAAATAGTGACAAAACTCCATATGAACTCTGGTATGGTAATTCTCCCTCTGTGAAACATTTTAGAGTTTTTGGAAGTAAATGCTTTATCAAAAATAATGATGAAAAACTTGGCAAGTTTGAACCTAGATCAGATGAAGGAATACTTCTTGGTTACTCATCTACAAGCAGGGCATACAAATGTTACAATAAAAGGCTTCGAAAGATTGTTGAATGTATTTATGTTGTTAATGATGAGTCTCATGCAGTCCCTAAAGAAGAAAGACAAACAACAGAAGAAGATAATGGTGACTTTTGTCCTTCTACATCAAATAGAAATGATATAGACAGTGGATCCAATGAAGAACCTGAAGATGATTTATCTGGAAAGGCTCCATCCAGATATGTTCAAAAGAATCATCCTGAATCTCAAATTTTGGGAGACAAGGAATCAGGTGTACAAACAAGGAGGACTCTTGTGGGATCTCCTAGCTATCTGGCATTTCTATCCATGATTGAACCACACAATGTCAATCAAGCTAGCAAAGATGAATGTTGGATTCAGGCCATGAATGAAGAACTTGATCAAACTGAAAAGAACCACACTTGGGAATTGGTACCAAGACCACATGATAAAAATGTCATTGGAACCAAATGGATATTCAAGAACAAGCTAAATGAGAATGGGGAAGTTATAAGAAACAAAGCTAGACTGGTTTGCAAAGGGTATACTCAACAAGAAGGTATAGACTTTGAAGAAACTTTTTCTCCTGTAGCTAGACTTGAAGCCATAAGAATGTTTCTTTCTTTTTCAAGTTTTCAACAAATCAAAGTTTATCAAATGGATGTCAAATATGCTTTCCTCAATGGTGATCTAGAAGAAGAAGTTTATATAGAACAACCAGAAGGATTCATTTTGGGAAATGATGAAAATCTTGTTTGTAGACTTAAAAAGGCTCTATATGGTCTCAAACAAGCTCCAAGGGCATGGTATTATCGTCTTGATAAATATCTTCATCAACAAGGATTTTCAAAGGGGTCCGCTGATAGTAACTTATACACAAAAATTGAAAATGATAAACTATTGATTGTGGTTGTATATGTTGATGATATCATTTTTGGAAGTAATGAAGAATCTATGAGTCAGAAATTTGCTTTTGTCATGCAGCAAGAATTTGAAATGTCTTTACTTGGGGAACTAACATTCTTTCTTGGCTTACAAGTGCATCAAACTACAGAAGGTATATTCTTATCTCAAGAAAAATACCTTAAGAAAATTCTGAAGAAGTATGGGATGGAAGAGTGCAAACCTGTAAGTACACCAATGGTAACCGGATGTAATCTCAGTTCTCATGATGATTCTCCCACGGTGAATCAACCAGAATGCAGATCTATGATAGGAAGTCTTCTGTATCTCATTGGGACTAGACCAGATATTATGCATGCAGTTGGGATTGTTGGACGATTCCAAGCCAATCCAAAAGAGTCTCATCTTCAAGTTGTCAAAAGAATATTCAAATATCTACAAGGTACTCAAGACTTTGGACTATGGTATCCAAAGAATGTTGATCTTACTCTTCATGCTTATACTGATGCAGATTGGGCTGGAAATGTTGATGATCGGAAAAGCACAAGTGGTGGTGCATTCTATATGGGGCCCCGGTTGGTATCTTGGTTCAACAAGAAGCAAAGCTCTATTGCCTTATCTACAGCAGAAGCAGAATATGTGGCTGCTACATCATGTTGCACTCAACTTCTCTGGATGATGCAAACCTTACAAGACATTCAAATCAAATGTTCACCTCCTATCTCCATTATGTGTGATAATACAAGTGCCATCAGTATTTCAAAGAATCCTGTTATGCATTCCAAGACCAAGCACATTCCCATCACGTATCACTTCTTACGTGAGCAAGTGCTTGAACAAAAGGTGAAGTTGGAGTATGTTCCCTCCAAAGAACAAGTTGCTGATATATTTACCAAACCTATGCCCAGGGAAGCATTCGAATATCTCAGAAAGAAGCTGGGAATGGTCTCTTCCTCTCAGAAGATCAGATCTGCTTAATTTCAGAAGATTAAATTGGATACACGGGTTTCCTGAAAGACAGTCGCGTATATACGCGAGTTCGTACACAGAAAACCGCGTATGGGTGGTTGCTGACAAAGTTTCTGGGTCAGCATTCTTCAGCACAAGCTATGGTGCTGTTTGGTATCTCTAATGTTGTATGGATTCTCTGGTGATGTTTTAGCTCTTATATTTCTGTTTCATTCTCTGATATTGGGTGAAGATGCCTTGATGATTGGCTATTGAAAGTGGTCAGGTTTCTCAAGCTAAGGAGGAGTTTTGGTCATATTGAAATGATGCACAGTTTTAGGGGGAGCATTAGCCTGGTTGAGAATAATGCATTATTGGCATTATGATGGTTCTGAAACTTGATCTCTCTCTTGAGGTCTTTTTGGTTTTGGTTGTGAAAATTCATACTTGTAATTTTATGAAAAGGTCATGTTGAGACCCATGATGTAAATTGTAATATTCAGTCATATAAGGATTTGTTCAAATGTGTAAACATTTGAGTCGCATATGTAAATCCACTTGGTTGGATCTTTGATGTAAGTATGAGTCTTGGTGATAGGAAGGTCATAGAGTCATGTACTTCATTGAAAAATATGTTTGAAGATTCAACATGAACTCAGGGGGAGCATGGTAACTTCAGTGCACATCAGATCTGCAGAGCTCTTATGTCTACATGAGGAGAAAAACCTTGTGTTGGTTTTGATCCACCCTTTGCCCTTGATGTCAAAGGGGGAGAGTGACATGGTGTTTGAATCAGGGGAGAATATCATGAATAATGGTTATGCTTAATGTATCTATCTGTTATGGTGATCAAACACCATCGTGGTTGCCATCAAGTCCAAAGGGGGAGATTGTTGGCAATATGATGCAGAATGTTGTCCTTGATGGCAACCCACTTGATGAAGATGATGGCAACCTACTTGACGAAGTTGTTCTTGACTTGATGAGCTTGCTAAATAATGTAAATCTGATGTATCTACAATCAGTACAGAAGGTAATGATGAAAGGAATTTCAGTATGTACCAGAACTTTGATGAAAGTATGTGTCTCAACGCATATGCGGGTTTGTCTAGGCGAAGTAGCGTATGCACGCGGGAATTAACGTCACAAGTCGCGTATGCTCAAATGCGCTCTAAACATGTAAAACAAGGGGTAAATAGCAGGGTTTTGACCCATTGTATTAAGCGCTGGATTGTCTATGAGATCCCGTCCAGGAATACCATTGGAAGTTGTGTGGTTTTGGCTCATGGTATTGATAAAGGGTAACCCTATATAAGGAGAAGAAATTCATTGTGCAAGTGTGTGCATATGTCTGGGCTTTGATGAATACTTCACTCTGAAGTATATCTATATGGTTGAACCCTGTTCCTAATTGATAGATCTGAATCTATGATGCACCTATGAACATGATGAAGGCTCAAAATCTCTAGATCTAGAAATGGTGAATGTCAAGGATGATCTGAAAAGAAGTGAAGAAGACCTGGCGCAATCCTGTTGAAGAGATTGAAGAAATCTGGGTAAGTTCATAGATCTGGTCTGTACTGCAAAGTTTATCTTTTATAGATCTATACGCAGGTCTGTTTCATGAAAAGCGCATGTATACGCGGGTCTGTGGAAGGAAAAGCGCGTATGCGCAGTTAGGGTTTTTCCCTGGAAAATGCACTGAAGTATACGCGGGTTCATCTTCTGGAAAGCGCGTATATACGCGGGTCTGATTAAATAAAAACGCGTATTATTTCTGATCTAATGGTTGTTGAAGGTTGAATGTGTTTCTGCATATCAATTCTGAAGTCTGGGTTATATCTGACATTCTGGTTATAGTGGTCTCACTGTTCTCTTTGAAGCAATGAGCAAGGTATGATTGTTGATAAGTGAAGGGTTGTGTTGAAGCTATTTGATCCAGTTTGAAAATTAATGAAACGTGGTCTGCAGTGGTGCTGAGGGTTGAAGCCTTCAGTCAGGGGGTTGTAGCTCCCTTCCAGGAGAGGCTGGTAAACGAGAGCAGGGGGTTGTAGCTCCCTTCCAGGATAGGCTGGTAAACGAGAGAAGGTTGTAGCCTTCTGTAGGTGGGTGCCTACGTGCTGGTTTGAGTTTGCACCAGTACATGATTGTAAGAAGTTTTCTTAATAATAAATTTTGAAGGCTGAAATGATGGCAGCGGTGGTTTTCTCCCGAATTTGGTTTCCACCTAAAAATCCTGGTGTTCATGTGTGTTGCATATGTGTGATGATTATTCTGTTCTGTCTGCACCTGTTTACTGTTTCTGAAATATCTGATGAATGAATAATCCAATGATCTGAGTTAAGATTCAAATACATAATTAGATCTCTGGACATACGCGAGTTCTGTAAAGGATATCCGCGTATATACGCTACTTGCCTTCAGTAAAGTAGCGTATGGGTTTTTAGAAAGGAAAAAGTAAAAGTTTTATTGTCTGCACTAAATACTGATTCACCCCCCCCCCGTCTCTCAGTATTTTTCCCAACACACTTTAAGCAAATGATGACTTCAAGACAACTTTTAAAATGAAATCTAAGATTCGGGAGCACATCCTATTTCCTCAAAGATTTGATTTCAAAGGACTTAGAAAACATTAAAGATTCACTAATAATTGCAGTCATAGAAGAGGGAACACCTAACACATCTATTATCACAACTATAAAGACCTTTAAAACAATTGTTCAAGTAGGGACAAAGGGTATGATCGAAACAAACCTCCTTGGCTAACTATAAACAATGATACTTCGAAGGGAGACTTCAAAAATAGTTTTCAAGTGGCAGCAGACAAGCAGGGAAAACCATAAATCATGCTAAAACCAAATATTTGAACTATTAGAGAAAGAAACAAGCATGAGGACTAAAGAGAAAGATTAAAGACTCTAAAATACCTCAGTAGAAGAAAACATAAAACAGTGAAGGATAAACAGGTCTAAGGTGCTTCCATGAGTCATTTCTTAGCCTAAACTTTTCATCCTACTGTAGTAAGAATTTATGAAACATAATGAAAATAGGAAAAACAAGAGACAGTTCAGAATACATCACCAACAGCCAACCTCAGGGGTCCAATGATATAGCCTTCTGTTGACGGGAAAATTCGTCCAGCCAACAGTAGGGGATCTCCCCGGTAAAAAGTCCTAATTAGACCTTAAACCGTTTGGAGTAGGGATCCCGTTCGGGGTGTGGGTCCGGCAACCATTTAAGACGCCTTCCCTTCTGTCTCAAAAGAACCTGATTGAACATGCGGACACACACTCATCCACATGATACAGAATACATGACTGACGCATTAAAAATGAATAAAACACTAGTGTAGCTAGGCAATAAATAAAGCATGTTCGCCTAAGGAGATGTTGTTAGCAACACGTCTTTGGGGTACTGCTTGTAAGGTAGTCTGACCACAACAGAAATAGTTCTTTATGGCGAGATGTCCCTTTACTTTCTGAAAGATAAAATGAAATTCTAACAAAATAGTTCATTAATATTCATTAATAGAGAAAATGGTAAACTGAACATCATCAATACAAACACAGATAGCTATGATGCATAAACGATGCTTTTTTAAAAGGGCAGCTTCATTAATCAAAAGATGTTCTGAAACTGTATGAGGAAATACACTTAGTGTTCACGCAGTAAAACACATCATCCAAACAAAGGGGTTGTAACAAGTATCTGTATTCACATGTATAACAGTATAATCTTTTAATACAATGTAATGTAGCTCTCTTGAGTCTTCAAAAAGAAAAATCCCTTTACATTTTCCCCGTAGGGAGTTTTATAGCACAAAAATTACCCTTTGGGCTTCCCGACTTTTCGCCTACCTGCCTGTTGTGTTGCCACGCGACCTTAGAGAAGTTGCAACTTGCGACCTGTCTGGTATGTGCGACTTGCGACCTGGGTAGACAGTGCGACCTGCGACCTAGGCGGACAGTGCGACCTGCGACCTACCTCCAACTGTTGTTCATGACTTGCTGCTACCGGGCCGCAGAGATGGACGTGCAATGTTGAGGTCAGGGGCGTCAATCTGCTGCTCCTTGAGAAAGTCTCGCCATGTCTGGTACTCTGCTGCTATGGGGGAAACCAGAGGGACCTCCTCCTTCAACCGGTGCATACATTCCAAAGCATTTGGCACTAAGGTTTCCTTTTTCTGTGAGATTTGGTTTGAAAGCGAGGCAAGATTGGTATAAATCCGAGCTGGAGTGGCAATAAACTGACTCAGATGTTCTTGAGATGCTAAGGGCTTGGGTGCAGCAGCGGCTTGCCTGATAGGCTGCAGAAATGACTGGATGTCCTAATCCACTTGCTCCCAGGCTTTCTCTTCGTCCAGTGACCCGAGAGACGGAATGTGGTGCAAAGTGTGCATCGAGTCGATACCGCTGATCAAGTGATCATATGAGGACATTACCTTGTCTAGGTCCTTAGATAGTTTGTCTTTAGATTGCATCGCCATACAGAGCTGAACCTTAGCATCCTGTGTGTGAATCCAATCCCTCTTGGGCAAATTTTCGGGTGCCTGAGGGTATTGTGCTGTCCAGCCCATTATCCTGTCTAAGGCCTTTGAGGCCTCCCTGAGCTGCTCATGATTTTGCTTGGTTTCTGCTCATGCTCTTGCCAGTGGGACGACTGTTTGTTTGATGGTGAACATTTCTCCATACACCTGCCTCATGGTTGCTTCTAATACTTCACACTCATTGAAAATGGCCAGGGGGACTTCATTTACTGGTGGAGTCTGATTTCGTAGTTGTTGAATTTCTGCTCTCAACTCTGCTTTCTCCTGTTCTGCTCTTTTCTCGCGCTGCTCAGCTGCTTGCAGTCTATTTTGAATAGAGACTATTTCTCTCCTCATTCTGGTCACGTTCTCTTCCGTGGCTGCTGCAAAGGCAGTACCCGCCGATGCTATCATCACAGGATTAGTCTTGGTATCAAGGACTATGTCTTTGGTTGTTGCAACTGTGGATGTGGCGGAGGGACTTTGCGCCAGCGAACTTCTTTTCTCTTGTCGGATTTTGAAAGAGAATTGATCGAATGTGAGTCTGGTAAGGTCAAATACATCCTCTTCCTACCCCCGGGGAGATCTAACATCTGAGAGCTTGGTACTGCCCTGAGGTACCTCGAGGGGAGTTACCTCGATGTCTTCTAGCATGTCATCCTCCCTCTCTTCTATGTCCTTCTCCTCTTCTTCCTTTCGCCGGCATTCATCTTCTGCTGCTGCTTCTCTTTCGGCCTTCTTCTTCTGCTCAGCAACAGCAGCCTGTTCGGCCTTCTTTTGGCATTCAGCCTCTGCTTTGTCTAGTTCTGCCTTGAGTGCACGTTCTGCTGCGGCCTCTGCCTCCTTTTCCTCCTTTTCTTTCCTGGCCTCTTTAGCCTGCTTCTTCTTCTGTGTTGCCGTTGCACTCTTCTAGCGTGCTTCCTCATCTTCCTTTATCTTCTTTTCCCTTTCTTGCTGGGCTTTTTCTTCTGCTTCCTTCTGTTGGATGGATGTGGTAAGCCCTGTGTTGGTCCATGATTTCTTGGGTAAAGAGGAAGAGGAACCTCCTAGCTGACAACTTCTGTCTTCTAGGTTCTGATCATCTGGATCTTCTTGTACCACGTCTACTCCCGGAGCAAATTGTCTCTCAGCATTATACCAGTTCTTTCTCTCATCTTCTGCCGGGCGCTCAATGTGCTGATAAGTCCATTTGAATTTGGCTTTCAGGCAGTGCTAAGGAACTTTTCTCTCTGGGTCATATGTTCGGTGTTCTAGCGCCCCGATCTGATAACTTCTCATTTCTTCTACCTCCGCTGCTACTTCCCTGAAGTCTTTAACTGTGCATGCGCTAATGGTGAGGGGTAGCGTGGGCCACGGCTTCTTTTTGCCTTTAGACAGGATGCTGGAGAAGCCGTGGGACATTTGAAAGCATACCTCCTAAATAAGCATTTTGTCTGTAACAAAGCAAGGCATAGCATGTGGTGCCTTGTAAGTTCCGAAGACTCGAATTAAGGTGTATCCAGGGAAAGGGAACCAGTGTGCCACTTTGACTAGGGTCTCCTTGGCCCGCCAAGACATGCAGGGGGCGTCCTGGCCAAATAAGTGTCTATATAGAGAGGGGATAAATATTTGGGAGATCTGATCTATGTCCTGTTTGTATTTGAACTCCCAAAATACCCTGATCTGCAGATGAATTGCACGCGACTGCTCGGAATCCCAGTTGTGTGCCCATTCCTCAAAGTGTACTCTTGCGCAGACAACATCCAGTAGGTAAGAGGCCACGTAAAATTCGGCGGGCATTCCCTCATCTGGGGCCAATGCCGCGTTCAAGTTGGTTTGCATAGAAGTCATCAATATATCGGCCCAGTTGAAACGGGTGCCATGTGTTGTCACATACTCCATGATAGTAGCCCAACTACCGCTGAAGGTGGAGCAATCCGAGCGCCCGTAAAGCCTACAAAGCATGGTGGCGACCAATTTATAAACCTTTCTCAGGCTAGCCACCGGATATTCTTGGTCTTTCTTGACCTTGAACTTCTCGGGCTCCGCCCACCATTGTCTAATAGTGTCAACTATCAGAACAGCGTGAGCAATAGCCCATTCTGGAGTGAAATACTCATCTGGGCGAGGCAATGAGTAATAAACATGGTGTCAACTACTAGCGTATGAAAAGCTTCTGTATTTGTCTGGATCACAAAGTAGGGTCGAGTCGAGTCTTTGTATGATCCAGTCTATGACCTCCGGGCATGAAAATATGGCTGGATGCGCCCCTGCCAGATGCAGCTTGGACTTTTTGACTGCTAAGTATATTTCCCGGTCTGGGAGATCTTCTGGGAATTCTTCTACTGGTGTGGCAAACTCCTGATACACTTGGTACCACCTCATGCTGTCTTCTTTTGCAAAGGTACATAGTGTATCCCTATATATTGGGGGTGGGGATACCGCTTCCAACTCGTCAATTTCTTCCACCACCTGCTTGTCCTTCTTCCGAGATAGCGGGGGTGCCATGTCACTAGAGTCTGATAAAACAGGTATGCACTCTATGTCTTCTTGAAGTTCACCTGTCAAATTCATAAAGGAATCCCAAGATAAGAACGACATCATGATATAAAACCAGTTACAGTTTAGTGATGAAATTCAGCTGAGACACATGTAAAACTGGGTTACTGGTTTACTAGGTCGCAGGGTCGCGAATTGCAAGAAGGGGTCTAGGCGCGACCTTGCGACCTTGCGACTAGGTCGCAGGGTCGCTGAGTCGCAAATTTCGAACACAGAGGACGAATGCGACCTGGCGACCTGGCGACTAGGTCGCTGGGTCGCAACTCTCAGGAATATTGGGAAATGCGACCTAGCGACCTCGCGACTAGGTCACTGGGTCGCAGGTCGTGATAAAGCTTGCCGGGGGGGTTTTGCGCGCGCGCGGCCGTGAACTTCCTTTTCTCCCTCCTTTTGAATATTTACAAGCTAGCTGAGTCCAGACAGAGCTGAGGAATGGTTTTAAGAGCAAGGGACAAGGCCATGAGAGTTTGAACCGGAAATGTGGTGAGGTTGGTCATTTGTGGAGCAAACAGATTCACAAAACACTTAAAAATATAAAAGATCAGACAAATGGCAATTTAAAGGCCTAAGGGAACATGGGTTTGGTAAGAAATGCATCATAATGGAAACAGCAGGAGGAAATGGCAACTTACCCGGGAAAATAGCGCCAGTCGAGCTGTCAGAGGCGTTTTCTTTCAAATCGCTGAATGTGTAAAATGCGACCTGGCGACCTCCCTTACATAGAAAGTCGCACGTGCGGGCAATAAATGCGGGTCGCTAGGTCGCAAATCGATTAATTCCAGAGTTTTGCGACCTTGCGACCTTGCGACCTTGCGACCTGGCGACCTGGGGTCGCTGGGTCGCAGTTTTCATGAAAATTGGATAATTGCGACCTGGCGACCTGGCGACTTAGCGACCTGGGGTCGCGGGGTCGCGGGGTCGCATTTTCCGTTAAAATTGGGGATTTGCGACCTTGCGACCTAGCGACCTGGGGTCGCGGGGTCGCAAGGTTGCGAGGTCGCGGTTTTTATCAACTATTTAACTTTGCGACTTGGTGACTTAATAGTTTCTCTTTAGTTTCAAGGGGCTTCAAAAATTCGAAATGGTGGTCTTTTTTGGAGGGTGTTGTAGGGGCTACAACAAATGGCGTTCCTTGTAGGACGAACTCGAGTCTGCGGTGATGATTGATCTTGGCGAGGGGCGGGGGGAGGGACGGTCCTATGCTGACTACTTTCTTTTACCTTGTGGTTGACATTTCCTAACCTTTGGCACCTAGCTGGGCTGCTCAATCTGCTAGCCTGTTTGGGCGTCATTCAACCAAATTCACTTCTTCAGGTCTCCGGACTGGAAGGGTTGGAGAACTCCAGGCGGCTACAGGGTCTGGTACAATTATTTTGTCCTCAGCGTGTTGCTTCGTTGCCAGCGAACCTCTCGGCCCCATCGGAGTCACTGCCTAGGAATCATGAACGTTGCTCCGCTGCCAGCGAGCCTGGTCAGTACCCCGGCGGAGTCGTTACATTACCTCTCTGCGCAGGAAGCCTTTCTCAATTCTTTACCCTTTATTAGTGTGCTATTGCACTTATTTTGAATGTGCCTGCGGCACTTATTTAGATGTGCTCGTGGCACTTATTTGAGATGGCAATTTAGCCTGGGCGGATGAGGGATCCCGACTTATTTTTCTTGCAGAGAGGTTGTTCCTGGTCTGGTGTGAGGACTTTGGTTTTTCCCAGACACCCTGTTGTAGCATAGAGTACCTCTTTTCCCTTCTGGTCTGGTTACCACTATACTGCATTTTCTTTTGCGGACACCCTCTCAGACTGGCGAGGCAAGCTTTCCCGCTTGATGGCTCTGGCTCGGTGATATGTTGCCTTTAGTTGCAGAGAACAAGCAAGCTTTTGTCGCCTTTGAGTCTATCGGAAAAGGCTTTCCATCAGCATAGAACCTGTTGTAGTGTGCCAATTGCGTGGCTCTAGCAAATCCTTCCTTTAAACTTTATTTGATTTTTCTTTTATTTATTTATTTATTTTTAAACAAAGGTGAAACAAGAAACTATGGTAAAAAATAAGATAGCCCTCCAAGGGCCGCTAAGTGAAATAGTGTTTGAGGTCATGCCCGTTTACCGGGAGGACCTCAACTCGTCCTTCAAGGGTTTGCAATCTAAAAGTGTGGGATCCTAACTTTTCCTTAATTTGGAAAGGGCCTGTCCATAGTGCTTGGAACTTGGAATGTTTTCCCTTATCCTCATGAGCTTTGTCCCATTTTAGGACCAGGTCTCCTACCTCAAAATTCTTATTCCCTGCGGATTTTTTATCAAACCATCTTTTGATTTGGCTCTGATGGATGGCAAACTTTTCCCGGGTCTTTTGCCTTTCCTCCTCCAACTTCATCAGGGTGTCGATTCGAGTCTGCAGGGTAGAGCATGGAGTACCATGACATTCTTGGGAGAGTTGAAGGGCAGAGAGAGACAGATGAGGAGGAAGCACCGCTTCTTTTCCATACACGAGAAAATATGGGGAGGTGCCTAAAGAGGACTTGGGAGTGATACGGTCAGCCCATAGTGCATTGTGAAGAGCATTGTGCCAGTTGCGCTGGTGGGATAGCAGGGTCTTCTTAATAATACGGATAAGATTCTTGTTAGTGGACTTAGCTAATCCATTTCCCTGGGGATAGTAATTTGCAGAATGTTTCAAAATAATACGACTTTCCAGCGCAAAATCATATAATTTAAAAGATGAGAAATAAGTTGCATTATCGAAAACTAAAGAAGTTGGAATGCCAAACCTGGTAATGATGGAATGTGTGAGGAATTCTATTACCTCCTGATCGTTGATTCAGCGTAAAGGCGTTGCCTCAACCCACCTGGTGAAATAATCAGTAGCTGTAAGGATATACCGATGTTGCTTAGAAGAGTGAGGTGTGATTTCACCAATTACATCCAAACCCCACTGTTGGAAAGGTTCCTCTACTGCTACTGAGAGTAAGGGGGTGGCTGGCCATGCTTCTCGGTTGGCGAACTTCTGGCATTGAATGCATTTCCGAACATATGCATGCGCATCTCTGAAAAGAGTAGGCCAGTAGTATCCTGTGCGCATTATCTTATGGGCAGTAGTATCTCCGGCAAAATGACCTCCAGCTGGTCCGTCATGCAGCTCAGTTAAGATTCTCTCTGCTTCGTCAGTTTCCAAGCAGCGTAACAAGACCCCATCGTGGTGTTTCTTGAACAACTTACCTTGGATCAGTTGGTGAGATGCAGCTTTGAGTCTTATTGCGCGTTTCTGCCGGGCGGTAAGAGCAGGGTCCATGGTGCCTTGGGCCAAATATCTTGAAATGTCAGAATACCAAGAAAGGCTACTCTGCTGAGGCACATGGTCACTCTGATACATGTCAATCTCTTGTTCCCAACATTCCTCTTCAATTTCATGAGCACTTGCAGCCTCCGCGGCCATTTGGCATAAGCCCTGTCCTTTAACGGTATGTGCCGGTTTAAATTCTAAATCGTATTCTTGCAAACACGCTACCTAGTTGCCTCGCCTTTCACCTAGCTCTTGCTGTACGAAAAGTGAGCGGACAGCTGGGTGTGGAACAAAAACCGTAACATGATTTTTCAAGATGTAGGGCATAAAATGCTTGACCGCTTTGTAGACCACGTAGGCTTGCTTATCGATTTCTGGATAATTCAACTCCGCTCCTTGTAGACTGGTGCTCATGAAAGAAATGGGCCGTTCATTGTTGTTACCATCTTTCTGCGTAAGGACAGTGACAAGTGAGGAATCTGAAGCAAAAGTATATAGGATAAAGCCTTTGCCAAAATCGGGACTTTGGAGGGAAGGGGCTTCAGCTATAGCTTGTTTGATTTTGTCAAAGGACTCCTTTTCCGGCAGGTTCCACTGAAACATCACATTCTTTTTTATCATTCCCTGCAGTGGCCTAACTATTTGGGCAAAATCAAAGATGAATTTACGGACGAAGTTTATTTTCCCCAAGAAAGATTGTATCGCTTTCTTGCTGTTCGGGGGAGGAATCTGAGCGATGGCTTTCGCCCATTCTGGATCAACTACAATGCCTTGCTTGGTTATAATGTGGCCTAGCAGGTTACCCTCTGCCACAACAAAAACACTCTTTTTAGGATTGAGTGAAATTCCGTACCTTCTGCACCTCTCGAATATTTGTTTGAGGTGGCGCAAATGATCGCCCCTGCGTTTTGAAAATACAGTGACGTCGTCTAAATAGACCACCATGCTCTGCCCTATCAAACCACAGAATGCTATATCCATGGCTCGTTGGAAGGTTGCCCCCGCATTGATCAATCCAAAGGGCATGAGTCTGAAAGCGAAGGTTCCCCATTTGGTCCGGAAGGTAGTTTTCAATCTGTTTGGCTCAGCTACTAGTACCTGGTTATAACCAGAAAAGCCATCCAATAGGGAGAACATTTCAGACCCAGACACTGCTTGCAATATTTGTTCCATGGGTGGCACCGGGTAGTTGTCTTTGTTCGAGGCCCGATTCAGATTACGGAAATCTACGCACAAGCGGATCTCGCCAAACTTCTTCCGTACCGGTAACAAATTGGATACCCACGTGGAGTGACGAACTTTAAAAATAATGCGTGCATCCAAGAGTTTCTTGAGTTCTTTTAGAATCATTGGTTCCAAAGCTGGATGCACTTTTATGAGTTTTTGTTGAAAGGGCTTAACGCCTTCCTTTACGGGGATTACGTGCTGAATGATCCGGGTATCGTATGTACGTAGATCTTCATACGTCCAAGCAAATACATCTCGATACTTCCGGAATAACTGGGTGAATGCCCGTGTCTCCTCATCACTACAGTCTTTGCCGAGGTTAACGAACTTTGGGTTCTCCTCTGACCCCAAGTTTACTTGTCGATGTGCCAATATGGAACTTTGCACTTTGGTGTTAGGGGGGCCGCGGAATCGGCTTTGTAGATCGAAGAGCTTTTCTAAAGACACCACCTTCTTGGGCATGGAGTTCTCTTTACGTTCATCGCGTTCTTTCTACAAAGCATGATCATGCTCTGCCTCATCTATCGCTGTGTCTTTGAATACTTCAGTATTTAACATAAAGTCCAAGATCTGCTGATCATCATCAAAAACGCGTAGGTTAGTGATGTTATCTGGCACAAAGGGTCTATATAAAACTTCAATAGAAAAACCGTCCCTCAACGGGGTAAACCTAGCAGCAGCATTAGCCAGAGTATCAGCTGCTGCATTGTGCATTCTAAGAACAGATCTAATTCCAAATGCATCAAAACCAGAAATCAATCGCCATACCTCTTGTTGATACGTCTTTAAATTTGGAGATAAACAGTGAATAGTGTTGCGTACCTGGCGAGTGATAATCTCAGAATCTCCAATTACCTGTAAGCATTTCACCTGCAAATCCAGCGCTTTCTTAAGTCCGAGGATTAACGCTTCGTACTCAGCAGTGTTGTTCGTGCACTGGAATTCTAGCCGGCATGAGATTAAGTATTTATTCTTGTGAGGGTCAAGCAATATGCAACCAGCACCAACTCCATCATGGGTCTTGGAACCGTCATAATACAATGTCCACATATCACTTTTCGGCTCCTTCGGGATAACAGGTAGTGGAGGGGTTTCTGCTGGGTGTAAGACAGAGGTGACTTGCTCCTCTGCGACAAGTGCTAGTTCAGATTGGACCTCGGGGCCTACGGGAGACTGAGGGGGCTGGTAGCATCTGAATAAGGCTTCCAGAAAACACATACCAAGCTCCTCTTGGGCAAAGCTGATGGGTTCATTAACGACATCCAAATCAGTCACGATGTGTTTCATATATGGTTCACTTTTGACCCTGATTTGATTATTCTGCCCCTTGTAAGGAAGCCATAAATGATACCAATCGGTGTCGAAATAGCCTTGTAACTTGCTGGACCAGTCTCTGCTAAGCAATAGACCACATGCTTCAGGAATGTCTACAACCACAATATCAATACATTGATGGACCCTAGAATCTAACGACAGGTGGATGATGACATTATTCAACTCTCCTACGGCTGGCACCTGTGATCTATCGAGTTGTATGATTTTTGCATCAGTTTTCTCTGGGCGAATGTTAAGCTTCTTACAGACAGATAAAGGCATGACGTTTGTAGAGGCACCAGAGTTGACTAGACAGTTGTGGACATTGAAGTTAAAAATCTCGAAGGATAAAAGGAAAGGAGGTGTGGATCCTCTTGAGTTGGTATTGATGGCGTTTACTATGGACTGTACATCCAGACCAGCTTGCGCAGATGTGTTGCTCGCAGCCTTCGTAGCCAAAGTATTTGCGAAAGCCTTTAGAATGAGTTCCTTTTGGTTAGTAATGCGGGCCAGCTCATAGAGAGAAATGTTTGCTCTTGTTTTCTTCATATCCTCAACAATGTTATAGCTAGATTCTGGTTGAGGGCTAGGCTCGGTAGAGGTATTTGAGGGTTCTGTCGGGAGTTTACCCTTTTGACTTGCTCGGGTAATGTTGTTTGTGGGCTTCTCCGGAGCAGATTGTTTTTCGTTTCCTGGGGGCAGAATTTTCCTTAGAAAAGCCCTTTTCTTGTCTTCATAAGATTGCTCGGGAACAAGTCCTTTGCTCCTTAGACTATAATTCCGCAAGGGCTGGTCTTTGGGAGTATCTTCCATGTTGATATCAATGGAGGTGAGGTTGCCCTCACCTCGAATTATGTCAAAAGCAAGGATAGAGGATCCCGGTTCTTCGTTCGAGGGCGGATCCTCATCGTGATCTGAGACATCATCTTCCGTCATATCCCCTGAAGTTTGGTCATCTAAAAGCTGATTAACTACTGCTTTCATGCTGCCAATCCATTGAGGGCACGTTTTTTCAGAGTGGGTAGCTTGGTGGAAAGAATAGAAGTTATCTTTCCCTATCTCTTCCACATTGAGGGCAGTATTCAGGTTAGACGGAGGTCTGTTAGTGTTGGGATTACTCTTTCTGAAGAAAGGTTTGGGTGGTTTAGAGTTAGTCATGGATTCTGCGCCCTTTCTCTTTAGGTCAGTGACTTCATTCGTTAAGAGCTTAAGGGTTTTTGCCATGATTTCAAAATCAAACGCATCTTTATCCCTATCGGTGGCTTTAGGAGCGGAGGACTGACCCCTTTTTGTGTTAGGCTTGTGATCATCTCTCCCTTCATGATCGATGGCCCCTATCGAAAGCATGTCTTTCTCAACAGCAAGAGCAGCCTCATAATTAGCTGTGAGGGTAGTGTGGGCTTCACGTTTGACGAAAATGGAAATGTCCCTAGGGAGAGCCTTGGTATAGTAGTCAATGGTGATTGAGTCATCCAACGCGAGGTTCGGGGGAAACTTCTGCAGTATGGTAGCGAAGCACTGGTTGAAGTCCTTAACCTTCTCCTTTTTATGACACTTGATAGTGCTCAATTCCGTGAGAAGCATGGAAGGAGTTTTATCTTCTAAAAACTTGTGCAGGAATATGCGACGGAATTGGTCCCATGACATGATAGAGGCACTGGGGAGAGAGCGGTACCAAGTGGCCGCTTTGTTTTCGAGAGTATGGGGAAACAATCGACACGCGACATCATTGGACTAGACTCTCATGATTTGCAGAGACAAATAGAAGCTGCTGATATGATCTTCAGCTAAGGTGCCTTTCTCAGGGTCAAATTTGGGGAGGTGTTTCTCCGGATGCCTAGGCATATCGTGGAGTGGGCCCAAAAGATTTAAATGGGATTGAGCCATCTAGGCTAGGGGTTGCACTCTCCTAGCCCGCTGGTGTTGCCTAAACTCATGCTCAGATTCACCCCCTGAACCTGAGACCGATGCTTCTGACTCATGACGGGAGTGTTTGTCTTGGTGTCTCCCACGGTGAGGAAAATATCTAAGATATCCCAAGTTGTGGACAAGAGGCCTCATTGGGTTTGGGTGACAGTTGCGAGCTTGGTTTCCTTGGCTTCAGCCTCTATCTCCTCTACCTCCGGCCCCTCAGCCTCTATTTCCTTCTTCTTCATTTCTGCGAGCTCTATTCCTTTCTCCTTCATTTCTACGAGCCCTATTTCCCTCGTCTACATTTCCTCGGCCTCTGTCTTCCTGACCATCTCCGGGTGGGGGTTACGCCTGGCTGTTGTTTCGCCGAGTTTGGTTAGGCTGGGAGTCGGGGAAAGGTTCGGTGTCAGCAAATTCTTCGCCCTCTTCGAGAATCGGGTCATTTTCCTCAACAGCATTTTCGAGGTCTTCCAACATGAGATTTACGAGCTCGGGTATGGTACTCGCAAGGGCACCATTCCAAGTGATGTTCTCAGGAGAGGTTCTAGTATGGGTAAGGTATTCCATGATTGGAGTAAACTGTAAATTGTTGATGAGATCGCGGGCAGCTGGGCGCAAGGCTCTCAACTGCGCTCTGGTGATTTCGTAATATCGAGTCTCCCTCTCTGGAATATCTTCCAGAGGAGGAGGGACAGTTTCATTGTTTATGACCTCCCCTTGGGGAGTTTGTGATGGAAAGTTCGTTGTGTGCTAGGAGGCTGCCATTCAGCCCTCCTTCTAGCGCAAATCTGTTGACGAGAAAATTCATCCGGCCAACAGTAGGGGATCTCCCCGGTAAAAAGTCCCAATTAGACCTTAAACCGTTTGGAGTAGGGATCCCGTCCGGGGTGTGGGTCCAGCAACCACTTAAGACGCCTTCCCTTCTATCTCAAAAGAACCTGATTGAACCTGCGGACACACACACATCCACATGATACAGAATACATGACTGACGCATTAAACATGAATAAAACACTAGTGTAGCTAGGCAATAAATAAAGCATGTACACCTAAGGAGATGTTGTTAGCAATACGTCTTTGGGGTACTGCTTGTAAGGTAGTCTGACCACAACAGAAATAGTTCTTTATGGCAATATGTCCCTTTACTTTCTGAAAGATAAAATGAAATGCTAACAAAATAGTTCATTAACATTCATTAATAGAGCAAATGGTAAACTGAACATCATCAATACAAACACAGATAGCTATGATGCATAAACGATGCTTTTTTAAAAGGGTAGCTTCATTAATCAAAAGAAGTTCTGAAACTGTATGAGGAAATACACTTAGTGTTCACGCAGTAAAACACATCATCCAAACAAAGGGGTTGTAACAAGTATCTGTATTCACATGTATAAGAGTATAATATTTTAATACAATGTAATGTAGCTCTCTTGAGTCTTCAAAAAGAAAAATCCCTTTACATTTTCCCCGTAGGGAGTTTTATAGCACAAAACTTGCCCTTTGGGCTTCCCGACTTTTCGCCAGCCTGCCTATTGTGTTGCCGCGCGACCTTAGAGAAGTTGCGACTTGCGACCTGTCTGGTATGTGCGACTTGCGACCTGGGTAGACAGTGTGACCTGTGACCTGGGCGGACAGTGTGACCTGCGACCTACCTCCAACTGTTTTTCATGACTTGCTGCTACCGAGCCGCGGAGATGGACGTGCAATGTTGAGGTCAGGGGCGTCAATCTGCTGCTCCTTGAGAAAGTCTCGCCATGTCTGGTACTCTGCTGCTATGGGGGAAACCAGAGGGACCTCCTCCTTCAACCGGTGCATACATTCCAAAGAATTTGGCACTAAGGTTTCCTTTTTCTGTGAGATTTGGTTTGAAAGCGAGGCAAGCTTGGTATAAATCTGAGCTGGAGTGGCAATAAACTGACTCAGATGTTCTTGAGATGCTAAGGGCTCGGGTGCAGCAGCGGCTTGCCTGATAGGCTGCAGAAATGACTGGATGTCCTGATCCACTTGCTCCCAGGCTTTCTCTTCGTCCAGTGACCCGAGAGACGGAATGTGGTGCAAAGTGTGCATCGAGTCGATACCGCTGATCAAGTGATCATATGAAGACATTACCTTATCCAGGTCCTTAGATAGTTTGTCTTTAGATTGCATCGCCTTATAGAGCTGAACCTTAGCATCCTGTGTGTGAATCCAATCCCTCTTGGGAAAATTTTCGGGTGCCTAAGGGTATTGTGCTGTCCAGCCCATTATCCTGTCTAAGGCCTGTGAGGCCTCCCTGAGCTGCTCATGCTTTTTCTTGGTTTCTGCTCGTGCTCTTGCCAGTGGGGCGACTGTTTGTTTGATGGCGAGCATTTCTCCATACACCTGCCTCATGGTTGCTTCTAATACTTCACACTCATTGAAAATGGCCAGGGGCACTTCATTTACTGGTGGAGTCTGATTTCGTAGTTGTTGAATTTCTGCTCTCAACTCTGCTTTCTCCTGTTCTGCTCTTTTCTCACGCTGCTCAGCTACTTGCAGTCTATTTTGCAGAGAGACTATTTCTCTGCTCATTCTGGTCACGTTCTCTTCTATGGTTGCTACGAAGGCAATACCCGCCGATGCTATCATCACAGGATTAGTCCTGGTATCAAGGACTATGTCTTTGGCTGTTGCAACTGTGGATGTGGTGGAGGGACTTTGCGCCAGCAACCTTCTTTTCTCTTGTCAGATTTTGAAAGAGAATTGATCGAATGTGAGTCTGGTAAGGTCAAATACATCCTCTTCCTGCCCCCGGGGAGATCTAACATCTGAGAGCTTGGTACTGCCCTGAGGTACCTCGAGGGGAGTTACCTCGATGTCTTCTAGCATGTCATCCTCCCTCTCTTCTATGTCCTTCTCCTCTTCTTCCTTTCGCCGGCTTTCAGCTTCTGCTGCTGCTTCTCTTTCGGCCTTCTTCTTCTGCTCAGCAGCAGCAGCCTGTTCGGCCTTCTTTTGGCGTTCAGCCTCTACTTTGTCCAGTTCTGCCTTGAGTGCCCGTTCTGCTGCGGCCTGTGCCTCCTTTTCCTCCTTTTCTTTCCTGGCCTTTTTGGCCTGCTTCTTCTTCTGTGTTGCTGTTGCACTCTTCTGGCGTGCTTCCTCATCTTCCTTTATCTTATTTTCCCTTTCTTGCTGGGCTTTTGCTTCTGCTTCCTTCTGTTGGATGGATGTGGTAAGCCCTGTGTTGGTCCGAGATTTCTTGGGTAAAGAGGAAGAGGAACCTCCTAGCTGACGACTTCTGTCTTCTAGGTTCTGATCATCTGGATCTTCTTGTACCACGTCTACTCCTGGAGAAAATTGTCTCTCAACATTATACCAGTTCTTTCTCTCATCTTCTGCAGGGCGTTCAATGTGCTGATAAGTCCATTTGAATTTGGCTTTTAGGCAGTGCTCAGGAACTTTTCTCTTTGGGTCATATGTTCGGTGTTCTAGCGCCCTGAGCTGATAACTTCTCATTGCTTCTGCCTCCACTACTACTTCCCTGAAGTCTTTAACTGTGCATGCGCCAATGGTGAGGGGTAGCGTGGGCCACGACTTCTTTTTGCCTTTAGACAGGATGCTGGAGAAGCTGTGGGACATTTGAAAGCATACCTCCTGAATAAGAATTTTGTCTGTAACAAAGCAAGGCATAGCATGTGGTGCCTTGTAAGTTCCGAAGACTCAGATGAAGGTGTATCCAGGGAAAGGGAACCAGTGTGCCACTTTGACTAGAGTCTCCTTGGCCTGCCAAGACATGCAGGGGGCGTCCTGGCCAAATAAGTGTCTATATAGAGAGGGGATAAATATTTGGGAGATCTGATCTATGTCCTGTTTGTATTTTGACTCCCAAAATACCCTGATCTGCAGATGAATTGCACGCGACTGCTCGTAATCCCAGTTGTGTGCCCATTCCTCAAAGTGTACTCTTGTGTAGATAGCATCCAGTAGGTAAGAGGCCATGTAAAATTCGGCGGGAATTCCCTCATCTGGGGCCAATGCCGCATTCAAGTTGGTTTGCATAGAAGTCATCAATATACCGGCCCAGTTGAAACGGGTGCCATGTGTTGTCACATACTCCATGATAGTAGCCCAACTACCGCTGAAGGTGGAGCAATCCGGGTGCCCGTAAATCCTGCAAAGCATGGCAGCGACCAATTTATAAACCTTTCTCAGGCTAGCCACCGGATATTCTTGGTCTTTCTTGACCTTGAACTTCTCGGGCTCCTCCCACCATTGTCTAATAGTGTCAACTATCGGAACAGCGTGAGCAATAGCCCATTCTGGATTGAAATACTCATCTGGGCGAGGCAATGAGTAATAAACGTGGGCATCTGCGCCTACTAGCGTAGCGAAAGCCCTGCCTTCGCTGTCCCGGATCACAAACTTCTTGGGGTCTGTCCTTTGTATGATCTAGTCTATGACCTCCGGGCATGGAAATATGGCTGGATGCGCCCCTGCTAGATGCAGCTTGGACTTTTTGACTGCTAAGTATATTTCCCGGTCTGGGAGATCTTCTGGGAATTCTTCTACTGGTGTGGCAAACTCCTGATACACTTGGTACCACCTCATGCTGTCTTCTTTTGCAAAGGTACATAGTGTATCCCTATATATTGGGGGTGGGGATACCGCTTCCAACTCGTCAATTTCTTCCACCACCTGCTTGTCCTTCTTCCGAGATAGCGGGGGTGCCATGTCACTAGAGTCTGATAAAACAGGTATGCACTCTATGTCTTCTTGAAGTTCACCTGTCAAATTCATAAAGGAATCCCAAGATAAGAACGACATCATGATATAAAACCAGTTACAGTTTAGTGATGAAATTCAGCTGAGACACATGTAAAACTGGGTTACTGGTTTACTGGGTCGCGGGGTCGCGAATTGCAAGAAGGGGTCTAGGCGCGACCTTGCGACCTTGCGACTAGGTCGCAGGGTCGCTGAGTCGCAAATTTCGAACACAGAGGATGAATGCGACCTGGCGACCTAGCGACTAGGTCGCTGGGTCGCAACTCTCAGGAATATTGGGAAATGCGACCTAGCGACCTCGCGACTAGGTCACTGGGTCGCAGGTCGTGATAAAGCTTGCCGGGGGGGTTTTGCGCGCGCGCGGCCGTGAACTTCCTTTTCTCCCTCCTTTTGAATATTTACAAGCTAGCTGAGTCCAGACAGAGCTGAGGAATGGTTTTAAGAGCAAGGGACAAGGCCATGAGAGTTTGAACCGGAAATGTGGTGAGGTTGGTCATTTGTGGAGCAAACAGATTCACAAAACACTTAAAAATATAAAAGATCAGACAAATGGCAATTTAAAGGCCTAAGGGAACATGGGTTTGGTAAGAAATGCATCATAATGGAAACAGCAGGAGGAAATGGCAACTTACCCGGGAAAATAGCGCCAGTCGAGCTGTCAGAGGCGTTTTCTTTCAAATCGCTGAATGTGTAAAATGCGACCTGGCGACCTCCCTTACATAGAAAGTCGCACGTGCGGGCAATAAATGCGGGTCGCTAGGTCGCAAATCGATTAATTCCAGAGTTTTGCGACCTTGCGACCTTGCGACCTTGCGACCTGGCGACCTGGGGTCGCTGGGTCGCAGTTTTCATGAAAATTGGATAATTGCGACCTGGCGACCTGGCGACTTAGCGACCTGGGGTCGCGGGGTCGCGGGGTCGCATTTTCCGTTAAAATTGGGGATTTGCGACCTTGCGACCTAGCGACCTGGGGTCGCGGGGTCGCAAGGTTGCGAGGTCGCGGTTTTTATCAACTATTTAACTTTGCGACTTGGTGACTTAATAGTTTCTCTTTAGTTTCAAGGGGCTTCAAAAATTCGAAATGGTGGTCTTTTTTGGAGGGTGTTGTAGGGGCTACAACACCTTCTCAAGAACAAGAATATCAAAACATAATCCAGCTTCCAAGACTTCAATTTCTTCTTCAACTTCAGACAGACTATGTATTATTTTAGAGTGTTTTAGTGTTACAACTAGTGACCAACCAACCCTTTACAATGTGCTCCTTACGAAGATTTTATAAGAAAATGAGGAGGTGGGAGAATTCCTAGGGTTGAATTATAATTAATTCTATACTAAATGCAACTCCTAGCCTTGAAAACCATGCAAGGCACAAGGCAGGAAAGCATTCAATCTACAACTCTGTTTTATTTACTCTGTTTCTACTTTTTAGGCTTAGTGGGTAAAAAGATTGACCTTAAGGCACTTTCTTATCTTTACAACAACTTTACTGACAGTTTAAAATATTTTCTTTTGTTTGTAATAACTTTTAGGTTGTCTTTAGGCAAATATCTTCTAACTAGGCAATAACTATGCCTTCTTTTGATTTATGAAAGCTGCAGGTGGCACTTTGGTAGCTGAAGAGGATAAATAGCCTCTGATATGGCAGTGGAGGCCTTTCAGAGTCATATATCTCTTCGTTTTTCCTTAAAACACTTTTAATTTGCTTTAGGCCTGTGTTTAGGCTTAATTAGCCTTGATCTTTATCTTTGGGTCTTCGTTCTTTAAGACTGTCTTTATCCTTTTAACATGTGGATTAAAACTCTGATCTTCTGGCTTTGGATTTAATCACCCTTTAACATTGATTCTTCATTACTGATACACTTTGTTTGTCTTGATTATACAGGTGGATTTTTGTTATTGGAGGGTTTCTATTAAACCTTGGATCATGATCCATTTGATTTAAACTTGGATTTCAAACCTTGTAGATCCTTTCTTTTTTTATTTTAAGCCACAAAATCATCATTCTGGGCTGAAAATGTCACCTGACTGTGACTGTGGAAATACACAGAGCAACCACCATTAAATCCTGCAAAAAACACAACAAATTGTTAAGATAACCTGTAGATCATGGTTTAACCGCATTTAGAGGTTTGGTGGAGGAGGTTTGGAGCTTTGCGAAATGGGTAAATGCAGCGATAGGAGGAAAAAACCCTGGCATAATAGCTAACCAGGTGTAGATGGAGTTTGGGTGCGACAGCGAATAGGAGCTGTTGGATTAGAACAATCAACGGTTGAGATCGTCCGATGAAGTTGCTGGGGAGACTAGATGAAGGAAAATGAATTAGGGTCGCGATATAATGAGAGCCGTTCGATCTCAGAGATCGACGGCAGAGATAAAAAATGAAAATATTATGGAGTAAGTTAGGTGGAAAATAAAATGGGGGTGAGATTAAATTAGAACTGTTCGATCTTCGGAGATCAATGGCTAGGATCGAGTCAAGAGCAACATTGCAGGGGGCGGTGATTTGGCTGAAAATCGAGAATGGTTTTCGTGTGGGCTTTGGGGATTAGGTGGTATTCACAAAAAAAACGCGATTACATACAGCATCTAAAGCATGTCCCTACCAATACCGCCCATTTCGCAAAACTTTTGGGCATTAAACCTCTGGCGCAAAAATTTTGCGAAATGCGACATCAGCCGTCGGATCATCGAAGGTAGATTGGATGGTGCAGAATGGATGCGACGGGGAAAGTTTTGGGGTTAAGAGGTAAGCGCGGTCCACGGTGACGTGGATATTTTGTCGTGGAGTGGACGAGCGTCGGGTAAGTTTGGACAGTTGGGAAAAGATCCTGGCTGTCTGATCTTTTGAATGGACGGCTAAGATTAAAGATGGGGTGGAAATTTTGAACAAAGGGAAAGGTAAGAGAGGATAGATGGGGAGAAGGGTGGAGCCCGATGGCCGTTGACCTGGATAGATCAACGATCCAGATCATTTAAAATCGAAATGTCGGGGAAAAAGAAAAATAGAAGGAAATAACGGTTCAAAAGAGGGTTTTAGGCCTTTATGCGCCCAATTACGGGGCTTTAGGTCGCATGAGGGAAGGGGCTAAAGGAAATAAGCCATCGGGGGCTTAAGACCTATAATGCAAAAAGAGCGCTTTTAAGGCCAAAAACAAGGTTTTTTGAGGCCAAAACAGAGTTCTGATAGATGAAATAAGGAAAATTAAAACAAAATAAAGGGGAGATATAAGGTTTTAGGGGGGGGTTTGATGATTAAGAAGTAAAATGAAGGTATTTTGAGGGATTTTATGGAAGGAAATGAGGGTAAAAATGGAATTATTTATAAGTGAAAGTAGGAGTGATATGATTAAAAATGGAGTTTTTTATGAGCAGTTTTCTCTTGCTGAACAACAGGTACTTTAGGATTAATAGGGAAACAGCAATGAAGATTAATTCAAAGGGTAGTTATCATCATAAGACTTCAAAATATGATAAGTTTTCAAAGGAAATTATCTCTTGAAGGCTTAAAAAAGAATTAGCCACCATTTGGTATGACAATTTTTTATAGGTGGCTAACAGTGTGGAATTCTCCATTTCTGGTGCTTCGTCTGGAAATTAGTGTGCCTGGTGGTTTGGCAGGTGGTTCTTGGTGTCCAGTGGTGACAGGAGAGTCACCCTTTTGGAATACATAGATTTGACATCCTAGTGTGGGTTGTGTGAAGCTTCTTGGGAAGTGTCAGCCTAGGGCGTGTTCCTCTCGCCTTCTCCTTCTCCAATTGTTCGGGTTCTTTCCGAGTTTCCCAAATGGTGGTAGGATGGTAGCTGGGACATAGTGTGTGGTTTCTTGAGGAAATTTAAGGGTGAAGAGAGATATAGTTTTTGGATGTGTTGGTAGGGGAAAGTTGCAGTATACCGAAATCTAATAACGATTGGAGTTGGCCCTCCTGGTTTTATCACAATGCAACCATCCTCGCAGCGTGGAAAATCCTCACCCCCGGCCAAGCAAGGATCTGTTGGCTCAGATGATATGGAAATAGTGTTGGTAGGAGCACACCGAGGTGGTAAGACCATCGGTCACACCTGGCTTGTTGGTGTGGGAACACGAGGCAGTCGTGGTGGAGGAAAACAGACCTCCCGTGGTCGTGGAAGTGTAAGGTCACAACAAACGTAGCATCGAGGTGGTGGAAAGCAAGGAGGAACAACTAAATGGGGAACTTGTAGGCGTGTAGCTCCCATCCCATGGTAAATTCAATATTATTTTCTAGAAAACTGTCTGGATCTAATTCAAACTCTAATAGATCATGTGGACGTAGCAGAATGGGTCCATACGGCAGAGCATGTTGAGTTTATGGTCACTTTGGATAGGATGCACTACTTCCAATTCCAGGTCAGGGAGCGAGTATTGGTGGTGGTCTAGCGAGGCCAAAACCACCTTGTAAAAAAAGTGGAAAATTTGGACACTTGGCTCGCACACTTCAAAGGGCACATCCATTGCAACTTCTAACCACCACCCCCTCTAGGAAAAACCCTGGAAATCCTAGCTTCCATTATGTTGGATGACTAGTATGATCTCATGTGTTTTTTATGTATTGCATGGATTTTGGTGTCATTCACCCTCTCATTTATGGATGTTGTCCTTAGCCTCATTTTTGTATTTTTGTCACTTATTGCAAACATTGGTCAACAAACCTAGTCAGGGTGAGACCACCTATTTTTTTCTTTGTTGATTGTACATATCTTTCACCATATGAATGAATATCGACTTAAAAAAATAAATGTTATGTTTATCTATTCAATAAATGTAAATATGAAGATTTGACCTTAGATTTAAAACAAGAGTCACAATTTTAACATAAATCAATGAAGTTTAAAGGTTAAACTTTATGGCCAAAGAAATATAAATATACATATTAATTTGACTATCTAAATACTACCTTTACTAAAACTATAATGAAGGCATTAGTGTAAAGTAGATAGATGACACATGCAATATTTATGTTAACTGTAGATGAATCCATCTGCAGTGTTAAACTTTAGAGACAAAAGAGTGTTCGGAATTTTAACAATGTATATGGATTCAAAGACTGCTTTGTCTCTAAATCTTAACACTGCAGATGTATTCAGAGACTCGTTTAGTGAAACGTAACACTTTAGTATCAAAATTGAAAATTTTCATTTATGGAGTGATACGATTAAAAATTACTAACATAAATGATTAATTCATATACTTTTTGTACTTGTTATTTGGTCATATTTTTATTCTTGGACTATAATAGTCATCTGCATTAATCATTATTAATTTTGTCACTTATATCTAGTCATATATTTTAATCCTAGACTAGATTAGTTATTTAAGTTAGTCACTTTTACTTTAGTCATTTATTATCTAGTCGTATATTTTATCCTTAGAAGACTAAATTAGTCATTTAAGTTAGTCGCTTTTAATTTGGTCACTTATTATCTAGTCGTATATTTTATCCCTTGACTAGATTAGTCATTTAAGTTAGTCATTTTTAGTTTGGTCACTTAAAATTTCTCAAATTTAGTAGTATTTCACTCGAAATAATTGCGGTGACTAACTTTTTTAGTCACCTAGTCATTAATTTCATCATTTTCTACTAGTGATACCTGGGTTTTTTAGTATTACTTTCCATGATTCACTATGGAAATCCTTATTTTTGAACCATATTTCACCATGCCTTGGAAGTTCTATAGCCTCGACCATGAATGAATTAGTCACTGCAAACTTGATATCTCCAATTTCTACTTCGGTTCCATCAAAAGATCGGGCAAAGGATTTTGTAAACTCCTTATGAAAACCATTAAATTTCTCTATGAACCTAAGCCATCCATATTTCTGTAACAATTATTTGAGTTGTGGGTATCCTTCCATATAATTTGCTCCAATTGGTTCTAATATGACAATGAGCCCCATCCTTCTACTATGTAGAGTTTTGCAACCTTCAGAATTACCCTTATGTTTATGGAAATGAATTGGCTACGGATCTAATGGAAGGTTATGGAGGGTTTGTAGAAATAAATGGATGGTAGGGTCTTAGAGAGATGTAGACAAGTATGTCACGTCATAGATCATGATCGTTAGTCATCAACGATGGAAGTAATGATGGACCGTTATGAAACTTAATACAGAGGATGTGGCTGATATGTAGTATGATGGTGATTGCAATCAAATCAAATGATGAGTTTTCAAGGAAACATATGAATGTTCATATTATACATGTTTCATGTTTTAACCTTGTTATTAAAAATAAATTTTTTCACTTTACCTTTAGAACTTAACATTTTCATTTGTTGCTTGCTTTGGTGTTGATCCTTAGGTACTCTTTTTAGCATGTTGGTCTTCAAAACATAATCCTTGAATTCCTTGCAATAATCATGTGTTAGAGCTATTGAAATGGATGTAGAATGGAATCAGCTGCAGAATACAGTGAGCTACAGAATACAGTTAGCTGCAGAATGTACTCTATAAAAAGAATGAAGTATGGAACATGAATGGAATGAATATAAAAATATGGAAGTGGAATATGACTTATGGAATGGAATGAGTGTGAAAAATGGAATGGAAGTGTAGTGAATTATGGAATGGAATGTAAAATGACAATGGAGTGTGATGGAATGAAACTGTAGAATGAAATTAATTTGCATATTATGAACTGCAATGAATGTAGGCTTGTGTCACTACTTATTACAAAAAAGAACATGGAAAATATAGGATGTCAGAAATCTCTAATTCTCACCTTGTATTTTCTGTATAAGTATGCCAATAATTTGATTGGTTTTCATACTTATACAATTTGTTTATTTATTTTATTTATTTATTTATATTTATAATTTTCTTATGAATGTAAGAAAAATAAAATCTAAGTTAGTGAAGAATAATGATTCTTCTCCACTAACTTCATATCAATGTTATTTTTGAAAATCTTGACAGTCTCTTCTTTTGAAAGTGGTTTATGATATACTTTCAACCTATGACCATTCACAAGAAGAGATATGTTTACTTCATCTATTTTCCTTATTTTTACTGCTCCATTATCAAATACTATTTCAATCTCATATGGACCAAGCCAATGAGTTTGAAACTTTCCTTGAAAAACTTTGAATTTTGAATCAAACAAAAGTGCCCAATCCCCTGCTTGAAACCTCTTCTCCTTGATATACTTATCATGCCATTTAGCTCTTTGTTGCTGAACTATATTGGTTATTTGAACTGCATTTTGTCTGATTTCATCAAGCTCATTGAGCTGCTCCAATCTATGTTTCTGTGCTTCTGATAGATTAAGTCCCAATTGTACTACCATCTTGAAAGTTCTGATCTAAAACTCTATAGGGAATAGAAATTACTTCCCATAGACAAGCTCATAGGGAGTATGTCCTATTGTGTTCCTCCATGTAGTTCTGTAGGCCCATAAGGCTTCAAGAAGGCTTTCTGCCCAATCTCTTCTTTGTAGATGAACAATCTTAGTGAGAATTCCTTCAATCAACTTATTGGTAGATTCAACTTGACCATTTTCATGTGGATGATAAGGAGTGGACTTTCTGTGCTTAATATTGTAATCTTCCATGAACCTTTTCACCACCTTTGATGTAAAATGAGTTCCCTGATCTGTTACAATTTCTCTTGGAACACCAAAACGAGTGAAGATATCCTCAAAAAGAAAATTAACTATAGATCCTTCAATAGCAAAAGGTAATGCTCTAGCCTCTACCCATTTAGTGACATAATCATTGCATACCAAAATATACTTCTTTCGTTTAGATGGAGGATTGATAGGTCCAACAAAATCCAAGGCCCATTTTTCAAAAGGTTTAATGAGTACGTGAGGTTGTAATGGAATTTCATTTGAAGGAGCAGGTTTCCCTACCCTTTGGCAATTTTCATGCCTTTTGACATATTCTTTGGCATCTCTGAAGATAGATGGCCAATAATATCCTAAATGAAGGATTTTATAGGTTGTCCTCTTATCAGCAAAGTGTCCACCACAAGGCTCATCATGACATGCTTTAAGAATTTCAGGCATTTCATCTTCTCGAACGCATCATAATGAGTTTTGGACCTGTCTTACACAATTCATTACTAATCCATGATTATATTTCACTTAATTGAATGATTTTTCTTTTCTCTCTGGAAAGAAAATGTGAAGGTAATTTTATTGTAACTAAGTAATTGGCAATATCTGCAAACCAAGGAGTCTGAGTAGTTATTGTAAAAAGATATTCATCAGGAAATTTATCTTCAACTGGAGTGTCATCTTTGATATTTTGAATTCTAGAAAAAAAAATAGCAACTGTATTCTTTTTTCCAGGTCAATCTAGAATACTAATATTGAACTCTTGCAAGAGTAATAATCATCTTGTAAATCTGCCATTAGTAATAGATTTATTCATTAAGTATATAATTCCAGAGTGATCTGTATGAACAAAGGTTTCATAGTCTGTTATATAATTTCTAAACTTGTTTATAGCATGAACAACAACTAAGAATTCCTTTTCAGTAATAGTGTAATTTAATTCTGAAGGAGTCAAATTATTGCTTGTGTAATATATGGCATAGGGGATCAAATATTTTTGTCCTAATACAGCTCCTAGAATTGTATCTGAAGCATCTGTTGAAACGTGAAAAGGTAGTTTCTAGTTTGGACCTCTTAAGATGGGTGCTTCATAAATTTCTTCTTTTAAAGTCTCAAATGCTAACTTGCAATCACGGTTCCAACTGAATTCACAATCTTTGGTGAGTAGTTTGAAGAGTGGGGATGCTATTTTGTTGAAAAATTCTATAAATATTTTATAATATCATGTGAATCCTAGAAAACTTCTAACATCCTTTTGATTATTTGGAATTGATAGTTTGGAGATGACTTCAACTTTAATTACATCCCCTAAAATGTGATGTCCTAAAACAATCCCTTTTGTAAACATCATGAAACATTTTTCATGGCTTAGTAAGAGGTTTGCTTCCTTACATATTTTAAGAACCTTTTTCCAAATTTTCTAAAGCTTCTTCAAATGTATTACCATAAACTGTAAAGTCATCCATATACACCTCAACACAATCATGTCTTAGATCAAAAAAAATTCCTAGTACTGCCCTTTGGAATGTTGCAGGTCCATTGCACAATCCAAAAGGAAGTACTCAATAAGCATAAGTCCCCCATGGACAGGTGAATGTGGTTTTAGCTTGATCTTTAGGTGCTACCTGAATTTGATTGTAACCACTAAAACCATCCAGGACTGAGAAATACTTTTTACCTGCTAATGTATCCAACACTTGATCTATAAAGGGTAAAGGAAAATGATCTTTTAGGGTAGCTTTATTCAATTCTCGATAATCAATGCATACCCTCCATTTACCATTATTTTTAGGCACAATCACTAGAGGAGAAACCTACTGACTGTCTGAAATTGGGTAAATGAAGTTTACATTTAGCGATTTTTGCAAATCTTCTTTCACAATTTCCCTAAGATTTGGATTCATCCTTCTTTGAGGTTGTCTGATAGGTTTACAATTTTCCTCAATGTAAATGTGATGTATACAAGTCATAGGACTAATTCCTTGTCAGTGTATTCCCATACATATGCATAAGAATGTTGTTGTAATGTTTTGATTGGATTTTCCTGTTGTAATTTTTCCAAGTTATTGTTTATGTCCAAGGTTTTCCCTGGAAATATTTAAACTGTAGAGCTACCAAATTCTTCCATAGAGTAAAGAGACATCTGCCTAGATGAAAAATATTCAATAGTGGGTTTTTCTTGAAATTGATCATGTTCATATTCTGGAGATTATTCATAATTTTCTATTGTATTTAAGATTTGACTATCTTCACTAATGGTTGAAATAGTAAAGAGAGGTTGTATATCATCTTCATCATAAATCCATTCTTTTTCATCTATCTCTATGATTTTTCTTGCTGGAGGATATAGAGTGAATTTGTAAGTTGAATTGTCATCAGAAATATACATGTCACTAGATCTACAGCTAATGAAAGCATCAACTGTAGCCAACCAAGGTCTTCCTAATATGAGTGGGTGTCCTCCTAGATTATTCTTAGGAGTTAAAATCATAAAATCAATAGGATACTCCCAAGAATCTAAAGACATTGAGATATATTCTAACACACCATCTGGCTTGATCACAGATCTATCTGCTAATTGCAGTAATGTAGGTGTATAAAGAAGATTAGAAAGCTTGAGTTGTTCCATGGTTTGTTTGCTCATGATGTTTATTGCTACTCCTAAATCAATCAATGTATTTGGAATTTCAACTCCATTGATGTGTGTTTTTACAACTGGACTTCCTCGATCTAAATATTTTTAAATGGAAATTTTTCCCATCATTATATCTGTTATTTTTCCTACAAGCTGAATTCTTTTATTTCTTTTATTTTTCTTCCTGACTTCTTCATGCTCAACTCCTTTATTGTTTTATCTAAAATTGGAATTTCCTTGATGGCTTGTAACAACGGGATTTTGATACAAACATTTTTCAATTCATCTAGAAAATCATAATTAGGAAATAGAAAATGCTTTTCTAATCCTCTATTAACTTGTAATCTCTCAGGAAAAGGAGGTGTAGAAGTACATACTAATGGTTGCTCTATTATAGGAGTTGATTTTATTGGTTCTTTTTTTCTTTTTTCATTTTCAAAATTTTGGTTTTGAAGAAATGTTTCTTCTTCAAAACTTTTATTGGGTTGTAGAGAATCTTCCTCGGAACTGTTTTGTTCTTAAATGAATACAGAAGGCTTTTTATTTTATAATATCCTACCATATCTAAGTTGGACATCATTAAGATCTAGAGGAGTAATCAGATAGGTTGGAAATTTTTGTCCTTATATCATGTAGGTGTTCTATGGATTTTTATTGTTGGGGTTTGGTAATGGTTGGGAAGGTAAGTGATTTGGTCTCTGAGGGAATGGTAGAGAGAGTTGTGGATTTTGGTTTTGGTTTCGGAGTTGAGGTTGTTGACTTTATTGAGGATTTTGTTGAGGAGGATAGTTTGGATATGATGGAGGATATTGATAGTATTGAGAGAATCTTCCATAAGGGTTTTTCATTCCTTGAGCCCAAGGTTGAGATTAAGATTGAGATTGAGATTGAGATTGAGATTGAGGTCGAGGTTGCTACCAAGAATTCCAGTTTGGTGGGGGTTGAGTATACATTTGGTTATTAAAACCTTGATTTTTTGGTCCCTGCCATGGTATTCTAGAGATAAAGAAAAGAGATTATGTTGGATTTGAAGTTTTTTCTTCTTGAAAAATAGAATTAAGGCTAGGAATTGAAGGACAACTCTTAGTCTCATGAATTTTTGAAAAAATCATGCAAGTCTCTGTAACTTTTGCATCAAGAGGACATTCTCTTAAAGCATGCTTATTTCTACATTTGGGACAAAATATAGTTAAAGCATCAGTCTCGGCTTTTTGCTTATTTTGTAACTTAAGGGTGTCTATTTGTTCACTAATACTCCCTAAAATTTCTATTTTAAATTCATCAAGCATGTTTCCAATTTCTTCCCTACTTATTGTTCCAGTTACAGATTTATTTACCCTAGCAAGAGCAGGATCTCTTAGACCTTTCCCATTTTTTTATTTTCCTCTTGAGAGATGAATACATAATTCCCCAATGTCAAGTAATGGGAGTTGAGAGATATCCCCCTTTCCCATCATGTTAAGGATATCTATCCATTCATCTCTAATATTTTTCAACAAAAGAGATTTTAAAGTGGCTTGATCTAAGTTTTCCATTTTTGCTCTTTTTATGTTCTATTTGAATCTTTCAAGTAAATCCTCCAAATTTTCATCCTCTCTTTGCATCATTTTAAACACTTCTTCCTTGTGATTAATAGGTATGCAATAATCCAAATACCTTTCTATAAATTCTCTCTTCATATCATTCCATATCCTAATAGACATAGTGATTAGACTCATGAACCATTTTAGAGTTGCTCCCTTCAATGTTGAAGGAAATAATTTGAGTTTTTGAGAGTCTTGTAAATAATCATAAGTTTTGTACAAGACTTCAAATTCAAATACAAAGTTTTCAGGGTCTTCACTTTTCAATCCATGAAAGATTGGGAGGACAGAAGGTGAGATATTTTTCATGGTGGCATTTGTATCTTCATCAACTATAGGGAATCCAAAAGAACTCTCGATTATCCTATTTCTTCAGCCTCCTTCTAAATTTCCTCTACCTCTTCCTCTATCTCCTCCTCTACCTCTACCTCTATCTCCTCCTCCAAATATTACATTTTCTCCATTTAGAATTTCTCCTTCTCCTTCTTCTTCTCCTCTCCCTACCATTATAGATTCTTCAGAGCTAATATGAGAGTCAACTTTTAAGGTCAATTGCTCTTCCTCTGGTTCTTCTATCTATGGTATGTTGAAGAAAGGTTCTTCTTCTTCCTCTCCACTAGGAATTTCTAACTCTTCACCTAAAATGTGTTGTCCTATAGAGGTGAAAAAGGCTACTCTTTTTGTTGGAGACCCAGGATCTTCTTTTTCTAATATTGCCTCAGTAGATGAAGCAGGGGGTCCTCCTAGTTGGATTTCTGACCTTAGAAATTTAGGGAGTCTATGGCTAGTGAAATATGGAATATGAGTTTGAGATAGAGGTGTATCACTTCTTAGTCTTGGTGGAGTGAGTGGTGTTGTAGGGATTAAACTCCTGCCTCTTGCTATGAATCTTCCCTTAGAGTCTCTTTCTCTACACATATCATTTTTTTTAGATGTAGGAAATTAGGTTACCTAATTACACTTCCCCGGCAATGGTGCCAAAAATCTTAGTCAATTTAATGTCTTAAACTTCTTTCATTAATTATCAACCAGGGCTAGTAAGCTGATGGAGTATGGTGCATTTTATGTGCTTAGTTAACCTATTTCTTACTTCGTTGTTTTGTATTTTAGGTTGTTTTGGGGGGTTTTTGTTATTTTATGTCTAAGAATGTTTAGTCTAAAACTACGAAAATATTTAAATGAATCTAATGAATTTTAAGAAGGAAGAAAAGGAAGTGTTCCTAAGTTAGTCTAATTTTCATAAAATGAAACCAAAAACCATTGGCTAGTTAAGACGTAATTTGGAAAGAAGAGCATATATTTTATCCTATCATTAGTTCTATTCCATGGATCTAATTCTAAAACTAAGATTAAAAACTATAGTGCTTGGATTAAGTAAAAGTAGAAAATTAAACAACTAATGTACTTCTGATTACCTCAACATTCAATTATGAGGTATGACCTTATTGAGATGATATTAAGTAACTATTTGTACTTAAAATTCTAATGCCCTATAATAGTAAGCAAAAAAATGAAATGAAAAAATCTAATGTATACTCAGTTACTTCCAATATTCAATTATGAAGTGTGGTCTTTGTTGGGTCATAAAAAGGTATCTTTTAAACATCTAATTAGCCTACATTAATCATCAATCCATGAGCGAATTTTTATTTCAAGAGTGTACTCTATCTGAGGCTGCAATTAACTAAGAGTAATGCTATGAAGATGTAGTACAAAATGTTAAATACAAGAGTAAATAGATGCTTGTAAAGAAATCTACTTACAGGAACATAAATGAAAATGCTTTGAAATCTTAACTACATCAATCTACAAACCATCGATCAGGGATATAGTAGCAGTAACTCTTTCCCCTAGAAATTGATGCAACTGAAATCACACTGAGGCAACATAACCAATCTGGGAACTTGGAAGCACTAACTAGTGTCCTCTACAGTTTGTGGTCTTGTTCTTAAAGCAATCGAAATGAAAGCAAACTCAATCTTCTTGCTAATGAAAATAACTGAAAGGAACTGCAAAGGCTAGAAAGGAACAACAACTCATAATTCCTATGCATTCACAGCAACTGTAACCAATCTATCTGCTAATCTGAAGCTATAAATCAGAAATAAACAATAAACAGAAATGGAACAACAACATGAATTGAACAGTAATTATAATTCTAACGCAATCAAGCAACTAATCTCAAGACTCCAATCCTGTCGATAGCCAATACTACACAAAAATCAGTTATAACAAATCATAAACCAGTATAACAACAACTAGAATCGAATATAGAACAGCAAATCTTTTATAACGATTGCAAGATAAATGAACAGCAAATGTACTTCTTGCAAAGGATAAAATAGAAATGCAATTCGTTAATGAATTTGTGTCAATCTAACAACAATCAATCAACTCTGTAATCGAAATAAGCATTAAACACAACTTCACACAACAGTAAGAAAAGATTAAGAATACAAGCAGCAAGGTAATTCCACCAGAACTGGGCCCTTAGCGCCAATGAAATACTGTAGGGCTACTTCAGAACTTAAGAGATGAAACGAAACACGTGTTTGATATTAATCGAACATAAATTATTACAGAGACTACTCTCTCAAAGCCGACAGTCAATAAACATAATATTACAGAGGAAATGTTTGAACATAAGAAAATTCGACTGACTCCTTGATCACTAAAGGACATTGCTTTATATATTAGACCCTGACATACAAGACAAGGAATAAGATGAGTTTGAACAGTGATCCCTAAAGATCGAAGGATCCTGAGGTATTCGCTCACCTTCGTTTGGTTATCATCTTGTTTACTTTAACTAAGGCCGAGCTGTCCCCTACCTCTTTTTAGCAATTTGTTCGGATCTCCTTGTCTTTGGCTAGATGTGGTTCAACACTGATGGAGCAGCAGTTACATTGATCTCAGCCTCGCCTTTGGTATAGTTGTTCACTTCGTCTAATTCCTATTTTATCAACAAAAAGCAACCTTTAGTCATATTTTTACAATAAACATAAACCTTTCCAATTCTATCATAATTCTTATAATAAATTACCTTCCCAAGGTAAAAAGGAGTATGTCTATAGTAAAAGAATGAGAAAATACACAGTAATTTCATACCTTTTTCACTGCCCAACATACCCCCCTGCTTAATCTTTTTCATGTCCTCATGAAAACTATAATTCACATGGAGAGCAGTCAAAGAATAAGCAGGATAAGGTTTGTCATTAAAAGGCCTAAAACTATGCAGTGCAGCTAATTCCTCAAAAACATGCTCTGTCTATCCTTCAGGGAGTTTGTAAATGGCTTTGTAGTCTGAAGCAGGATACCATGCAATAGGGATTCAGAACCTACATCCTAGCCAGAATGGTCCTTATTTTAAAATGAGATTACTATAGGAAATCAAGCGATCTGCAGCTAGCCAAAAGTTTCTATAATTAAATGGTTCCCTATTTTGTACATTCCGATTGGAGATTCTCCACCGGACCTTAGCTGCTATATAAGCTTGGTTTCTAATGGATAAAAAATAATCTGTTCCATTCAAGATAACCGATTTGTGGACAGGCCCCAATGCTTGGATAACGTCTTCCTTTGTCATCAAACTTTTCTGCCTAGCCCAAAATTGAAGTGGGTCTTGAGGTTCACTCCTGACCCACAAATCTAATTCATTTTCCTGCCTTTGAAAAGAATTATAGGCTTTAAGCCATTTTAATTGATTTACAGCAAAAGAAATGAATGCCTAATATTGAAAATCTCCCACAAAAGGGCTAGGGTTTGACTCACAATCATTTTCAAGTATTAGATTATGCAAATTAAATTCACACAAAAGGCGTTGTACTTTGATCCCATAGATTTTGCAGCATGATAAAAATTCATCTATGGTTTTTAGCTCTATGGATTTCCCTGCCCTAACTGCCTTAATCTTTAGCTGTAAATATCTTTCTAGTAAAAACAAAGCATAGTTTTTGGCGGGGAATCTACAAGCTAAGACATCAGTGTACAATGAGCAGAGAGTGTCCATTCGATGGTAGGCTAATTTTAATTGGTTCATTACCTTGTCAGCCTTTTCCTCTGATTTTCAACACTTTTCATGAGCTTCAGCTTCTGCTTCACGAATAATTTTCATCTGTTGCTGCAACTCCTGATATATCTTCCTTAGGACAGTGTCTTCTTCCAATCTTTTCCTTTCTATTCGGGCCTGTGCCAACTCCTCTTGGAGTCTGGCCAGTGTCAGGTCACTAAAAGTATGCTGACTACTAGCTTGCATGTTTTCACTTGAAGCGGGTCCCTCTAGAATAACTTGGGTTGGAATAGCTGTTTGTTGTCTGTATCTCCATAATTAGGCTCAGGCATGGCTTCTTCTACAACTTGGGGGCTCCTATTAGTGGTCACATTTCTCTTTTTCGAAATTCTCCTGGTAGCTATGCTTCTTCTCTTGGGGGCTTGCTTAGGCATTTTTTTCATACTCAGAACCCTAATGGTTTGCCTGAGTTGTTCCACGAGTATGTGAACCTTCATTTGTTCCCTGCGAAGCTTTTCAATCTTAGATGTTTTCCTCCTCTTTTTTAATGGAATAGTTGTTTCTTTATCTGAACCCATTTTCTCAACAGGGTTTTGGTCTATATCAGCTGTGCCTTTAGTTAAGTTATCTTCTTGATCTTCTGCTTGGGGTTCTTCTTCCACATTCATATGCCCTTGGCCAAATTCTTTGGGAATCATATCCTCAGTTGAATCTGCAATCCCCTGAGGGCTTCCAAGTTGGGATATTACTTCGGTGTTCTCTTTTTCTTGTTCATGCCTTTCAGTGGAAGCAACCCTAGATTCTCTAGGGTTTGCGGTTTCATCTAGCATTTTTGAAACTATATCTTTTTTGAATGCAGAGTGCTCCTGTAACTGATTAATATCATTGTTAAGGTCCAAAGGGCTATGAGGCTACACATAGTCACTCATATTGGCTAGAATTTGGGCTAATTGGTCCTCCTGTAAAGGGCTTACGGTAGCATTTTCGGGAGGCTCTGTTCCTTCTTTGTCACTACTATAATTTTCTTTGTCCTCCTCGCAGGTACGATAGCTTCCTTCTTCCTCATCCGAATATCGAATTTCTCCTTCAATTTCCTTTTCCTCAGTATTTCCTTCCTCTACGCTAGATTTTTTCTCACCACTAGTGTGGTGACTTATTTCTTCTTCGTCTGAGTAGCGAATTTCTCCTTCCATTTCCTCTTCTTCATCAGTACGAGGACTTGCTCCCTCCAATTGTGGAGGTTGTTCATCCTCTGAGATGTGCAATTCCAGGGGCTGGCTACTGCTGCCCGGAAGTCCTTTCATCATCCCCCTACTTCATTTTGAACGGAGGGACTGTCTGTGAGTTGATGGCTCAGCTATTGAGCCAGCCATTCTCTTCTGTTTCGAGGCAGGTAAAGCTAACCCTCCTTCAATGGAGAATATCAACTCTTCCCAGCTGGTCTGTTGCTGGGCAAGGCTACGACTCACTATTAATCGAATTAGAAAATGGTGGCTAACCACCATATCTACAAGTTGAGCTTTTCTTATACTATGAGTGATATCATGCAACAAGGAAATTAAAAATGCAGTCAAATTGACAGTGCATTTCTGTTTTAATACAACCAGTAACTTAAGGTGGCAAGGTCTTACCATGTCTTTCCTTCCGTCGCACATTATATAGGCCTGCACTATCTTGGCCAGTTTCGTCCATGGTTCTCCCAATGATGTTGGATGAACTCCTTTGCCTTTGACAACCAATGTCTGACCGTCATCCTGAAAAATCTTCATGGCTTCTCGAATCCTAATATTTTTCTGAGTTCATATAGTTCCTTGCGCTGGTATGCCAGACACCTCTATAATTATTTCATTGGATACAATTATCTGTCTTCCTCTAACCATGGAGAATCCTTCTTGTAAGTTCTGTAAGAATTCGGTGGCCACCGCTTCATGAGGTTGTTGCATCCTCATGAAATATGTAATCCATACCAATCTTTCCAAAATCTCTCGTGCAGCTTCAAAAATGACTAGCACCTGTGGATCACTGCGAATTGGCCGTCCTCCCATGGTCTCTGCACTCTGTTAGTTCTTTCTAAACACATAGTGATTGTAATGGAAAAACACAGCACGGTGAATTGGAATAATGTCATTAAAAATTTGTTATACCCTAAAATGCAGGGATTTGGTTTGCATACAGGTAAAAAAATATCAGGATTTGATCTGCATGTAGACATCCACACCCCCCCTGATGGATGATAGGTCGCCCTTGACCATCAATTGAGAGAAGCAAGTGTGGCACAGTAGTAGTATAGTAGGGAAAAGTAGGCGTAATTATGATACATTCAATCAAATTATAGCAATTACTGAAATCAATGCATGTGATAAATCGGTAATAAATATAAAATCGTTTTGTAAAATAGAAAGTCAGCCACAGGGTTCTCTTTCCCAGGTCGATCTTTTATTGTAATGTCGAATTCCTGCAATAAAATCAACCATATGGTCACTCTTAAATTTGTAACAGGTTTATTTTCTAAAAATTTAATGGCAGAGTGATCGGTATATAGTACTACAGGATACCCTGTTATATAATGTCTAAACTTATTTATAGCATGTACTACAGCTAAAAATTATTTCTCAGTCACAGTATAATTTAATTCATCAGGGGATATATTTTTGCTAATGTAATAAATTGCATATGGCTTCTTGTCTTCCTCATGCCCAAGTACTGCTCTAATTGTTGTGTCTGAGGCATCGGATGAAATTTGGAATGGAAAATTCCAATTTGGGCCCCTCAGCACTGGGGCTGTTGAAACAAGCTTCTTCAGATCATTAAAGGCATTGTCACATTTATATGTCTAAATGAAATCAAAATTTCCAGTTAGTGCATATACAGGTGCAGCTATTCAAGAATAATGTTCTATAAATCTTCTATAGTAACCAGAAATTCCAAGAAAGCTACGTACCTCTGTTTGTGTGGTGGGTGTGGGTATTAACAAAATTATTTGAATTTTAGCTGGGTCCACCTGAATTCTAGCTGCTGATATATAATGCCCTAAGATAACTCCTTTGATCATCATCATATGACACTTTTCATTACTTAAACAAAGTCTAGTGTCAATACATCTTTGCAATACCTTTTCTATATTTTCCAAAGCAGGCTCCAAATCATCCCCATAAGGTGTGAAATCATCCATATATACTTCGAGTCCTTCATTTATTAAGTCTGCAAAGATGCTGAGAATGGCCCTTTGGAATGTAGCAGGGGCATTGCATAGGCCAAAAGGTAAGACTCGATAGGAAAATGTCCCCCATGGACAGGTAAAAGCAGTTTTGTCTTGGTCTTCAGGGGCAATCTGGATTTGATTGTACCCACTAAAGCCATCGAGGAAAGAAAAGAATTTCTTTCCTGCCAATGTGTCTAATACCTGGTCAATGAAAGGAAGGGGAAAGTGGTATTTCTGTGTTGCCTTGTTAAGTTCATGATAATCTACACATATTCTCCACTTTCCATTCTTTTTTGGTACCACTACTAATGGAGAGACCCACTTGCTATTAGATATTGGGTAGATGAAATTAACATCCAATAGCTTTTTTAATTCAGTTTTCACAATATCTTTGAGGTGAGGGTTTAGTATTCTTTGGGGTTGGCGAATGGGTCTTTCATCTTTTTCAATATAGATGTGGTGTGTACACAATTGAGGGTCAATTCCTTTCATATCGGGGTAATCCCATGCAAAGGCTAGATTGTATTTTCGTAATGATTGGACCAACTTCTCTTCTTGTTCAATAGTCAGATTTTTGTTAATGTTTAGAGTTTTTCCCGACTCAATTTCTACAATCTTGCTATTATACACAGAAGTAGTGGGTATTACTTGATCAGGAATGTCTTTCAAAATATCTTCTTCTTCTTTATTATCAAATGATGCCTTGATCATGTGACATTGTAAATAGGATCTGGTTTGTGGTTTATTAATAAAATTATTAATGATATCATCCTCTGTTTGATCTTTAAAATCAAGAGAATTTTCTATAGTTAGAGGTGATCCCATATTTTCCATAAGATATGATACAGGTTGTTTTTTTGTTTTGATTATTGATAGACTTGGCTGGGCTGGGGGATATAAAGCTAAATTCTTGACATGGTTTCCCCTTGTTATTGTCATGTTGCCTTGTCGGTATCCAATATAAGCATCGGCAGTTGCCAACCAAGGTCTACCTAAGATTAACAGGTGCCCTTCTAGCCGATTCTTTGGATTGATAACTAGGAAGTCAGCAGGGTATTCCTAGGAATCTACAAATACCATTACATCTTGTAATGTACCTTCTAGTTTGACTACCGATCGGTCAGCCAATTCCAATAAGGTTGTTGTTGGTTCTAGCGATGTAATGCCAAGTTTTTGATAGGTGGTGGTTGTTAGGATATTGATTGCTGCTCCCAAATCAACTAAGGCATTTGGAAAAAATTTCCCATGGATTTGTACTGTCACTATAGGATTTCCTGGGTCTTCATATTTTACCAGTGTTTCCATTCCTGATAATAAGTCAGATAAAGTACCGACTATTTGGACAGTTGGATTGGTGATTTTTCTCCTCTTTGGCTTCTTTATGCATAATTCCTTAATGGTTTTTGCATATATAGGAATGTCTTGGATGGCTTGGAGCAGAGGGATTTTATACACAAATTTTTAATTCTCCTAGAAGATCAAAATTAGGGTGTTCTAATGGGCGCGGTATGATTAATCGTTCTAGGAATGGTGGAGAGGAAGTTGATACTTGTTGTTGTTGAACCTCCTTCTCTTTCTGTAATTTTTTTTCTACAGGTAACGGATCTTCAATATGAACATTTTTGTTTCTCTATGTTTCTACTATGCGCCCAGACCTTAATTGAAAGTCATTGCACTCCCTTAGTTCAGTTTCTAATTTTGGGGGTTCCATTATTTGGACAGACTGAACTGGCCTATTGTTTGGGTTTGGGTTGGGTTGGGCTGGGAGTTGTGGTCTTAAGTTGGTCTGGGGGTTTGTATAGGGAGTTGGCATTGTAGGTTGAGAGAGAGGGATTGATCCAGCTGGCTGATTTGTAGGTCTTTTCTAGTTTGACTGCCAAGCCTGACTCTGTGAAGTAGAGGGGGACCATTGTGTTGGATAGTTATTATTTTGCCAAAACGGTGGGCAGAAAGGAAAGCTAGGCCAATTATTTTGATTTGTTTGATTTGGCCAAGATGTTGAAGGGAATGGCTACTGTGACCAATTGGGGAAAGGTGGTTGATTTTGCCACATTCCACTAAATTGTTGAGTATTATATTGAGGAGGCTGAAAAGAAGAAAATGGATTAGTTGGCATACCTGATTGTCGTGGCTGCCATTGTCGGCGCTGATTAAGCAGACATACCACTTCTGATTCTTCTTCTTCCTCCTTATAAACTAATTTTAGGCCAGGAAGCGAAGGGCATCTTTCTATAGGGTGATCTTTCATGCAAATGGCACAAAATTTTATTACATCCAATGGACATCCTTTGTGGTTGTGTTTCTTCCTGCATCTGGGACAGAATATCACCAAATTTTTCTCTACTTCTACTTGCTTTTGTTTGGCTTGCATAATGTCAAACTGCGTTGTTAGAGTCCCAAGTATATATGTCTTAAAATATTCTAACAGATTTCCAATCTCTACACGAGTCACACCTTCATTAGAGGTCTTATTTTCTCTTGTAATCATATCATGCTCTACTGATTTTATCCTTGTGTTGCCCCTCGAACTCCTGATACACAAATCAATGATGCTAGGATAACTTTCCTGATATATCACCTTTTCCCATAATATTCAATGTTTCAAGCCATTGATCTTTCATTCCCCTAATTAATGTGGTTTTCAAAACATTATCAAGTAAGGGTAAAGATGCATAAGGAGATCTCTGAAGATTGTATTGAAACCGTTCCACATATTCTTCCAAGGTTTCATTTGGTTTTGCTGTCATTTGGAATATTTCATCTTTTAGTTCCCGAGACCTGCAATAATCTTGATACTTCTTTAAAAATGAAGCTTTCATTTGATCCCAATTAGTTATGACACCCCCACCTAATCACATAAACCATCGTAAGGCTGCTCCTTTTAATGTTGAAGGGAATAGTTTTAATTTTTGGGGATTGGTGGTATAATCATATCCCCTACATAACACATCAAATTCAAACAAAAACACATCTGAACCTTCTGATGTTAAGCCATGAAATGTGCGAATATTTTGAAGGGGAATGGCCTTCATAGGCGCATTGACTACAGTATCTACTATAGGATATTACAGCGTAGAGGTTTGCTAGGGTCTCTGCTGGTTCTGAATTTGGTTCTGGGCCATTTTGTCAAAAATGTGCCAATATCCTTCTGGGATCTCCAAGGAATTTCTAGGTTGACTAGCAGGGACAGGAATGGCGTTGAAAGCACTCCCCTTATCTGGAATAATGAGTATTCCTTGTTGACCTATTGTTTGAGGTGATTCAGGACCTTGGGTATGAATAAGTTTAACAACACTTCCCTTATCTGGACTGCTTATTGTTTGGGTTATTTCAATAGGAGATGTTAGGTCTTCTGCTTCTCCTCTTTCCCCTTCTCCTTCTCGAAGATTACTAGAGTTCCCTTCTTGAGGAGAAATTATGCAGGGATTCTCAATTTCTTGGGAATCTTGCTCAATTCCCTCTGTTTGATTATGTATCTCAGCAAAGACTTCAGATGGTGACTCTGTAGCCTAAAGGGAACTAGTAGGCTATCTAGTGGAGTGTAAAAACTCTGGTAAACTTGATAAATATATATTATTAATGATGATAGATAAGAGATGATTACAATGAGGGATCACCTAGGCTTTAAATATAGCCTCAAGGTGTCCCTTGGCGAAGAGGCATGATCTTTGATCATGCCCTTCCACATTAATAACCTAAGATAACTAAATCTAATTAATAACTAATAAAATATACATAACATTGCCCCTGTCTTAAAGATGCTTTGTCCTCAAAGCATATGTAATGATGGAAAATGTTGACGAATGCCTGGGTTTCTTGAGCGGCGGGCTCTTGCTTCCCACATTTTAAAAAGATTGTGGAGCATATTCTCGAGTTCAATCTTTTGTTGATCTGGATAGTGAAAATATCTGATATCGATAGGGTCGGATCCTGTCTTGACTTCTGGTGACTCTTCGTGGCTCCCTTTTGAAGATAACATTTCTAATTGATGACATTGTACTGTAGATGTTGGTGCTCCTATTTGAATCATCTTCGTCATCAGAGAGGAAGATACGACTTGATTTTCTGGGGCTTGGAATCCATACAACTTGTATTTCTGCCCTTTCCACTTAAAACTTATAAACTATTTCTGATGGTTGGTAGAATAAGTACCTAGAGTTTGTAGCCATTGAATTCCTAAGACCACATCTACTCCTCATAATGGAACGGTGTAGAATGGATATTCTAATTGAAAGTCTTTAATATGCAATTTGACTTTATGGCATTTTCCTACTTGTTCAATCTTCTTACCATCGGCCACCATTACCTTCATATTAGGCATGGGAAAAGTAAAGAGGTTGAGTCTTTTGGCCATGGTTGAATCTAGAAAATTGTGCGTCCTGCCTGTGTCTATGAGAACCATTACATTGTTTTTCTTAATATGTCCTCTTAACCTTAGGGTTTGAGATTGTAATATGCCTATCATAGCTGATAATGACACTTGCGGAATAGTTTCGCCATCCACTTCTGGAGAGAACTCTAAGTTGTCTTCTAATCCTTCTATACACGAATCAGTACTGTTAGCGTCGTTAGTTGCTTCACAACTGTATAGATTTTTCGCTTTTCCATTAGCACATCTGTGCTTAGGGTCCCAGTTTTCACCGCAGCGTTTGCACTTGCCCTCTCGCATTCTTTGTTTTTCCATACTAGATTTTTCTTCTTCACGAAGATGGACAGGGACATATTTTGTTGTCATCTATATTTTCAGATTGAGGAAACCGTCGTCTCAAATATACTTTTTCTGGTTTTGATAATCTTTCAAATTTCTTTTCAACAGCTTTTGCTTTTTGCCTTGCTACTTCTACGGACGGAATTTCATGTAGTTCTAGCTCTTCTTGTATGTGGATTTTAAGTCCTGAGATGTAAGACTGGATTAGATGAGATTCCGACAATCCTGGTACTCGTGTTGCCAAGGTCTCCCATTCTTGAGTGTACTCATCCACATCTCCTTTTTGGCGTAATTTGATAAACGTTGAAAAGAACTTTTCTTCTTTTATGCCTTGAAACCTTTTGAAGAATGCATCCTTAAATTTCCTCCAACTGATAGCGAGCGTTGTTTTTTTCCACCACATATACCAATTATATGCTTCTCCTTCCATTTTCATGGAAGAATGCTTAATTTTTTCGTCATCACTAGTAATGTCATAAATCTCAAAATATTCTTCTGCTTTATTAAGCCATGCAACGCTATTTTTTTCATTACCATCAAATTTGGGTAGGTCGATCTTGGCTTTGCGCTGAGATGCTAATGGTGGAACAAGAAGGGAATATTGATTAGCGAATGCATTCCAGAGCTACTTATTTTGAAAATCTGCATTACTATCTTCTTGATGATGTGGGGAATCAGTTTTTTCCTGATGCTCTTCTGAGTTCCCTGAATCTGCGGAATTGTTTTGTTGATTTTGTTCCTTGTTAGGAGATATTGGGGATTGTGTCTAACTTAACTTATCTATTTTATCATTTAGCTTACTGAAGAGTTCTGTCATATTTTTCATTGCTTCGTTATGCTCTGTCATCTTGTTCATTGCTTCGTTAAGCTTTTCTGTGGCCTCGTGATAATTTAACCACATATTCGATTTGTTGTATCATGAACGCTTTTGATGTCGTTGGAATGCCCTGCAACTGTGCCTTCAAGGTCGACTAATCTTTTTCCGAATTCTTCGGAATTATTAGTGATCTGTTTCTCGAGATCAACCAATTTTTTCTGGAATTCAGCCATTGACATTGACGACGACATCGAACGCGTATGAGGTGGGGAATATTTTTCTGCCAGTTTCTCTTTTCCCATTTTTTTTTTAATTAATTAATTAATAATTATTATTATTTTTTTTTAAACTATATAATTATTATATATATATAATTTTTAATTAAAAATTATATAATATATATAATTTAATTATATAATTATTTTATATATATATATATATATATATATCAATTTAACTATATAGTATATATTTTATATAATTAAAAAAAATCGTTTTTAAAATGTGCCCGTTCCGAATTAAAATACGATGCCAATCTGGAGTTAATCGATTTCCTGTAATGTCGTGACACACTTTTTCCTATAATTATAACGAGTTGATTTTATTAATATAACGATCTAGAGTCACACCCTTATTTAATACCCTTATCGAACGAAGACGTCGGATCGATTTATGTTTACGTGTCTGTATTTTGAAAAATCGACGTGGAAGGGATGTGACTATAGTTTGGAGTGGAAGATCGATGTGGAAGGGGTGTCGGAAGAAGACGCGGGGGAAAAAAAAATGACAGCGGAATGTGGGACGGGTGGGAAGATTGGCGGAGACGGGTGGGACAGGCGGCAGAGTTGGGAGCCGCAGGACGTGGAAGTGAGGGAGCCAGCGTGAGTTAGCGGGAAGGAGAATGACGTGCGGGTAAATGGCTACGGAAAGAAAAATGCGGATAAGAATTTCGCGTTTAGATGCTTCTTCAGTTGCCAACAATCAGAGTTTTCCAACACAGAAGTTTAGCCTCAACACTAACCACAGTTTCGAGGTAGGAAGGTGTTTCGAGGTCTCTAAAGACACTACCCACAAGACTTTGTCACAGGTCACTGTAATCCGAAATTTGTAGTTCCACAGGTCTACAATGATCTTTAGAAAACTGTAATATAATCTGAGCTTGACAAATCTGAGCCACCACAGGACTGAAGTCTGCAATTAAAACAAAATTTTGTGCCTTTTCGAGCTGTGACTGTTCACTGCTTTCTCCACAGATATGTCTTTAATGATGAACTTAAAAAAATAACCCAAACAATGATCTTGAAAGTCTTCCTCGACCTCTTCTTATCTCCTGAATTTTTCTGTGATTTTCACCGAAATATTTTTACGTGAGGAGAATTTGGGAATCGAAGGCAGAGTGGGGTGAGAGAACAGAGGGGGTTGGGTAAAAAATCTGCAAGGTTATTTTTTTTTTTTTTTTTAAACAAATTTTGTTGTGCACAAACACTTGATTAAAAAAAATCTGCAATTTTGGAATTTCCTTCAATTCCTTAATTCTAGGTGATCCACAGATCCCGAAAAGCGATGGCTCCGATACCAATGGAGTGTAAAAACTCTGGTAAACTTGATAAATATATATTATTAATGATGATAGATAAGAGATGATTACAATGAGGGATCGCCTAGGATTTAAATATAGCCTCAAGGTGTCCCTTGGCGAAGAGGCATGATCTTTGATCATGCCCTTCCACATTAATAACCTAAGATAACTAAATCTAATTAATAACTAATAAAATATACATAACATCTAGAGATAGCTTTTCTAAATCCTATTGATGGCTGAGATTCAGTTCTTTTAAGGATTTCGTCAATAAAAGTTGTCTGCCCAAGAGTCACCAGTCCCTTAGGTTTTTCAATTTTAGGAGGAATTTTGTTTCGCTTAATTTGTCTATTCATTCAAGAAAACAAACCTTCATTCCTACCTAAAGAAAGAAGCTTTCCTAATTCTGCTGTGAAGCGGGCTGTGAGCAAGTGTGTTTCTTGCCCAGTGTGCAGGTTCTTACCTTCCATCTTTAATACCCAATTCTTTACAAGCAGAAGAAAATCAGATGTGCATCACTCCTTTGAAATAGCATATACTCTCCCCTGCAACTGCGCCAAAATGTTGGGTCATAAAAAGGTATCTTTTAAACACCTAATTAGCCTACATTAATCATCAATCCGGGAGCGACTTTTTATTTCAAGAGTGTACTCTGTCTGAGGCTGCAATTAACTAAGAGTAATGTTATGAAGATGTAGTACAGAATGTTAAATACAAGAGTAAACAGATGCTTGTAAAGAAATCTACTTATAGGAACATAAATGAAAATTCTTTGAAATCTTAACTACATCAATCTGCAAACCATCGATTAGGGATACAGTAGCAGTAACTCTTTCCCTTAGAAATCGATGCAACTGAAATCACACTGAGGCAAGATAACAAATCTAGGAACTTGGAAGCAGTAACCAGTGTCCTCTACAGTTGGTGGTCTTGTTCTTAAAGCAATCGAAATGAAAGCAAACTCAATCTTCTTGCTGATGAAAATAACTGAAAGGAACTGCAAAGGCTAGAAAGGAACAACTCGTAATTCCTATGCATTCACAGCAACTGTAACCAATCTATTTGATAATCTAAAGCTATAAATCATAAATAAACAATAAACAGAAATGGAACAACAACATGAATTGAATAGCAATTATAACTATAACGCAATCAAGCAACTAATCTCAAGACTCCAATCCTGTCGACAGCCAATACTACACAACAATTAGTTATAACAAATCATAAACCAGTATAACAACAACTAGAATCGAATATATAACAGCAAAGCTTTTATAACGATCGCAAGATAAATGAACAGCGAATGTACTTCTTGCAAAGGATAAAATAGCAATTCAATTGGTTAATGAATTTGTGTTCAATCTAACAACAGCCAATCAACTCTGTAATCGAAATAAGCATTAAACACAACTTCACAGAACAGTAAGCAAAGATTAAGAATACAAACAACAAGGTAATTCCACCAGAGTTGGGCCCTTAGTGCCAGTGAAATACTGCTGGGCTACTTCAGAACTTAAGAGATGAAATGAAACACGTGTTTGATATTAATCAAACATAAATTATTACAGAGACTATTCTCTCAAAGCCGAGAGTCAATAAACATAATATTACAGAGGAAATGTTTGAACATAAGAACTTTCGACCGACTCTGTGATCACTAAAGGACATTGCTTTATATATTAGACCTTGATGGACAAGACAAGGAATAAGATGAGTTTGAACATCGATCCCTCAAGATCGAAGGATCCTGAGGGATTCGCTCGCCTTTGTTTGGTTATCATATTGTCTACTTTGACCAAGGCCGAGCTGTCCCCTACCTCTTTTTATCAATTCGTTCAGATCTCCTTGTCTTTGGCTGGATGTGGTTCAATGTTGATGGAGCAGTAGTTACATTGATCTCAGCCTCGCCTTTGGTATAGATGTTCACTTCGTCTAATTCCTGTTTTATCAACAAAAAGCAACCTTTAGTCATATTTTTACCATAAACATAAACCTTTCCAATTCTATCATAATTCTTATAATAAATTACCTTCCCAAGGTAAAAAGGAGTATGTCTATAGTAAAATAATGATAAAATACACAGTAATTTTCATACATTTTTCACTGCCCAACAGTCTTCTTGAGATAGTGTTAAGTAACCAATTACACTTTAATGAACTATAAAACTAAGTAAACTTTGCAAAAAGGTAACTCAGTAATTGCACTCATTAAACATTCAACCATTCAATCTTGAAACATGATTAAATCAATTTCTTTTAGAATGATCTTTAGGGATATCAGTGATTACAATTAAGTGAGGATATGAAAGCATGTAAGAATAACTAAAAACAAATAAATGTATATCTGACTTTTCTGCAACACTCAATGTGAAGTGTTAACTTCTTGAGATGCTATGTGAGAAGCCATCTATGCCTTAGTCTCTAAGTTCCTAGAAAGAAAATGACAATGTGAAAAGTAAATTCAACCACTGCATGAATTAGACATTTAGCCATTTAGTTTATGATCATCAAATTGAAATGGATTTTGAAAACATCTATTGATACAGTTAATTGACAATTTTGTCTAAGGAAATAAATGACAAAACAGTAAGGAAACTAGGCAATTGTGTAATCCTATTATTCCAATCTTTAATTTGATCCTGAAAATAGAGTTATCTATCTTCACCAAATATCTTAGAAGAAAAAGGATGCACAATTGTGAATGAATATTATGCTATTGAATAAAAACTGGAATGAACATCAATCTAATTAGAAAGAAGATTTGTTGAAAATAGAGTAATGAAAATTGAACTAAAACAACAAAGGAAAAATGTCATCCAGTGTAGGGGCCCTCTGCAACCGATTTGGCTAAACTACTAGTTGATTAAAGATGCGATTAAATATTCATTGGCAACGTGAACTTGGTATTAAGATAGAATGAAGTCTGAATACAGAGTATTAGCAAAAAACTTGATCTTAACACTTAAAATCTAAACTGTCTTCTCGGCCTTTTACAACCGATATTTAAAGGAAAATACATAACTGTTTGTGAGAGAAACTTGATACAGGTGGCTAATCCAAATTATAATTGCAATAGGACTTTTGGACTCTTGATTTCCTACGAAGAGCAAATCAAGAGTGCTACTACTTTCAGTTAATGTACTTTGACTCCATCTTTGACCATGACCTTAGGCTTGCTTTTATGTCGATGTGGACCGAGTGAATAGGATAGAATCCATGTAGAAATGATTCTAGAAACACCCATGTGGCCCAATTCTTCATTTGACACTTGGAACCTGTCAAGCCATGAGAGTAGCTACGGAATCCACAATTAGCTGCAGAACAAGCTGCATTCTGTAGCTAAATTGCAAAAATTTATCCAAATAGCAAGAACATGAAAATATAATATGGCAATCATTTTGATGCATCCTTAAGACAAAACCTAGCATTTATCATTGATTAGGTTCTGTGATATTATGAGAAAGTGATGGAAAGAGGTGAGAAAAATTGTCAAGGAGAGGGTAATTCTGAGGTTCAACACTTGGCCAAGGTATATCAAACCTATCTCTTCTCCTCTCCACTTCGCCACATCACGCAAACTGACTAGCCAAAGATAATGCCAATAATTTCCTTCTCCTAGGACGTTTTAGGGTCCCAAGGGCCATCCAGAGTTACCAACACACCATGCATTGCGCACCAAAAACTATTTTCTTCGCCTCTCCCCTAAGGCCCAAACCTTAGCGAGGCGTGTAGGAGCTCCAACACCCTTACCAAACTACACAACACTACAATCAACCACCACGACCAAGAAATGCATAACCAGATCCAAGGACATGATTTAATAACGAGAGTCATTCGTGGGTGACAACCTCACATGTTGGCCATTGCTGTCATTTCTGTTAAACAAGGGGACAGGGCGATTGTGGAGGATGGATGGGCTTCATCATCGTCTCTCCCACCAATTATCTAGCAGTTAAGGAACCCCCGTCAAGGAGTAATGTTTAACATTTAACTTAACATTTAATTTAACATTTACTAAAAAATTAATCTAAGCTTAACTAATGTTGGTTGTAATGAAAAATCACTTCTCTCTTTATATATATAAATAACACCAAAAACAAAGTGTGGAATCCTATTTCTGAGGAAGCATTTCGACACACTGCAAAGTGTGAAGTAATATTTATAAGGAAATATTTCTACAACTATGAGAAGTGGGAAATAATAGTGAGAAACGGTTTTGGTGTCAGTATTGTTAGGTTCCCGTGATTTGGCCGATTGGTGAGCCAAATGACGATGTAACATCAAACCAAGCTTTGGAGCCCAAGGACCTAGCCTTCCTTGACTCGGAGAGGGCTCTCTCTATTATATGTAAAAGATATCGGTGTGTTTGCTTATGGTGTTCTGATATTAGGCTAGTTATGAAGTGAGCTTTTTTATTTTGGTTTTTAAGTTTGTGAGGGATGAAACTGATTGAAAATGTAAGATAGGTAAAAGATATCAGATCAACTGGGCTATGGGGTCAAAAAGGTCAAGGAAGCTATCAGATGATGATACAAGGCTGCTGTAGGGCCGATTTGATTCAAGGTAGAAAGGATCTTTGGGCAAAATGGAGTAAATGAACATCAATTTTGTGAAAGACGAAGGATTTCAAGCATAACTAGTTTGATAGCAGACATAAACATGGTATGGCAAACCATTAATCATGCAAAATGTAACTACAAGCTAAATAATACATAGAAATAAACATTCAAGCCATGCATAGATGTATAAGACCCTCTAACTTTGGGAAATGGCTATCAGACTTTGGGGAAAACATAGAAGACAGACTAACAACTCATAAAACACTATGTCGGAACGCCTAAACACAATCTTTAAGTTATTGGGCACTTTGACAAACAAGCTTTCATATTTTTAGGCAAAGGGCTAGATCGGGACTACGCCTCCTTGGTTCAAACAAAATGATAATCTAATTAGTCAAAGAGATAGTTTCATGGCTAGGACTATGGACAGTCATAGGTAAGCAGGGCACACCATACATCCTACTCAACATGCATAGAACTATGAATGAAACTAGCAACAATATCCTTAAGTTACTAAAGGGCAGTTAAGAATTCTTTAGTGCAACTAAGGAAGAAGAAAACATAAAAGCTATGAAGATTTAGGAATTTTGAGGTGCCTCCATGGGCATATCTCAAACTTGTTCTCTACTGATCTATAGCAAGCAAGAAACATGTATTCATGAATGAAAACTAGAAGACAATAACATAGAAAGAGACACTATACCATTCTACCAAGTCATGGAATCCATCAACAATCCTTCATCATTCATTCAAGAGCATCCAAGAGGCAGTCCAAAATCATAACACAAGTATATTCTTCAAAGCTCATATGACCAATATATTGCTTCTTCTCTCAAGTTCAGCCTTCCTATTTGTTTCGGGGAAAATAACCCTAGAGGTTTGTTGGGTTTAAACCTCCACAGAGCAGGGCATGCTACTTAAGAAGGACTCACACAACCATACATGTTCATGAAAAACTAAATAGAGTAGATCGAGGAAGTTACCCGTAGGTCCTATGGTTGAAGCAGATCCCACGGGGTCCAAACCCCCAGCAACCGTTCTTCCTTCTTAACCTGAAAGACAAGAAGAAACAAGTGCAAAGAACTGGTTGTACAGCATATATCTACTCTAAATGTTAGTGAAATCCATATGAAACATTAGATAAACCATAATGAATGCTTAAATAACAATATTCTCATATATGCAAGCAGACACTAACACGTATATTTCAGGAACAAGACGGTTCTTCTGTATTATAAATAGCATGTACAGAAATAACGAGTGGAGAGATCACCTGAATCCTTCCACGATCTTCGAGCAGACCATCGTCCGGATCCGTCCCACCCTTGCCTTGCTAAGATTCCTTCCAAATTGGTGCATACGAGATGACATATAGGAAGATGAGCATCTCCAGGAAACAAAGGTTTCCTGTAATGAACTGGGAAGTGCAGGAGGCACGGGAATTCAGACTTGGATAGGGAATACCAACAGAGTATAATATCAATAATTTCTCTCTCTTAGGCCATGCACATGAGGGGCTTTTATACTCCCTCAAAGTAGTTTCAACAGTTGGAACAGTTGGCCACGTGCTGGGGTGGTTGAACTACCAGAGTAACCTGCATCAACCCAGCCCGAAAATAGGGAATTTTTATATATATTTTTAATGATTTTAATTGCATACGCGGAAAAGTGCATGTGGACTCGCGTATACACGCGGAAAAAACTGGGCATAACTGTGTATGGGGATTTTTACACTGTTTTTTAGTGAATTTGTCCAAGTCTGAAGGAATGGGTGCCCAAAGCCATAAAAGCAATCATGAATCATATGAAGGTGAGAAATGATGCTATAACACTATTACAATGAATCCTGTTGGAATATATAGGCCAAGAAGGAGGAAAACCAACCAAGGCAACTAGCTAGCCATTGGTTCAAAATAAATATCTAAACTTGTCCTTGAGGCTTTGCAAAGCCCAAGGCACAAAATATCTCATAAAATATCTAAAAAATGCTAAAAAAGGAAAAATAATTGACTTTTCATCATTTTCCATATGCAAAAATAGCTAAACGCACATTTGGAAAAAGCAGATTTTTAAGGTTCAAAAATTACAAAAATACTTCAAATTTTCATCAGCAAAAGGTCCCCTGAATTTCCGGAAACATTTGGCAGCCTTCCTGATGTCGAAATGAGGCTCATGATAGCTCGTTGGAAAGCTCTCAGTGTCTACTTTCCGGATAAACTAAAATTTTCCAGATCTGATGCCTAGAAGTCCTCCAAATCTACACCTGTGTGTAAAAAGCCAGAAAATTGCAATCTGCTGATAGATCGGGCAAAGTGTGCAAAAAGTGAGCATTTTTCGCCGTTTTGAGGAGGAAAATGATCTCCAAATGGTCTGAAAATCACTGAGGGTGTGCTTATGAAATTATGGCATCCAATGATACTATCCTCCTCCTTTGTCGAATCCTCAAAATGAAATGGTGAATTTCATGAGTTTTGACCAAAAACTCAAAAAATGCCAAAAAACCAAAACATGTCAAAATGTGCCCAAAACTAGTGTGTATGACCCTCAAGGGTCTTTGGCAACATGTTCTGAAGCTTGGGCCCAAACTCCAAGTTTAAAGGTGTTTTTATTTCTTTTCTTCTAGAAACTGCTATCTTTGATCATTATCCTTATGCCGCTGCTCAAGCTGCTGAGTTGCTGATGTTCAGCACTCTCTTCCTCTTTTTCCTGCTACTGCTCATCTTTACCACTGTAATGTTGCTCCTATTGTCTTGCCTAGAGGGGCATCTTGATCTAGATGTGCTCCTGAAACATTGCCTTTCCTCTTTTGTATGCAACTCAACAAGTAGACTTAAGGAAAAAAACACAGTCCATAAAAGTTAAACAGTCAAAGGGTTACTGTGATGGTGTAAGGTCACTAGTTCTTTGAGTTTTGGTGTGAACAAAAACAACCCTGTAGTCAGTCCACAGCAACCATTTCTCACAATCAACACACTGATCTATCTTTGCTTTTCCCTCACATAGATTATGACATACATCTATAAATGGGGGTGTCAGCTTCAAATACTGTAGCTTGTTTTAAGGTCAAAGAAGTGGCAGTGGTTTTTTCCTGTTTCTACCTTACTGATATGACCTTTTAAACACAAAATTCCCTGCTCTTTTCAAACCACTGTTTTTATCCTTTGCCTGCTACTTAACAAGTATATTTCAAGAATAAATACAAGGCCAATAAAAGACATACAATCCCTTATTAAAGTCTTTTTAATGGACAGAAAAGGTATCATTGACTTTGCTTTCTATCACACAGAGATGACCTCTAACAGTGACTAAGCAACATATGCTTGATTACCATGTTTGAAAATAGGCCCACTGCTTCATTTGTTCCAATACTGTTTTTCTGCCTTCAAACAGTGCTTTTACCTTTTAATATTGCTCAGGGGACAGTTTGTGAGGTTTTTAATCATCAATAGGAATCCACTATTTTGCCCTTTAAAACCCTGTGTTTCTTCCTCCAAAACTGCTCTACCCTTCCACTTGTTTTGAGCGTGGTTATTTGGTTTCTAATACCAACAGGACGCACCAATTCTATTATGCAGATATTAGGCTAACATTGATATAGCAATTTCTGAGTTTTTAACACAAACACATACCTCTTAAAAAAACTCAATGCTGCGATTTAGACCATGAACTTCATCCCTTTTTCCATCACTTTGACAGTTTTTGAATAGATCATGGAGATGCATGAATGTCTTGAAAACTGATGGTGGCATTCTTGGCATGTTTGAGCAACCTTAAGAGGTGTTTTGAGGGCAATTGGACCATTTGAACGTGCGCGGCACGTTTGCAATGGAGAGCGCCATGCAAGGTTGTGGTGTCCGGTCACTGTCGGGCCGACAGGACCAACACGCACAGGCGCGTCGCGCGCCACTACAGGTGTGTTGCGCCATAGTTATGGCCCTTTGTAATTTTCGCTCCAGGCACGCTGCGCAACCTTTTGACCCCAAAAATCTGTTTTTTTCGATCGCAATTCCTCTTTCTGGTTCTGTCGACAGTAAGAGGAGTTTTGCTAGTGTTTCAAGAGATTCTAAGAGGGCTCGCAGTGGTCTTCTTATTCCTTTAAACGCAGAGAAACCAACTTCCTTTGAAATGAATTGTGAGATTTCGGAGGACCTCTTTTTCAAACCACTGTATGTTTGAAAGGTAACTTCTGCTATTTTAGATTCCTTAGGTGATATTTTCAACATAGAAGCACCATTTTAAATAATGCCAATGGTTTATGGACCACTTTTTTGCCACTGTTAACACCTTTGGTGACATCTTAAACCTGGAAAAACCACTCAAGATCTGTCAAAGAGCATTGAAAACTGCTTTGTCATTTTTGCAAGGAGATGGCCTGTTTTATTCAACTTCGTTGACAACTTCTTCTTTCAGGTGTTTCATCAGTTCTTCCTCTGATTGTAAGTGCCATAATTTAGTTGCATCCATTCATGCTACCTTTCTCTGTTTATTTAAAAGGAACTCTAACAGACTTCTTGGAATGCAACAGTGAGGTGTTGTTTGACCCCTTCTTATAAGGAAACTGCCCCTTTTTGTAATAGTGACATTCATATTCAAATTGCCTTCTGTCCACTATGATGTATAGTTTGAGAGACATTTCCCTATGAGTAGGAAAACCAATACTTTTTGAAACATAAACATCATCTGTTACCTGTGTAATGACCTTTGCTTTCCTTATTTGTCTCTTTCCACTGCATCTTTGACCAATCAGTCTTTAAAAACAGTCAATGCCCTGGCCATCTACTCATGAATGAAGGAGGCCCTTCACTTGGAAAATTATCTGAAGATTGTTTGATAAGCCTGCTTGACAAGGGTTCTTCTTGTATATGATGGCAAGTAAACAAACTTGAAAACATTAATACTTTTACCTCTGCCTGCAATCACTACTTTGCTTCAGAAAAACCCTAGTCAATGTGTCACTGTCTCATTGTTCATCAAAACACGTCTATCTCACAGTTAGTTGCAATTCTTCAAGTCAACCTTTGGCCATCGCCCTCTACTTATGGATGAATGAGGCGCCTTAACCCTCTGCTTATAAATGAAGGAGGTTTTTATCCATAACTTATCAACAGCCTCATGACAATGTTGCTTTTTCTTCTACTGTCCTTTCAGGTTGAATGAGGTTTCAAGAGTTTGATGAGAGACTCTTTGCCTTGGAGATGCATCTCGGGCTCAGGATCACATTGAGAAGCAGTTGTCTTCTCATGTAGAGCCAAGAATTGTCTTCCAAGATGCTGATATGTTTCTTGTGCTTGTAAAATCCATAAAACATTGTAAAACACCTAAAATCAGCTGGAGACTGTGGTCTATGCATTGCTGAGACTTAGAGGTGTGTAAGTGGCGCGACTTAGGGCTGTGATCAATTTCATTAGCAGAGTGGAAGATAGGTTTATGACTGGTATGTAGAAGATGGAGGTTTGTTGGCCTTTTGATGGTTGACAAGGGTAAAATGCCTTAAAGTGCCACTTCCTAACTTAGGGGAGGCTTTTGAAACAGACTTGGATTGTCCTTTTAGAGCTGATGGGCAGACTAGTAGGGCTAGAGCTAGATAGGATGGTGATAATGAGGTTTCACTTTGACATGGGAAGGCTAAAAAGTAGGGGGGCGAAAAAAAGTTTTATGAGGGTTTTCTACATGACAAATTGACATATGGAGATCAGCTTCTAGAAAACTCATCTATGGATTTAGTCATCACCAACAAATGAAAAATATTGATGACTAACAGTGGCTCCATTTGGGGAGGGCAGCTCCTCGTCAGGAGGTGTCCAGAATTCAGATCTTTGGCTTATGAAGACCAGTGCCTTACCCATTGGCACAAAATTTCACCCTTCTTTGATGCTATTTCTGAAAAGTGACAGCATGGTTAACATCAATGATATTTCTACCTACCCCACTATCTTTCCTAACATTTTTTCTTCTCTTTGGCGCATTTGAACTAGCAACCTTTTGACAATGTATATTTTTCTTTTTGCAAAATGAACCTATCTATTTCTACTCTTATATCTGCCAGGAGTTCAGATTAAACTGATGAACTCCTTCATTACTCTACCTATGCTAGATCAACTGTCAAGATTAAGCAGTTTGACAGGATTTTGTTCTCTAATCTAAAACACGAAATTTAAAAGATGATCAAATCAGGATTAGACAGTCTGACTTGTCATGTATTTGCGGCATAAAAGACAAGCTGCACACAAATATTATTCTGCATAAAGGAAATATAGAAAACCGGGGCTAAGATGTACAATGTGTTTTTCATCCCTCGCTTCTCTCTTTGGTTCTGTTTTAGGCATGTGGAACCAGAATCTCTCCCTAATCTATACTCTGTGATAAGTCAATCTTACACAATGTTGACTATCTTTTGCACTCACTAACTTATCAGCAAATAAATTTAAACATGCTCAGCTATGATTAGGCTAGATAGCTGAACAAGACATTGAAGTGCTAGTAGCGGCATTTAGACTTGCGCGCTTTCTGAAGGAATATTTTTTGGAACATGGGGCTTTACCATTGCTTTTTAGAAACTGCCCTTTTCTTCTACTATTTACTGTTTTTGGTATTTTCTACTTTTTCACTTTTTCTTCAAACAAACTACAAATGAAAAGGTGCTCACAAGGCTGAGCTTATTTTCTACTGCTGTCTTTCTATCCTAATCTAATCTATACACAACATACACTTGGTGAACTCTTCTTTCCAATGCAACCAGTCAAGTAGATGCTCACATAGGTCATTCTGGTTTAGTTCTTTCATGAGGCTGAAGTACTGAAAAGGCCACTCCCACTTGGTTTGTTTCTGGACAGTAGTGCTTAAGTTTTTTCTTATTCTTGGCAGCAACTTGTTCATGATAGAACCCACTACTCCTTCAGCTTTCTTAAGGAAAACAATAAATAGATCTTGGAATACTCTTTCAGACTTCTCAAGGAAAACAACAAATGGATCTTGGAATAATACCTGATCTAGAGGATCTGATATATAGGCTTCATTCAGGACTACTCTTTCTTCCACTTGGCTATATTTGGGATCCCCCTGGTAAAGTAATTCTTCCTCTTGCTCATGATCACTTGAAATGACAGGTTCATCATATATTGCAGTGTAGTTTTCATTCCAAGCTGATGTGTTCTGATTAAGTGGACTAAAAACTGTGTGGAGGTTATCAGTTTGGTGAACAGGGATACACTTTGACAGTAAATTATCTTGAAAGGACAGTGTGACAACTCTCATGTGTTTATCAACCTCTCTTTCTTCATCTGCAATTTGTAACTCAATGGAACTTGGTGGCTGTAAATTTGGAGTTAAGGAAGATTCCATGTCCAAAATTATTTCTTCAACCATTTCAGGAAAAGGCTTCTCATTTACAACATGCTCAAGAATTTCACCATCTTCCTCAACCTCATCATCAAAGCTAAAAAACTGTTGATTTCCAATTATGTGACTGTTATCTCTGATGGACTGAAGTGAAGTGGAGCAAAGAGTCCAAGACTCTTCACTTACTTCTAAACTCTCAATGCTCTCCTCATCAGTGTCATAGATGACCTGTAATGGCTGCTTACTTTTCTCAAGTTTATGAAACTGAGCTTCCTCCCAAAAATCAAAAGCTGAGTGTTCTGCAAAGTTAGTTTCTGTTTGGAAATCACAATCATCAACATATTTATCAAACCTTGGAGAATCATTAACATAAGAAATGTCATCAACCATGCACATTGGACTATCAGATTTCTTTTCTTCAAATTGATCTACACATCTATTTTCTGATTTATGATATGCAAGATTAACAGGAGAAAGATCAGAAAATTTTTGGTTATATGAAGTTTCAGAGGTTGTTTGTATGTTTATAAGTTGATCTATTTCCTCTTCAGTTAAAAAGGGAGGTATTTTCATTTCTCTACTGTAATCCTCTTTCTCTTGGGAAATCTTATTTGAAGGATGAATGTCTTTTTGGGCTTCACCTTTGAGAGATGATGAATCATCACTTATGCCCTTAGAGAGATCCTGTGGGTTTTCTGTCATTTCTTGCTTATTTTCATCTTCAACCAATTCTTTGTGATATTGAGGATAGTTATCATGTAATTCATGAGTTTTTCCTGATAGATTCTTAGGGGGCCAGTTTGCTTTTATGAACTCAAATGACTCCCAACATAAAGGTAGAGACCCTACAGGTTTTTATTTATCTTCTATTTCAGAATCTGTGATTTCAAAATGGCTGATAGCTTCTTTAGAGAATTCCTCTATGTTTTTATTTGCAACTTTCCCATTAGGCACATTTTGTTTATAACTCTTGTCTTGTAATAGTCGAGTGTGTTTATTCTGAGGAAGAAGTGTAGGTTGGTTTGAATAAGCAGTGTTAACCTTGACTTTCTGTTTCTCTCTTTTCCTAAGTAGATGTTCTAGTTTGCCAAGCATACATTCCAATTTTTTCAACTTTTCCTCTGAAGATACTAGTCTCTCTTGATTTGCTTTGTCTTTCTTTATGGTTCTTAGCTGTGCCTCCCTATTTAGTATGTTGAATTCTACATCAACTGCTATCCTTTGCATTTCTTCTAGGGTCAAAGGATCTTTGTTTTTTATCTGGAAAACCATCTCTCGGTCAAAAGAATCTAGGTAATGTAAGAGAACACATCCGAGGGGTGGCTTTAGGTTAGCAGGCATTGCATGGTATACTTTATTGAACCTGGCTGAAAAGTTTTGTATTGTTTCCCCTGGTTGTCTTTTCAACTGATTGTACTCCTTTATGATGAGAACTTTATTACCCACGACCAACCACCTATCTAGGAAGATTTGAGTGAACTGATGAAAATTGGTAATGCTTGCAGCAGGAAGGTCTTGAAACCAACTCTTAATTTTCCCTTGTAATGATAAGGCAAACATTCTAATATGCACATCCTCTTCTTCTATGTCATAAAGGTCAAGTGAATCCTCAAGTTTTCGGGCATGCTCTTCAGCGGTGACTTTGGAGCTTTCTCCATCAAACCTGGGTAATTTATTTTGAAGATTTGCAGGAAGGGCTTGTAAGATGGGAGGTAAAACCAGAGGCTTGTATCTTTCTGGGACCTTTGTGGATATAGGTAGTGTAAAAAGAGGTTCGTGACTATTTGAGGTTTCAGCCAGAGTGGGAAAGGTAGCATGAGGCTCATGTTTTGCTAGGTTTTCCATAGGTGAATCTGGGGTAAGCATAGGTGTACAAGCCTGCTCATGGTCTGAGATTTGAGGCTTAGCTTTTTGAGGTTTGAGATCTTTCCAATGATCAATGTAGATCTCATCGGTGTATTCCTGATCAGGCTCAAAGTAGGATAGAACATAGTTACAGATAAAGACAATAATTTCTTGAATCCAACTAAGGCCTGAGTGCTTTTTCGTTCTAGGATGACCAGTCATGTTTTAGGTTCTTCCTCCAGTGGAGTCTTTAGGTCTATTGGGAGTTGTGGAGTCGCCAGGTGGAACTTGGTTGTTTTTGTAGAGATGTAGCTATGGTCCACCGCCAGTAACTAATCTGGAAATGTTTTTAAGGTTTTTCTGAGTTTTATGTGCAGCCTATGGTTTATTAAAGTATTCTAAACTTGTTTCATCACTTTGCTAGGGTGGTGAAAACAAAAAGAGTTTACTCTAAATGAGTCTATGGACTGCGTGTTTGTTTAAGTACCTAAAGGACTAAAAAGTATATAAGAGTTTGTTAGACTATCATGTACTTAGTGGTCCCACCATCTCCCGCTATGTTAGTGAGCGATGGGATAGGTTAATCAGATAATAATCTAGAGTTTGGTAAAATAGTAAGGCCTACTGGAGGCTAGTGGATTCGCCAGGTGGATTTTTAGTTGTTTTGAGGTATATGTGTATGGTCCACCACCAATACTGTCAAAAACCAATCTAAGGGAGTTTTTGGGGTTTTTTGAGTTTTTATGTAATCCTAAGGTTTGGAAGAGTGTCCTAGAGTTGAGTCATCATTTTGCTAGGATGGTGAGACAACCAGATTCTACTCTTCTAAGTTTGACTGAGATCTAAGAGTTCCTAATGGATACCTAGGATGTTTTGACTCGAAGTCCCACCGTGATCACCATTATGTTAGGTTACGGTGGGATAAGTCAATCAGATAGTATTCTCAAAGGTCTCTTAAGGTCTAGGGAATCTAAGTTTTCTTAATAACTAGAGTCCCACCGTGATCGCCATTATGTTAGGTTCCCGTGATTTGGCCGATTGGTGAGCCAAATGACGATGTAACATCAAACCAAGCTTTGGAGCCCAAGGACCTAGCCTTCCTGGACTCAGAGAGGGCTCTCTCTATTAGATGTAAAAGATATCGGTGTGTTTTCTTATGGTGTTCTGATATTAGGCTAGTTATGAAGTGAGTTTTTTTATTTTGGTTTTTAAGTTTCTGAGGGATGAAACTGATTGAAAATGTAAGATAGGTAAAAGATATCAGATCAACTGGGCCATGCGGTCAAAAAGGTCAAGGAAGCTATCAGATGATGATACAAGGCTGTTGTAGGGCCGATTTGACTCAAGGTAGAAAGGATCTTTGGGCAAAATGGAGTAAATGGACATCAAGTTTGTGAAAGACGAAGGATTTCAAGCATAACTAGTTTGATAGCAGACATAAACATGGTATGGCAAACCATTAATCATGCAAAATGTAACTACAATCTAAATAATACATAGAAATAAACATTCAAGCCATGCATAGAAGTATAAGACCCTCTGAATTTGGGAAATGGCTATCAGACTTTGGGGAAAACACATAAGACAGACTAACAACTCACAAAACACTATGCCGGAACACCTAAACACAGTCTTTAAGTTATTGGGCACTTTGACAAACAAGCTTTCATAGTTTTAGGCAAAGGGCTAGATCGGGACTACGCCTCCTTGGTTCAAACAAAATGATAATCTAATCAGTCAAAGAGATAGTTTCATGGCTAGGACTATGGACAGTCATAGGTAAGCAGGGCACACCATACATCCTACTCAACATGCATAGAACTATGAATGAAACTAGCAACAATATCCTTAAGTTACTTAAGAGCAGTTAATAATTCTTTAGTGCAACTAAGGAAGAAGAAAACATAAAAGCTATTAAGATTTAGGAATTTTGAGGTGCCTCCATGGGCATATCTCAAAATTGTTCTCTACTGATCTATAGCAAGCAAGAAACATGTATTCATGAATGAAAACTAGAAGACAATAACATAGAAAGAGACACTATACCATTCTACCAAGTCATGGAATCCATCAACAATCCTTCATCAATCATTCAAGAGCATCCAAGAGGCAGTCCAAAATCATAACACAAGTATGTTCTTCAAAGCTCATATGACCAATATATTGCTTCTTCTCTCAAGTTCAGCCTTCTATTACAATGAATCCTCTTGGAATATATAGGCCAAGAAGGAGGAAAACCAACCAAGGCAACTAGCTAGCCATTGGTTCAAAATAAATATCTAAACTTGTCCTTGAGGCTTTGCAAAGCCCAAGGCACAAAATATCTCATAAAATATCTAAAAAGTGCTAAAAAAGGAAAAATAATTGACTTTGCATCATTTTCCATGTGCAAAAATAGCTAAACGCACATTTGGAAAAAGCAGATTTTTGAGGTTCAAAAATTACAAAAATACTTCAAATTTTCATCAGCAAAAGGTCCCCTGACTTTCCGGAAACATTTGGCAGCCTTACTGATGTCGAAACAAGGCTCATGATAGCTCTTTGGAAAGCTCTGAGTGTCTAATTTCTGGAGCAACTGAAATTTTCTAGATCTAATGCCTGGAAGTCCTCCAAATTTAAACCTGTGTGTAAAAAGCCAAAAAATTGCAATCTGCTGATAGACCGGGCAGAGTGTGCAAAAAGTGAGCATTTTTCGCCGTTTTGAGGAGGAAAATGATCTCCAAATGGTCTGAAAATCACTGAGGGTGTGCTTATGAAATTATGGCATCCAATGATACTATCCTCCTCCTTTTTCGAATCCCCAAAATGAAATGGCGAATTTCATGAGTTTTGACCAAAAACTCAAAAAAGGCCAAAAAACCAAAACATGTCAAAATGTGCCCAAAACTGGTGTGTATGACCCTCAAGGGTATTTGGCAACATTTTCTGAAGCTTGGGCCCAAACTCCAAGTTTAAAGGTGTTTTTATTTCTTTTCTTCTAGAAACTGCTGTCTTTGATCATCATCCTTATGCCGCTGCTCAAGCTGCTGAGTTGCTGATGTTCAGCACTCTCTTCCTCTTTTTCCTGATGCTGCTCATCTTTACCACTGTCATGCTACTCCTATTGTCTTTCCTAGAGGGGCATCTTGATCTAGATGTGCTCCTGAAACAGTGCCTTTCCTCTTTTGTATGCAACTCAACAAGTAGACTTAAGGAAAAAAACACAGTCCATAAAAGTTAAACAGTCAAAGGGTTACTGTGATGGTGTAAGGTCACTAGTTCTTTGAGTTTTGGTGTGAACAAAAACAACCCTGTAGTCAGTCCACAACAACCATTTCTCACAATCAACACACTGATATGTATTTGCTTTTCCCTCACATAGATTATGACATACATCTATAAATAGGGGTGTCAGCTTCAAATACTGTAGCTTGTTTTAAGGTCAAAGAAGTGGTAGTGGTTTTTTCCTGTTTCTACCTTACTGAGATGACCTTTTAAACACAAAATTCCCTGCTCTTTTCAAACCACTGTTTTTATCCTTTGCCTGCTACTTAACAAGTATATTTCAAGAATAAATACAAGGCCAATAAAAGACATACAATCCCTTATTAAAGTCTTTTTAATGGAAAGAAAAGGTATCATTGACTTTGCTTTCTATCACACAGAGATGACCTCTAACAGTGACTAAGCAACATATTCTTGATTACCATGTTTGAAAATAGGCCCACTGCTTCATTTGTTCCAATACTGTTTTTCTGCCTTCAAACAGTGCTTTTACCTTTTAATATTGCTCAGGGGACAGTTTGTGAGGTTTTTAATCATCAATAGGAATCCACTGTTTTGCCCTTTAAAACCCTGTGTTTCTTCCTTCCAAAACTGCTCTACCTTTCCACTTTTTTTGAGTGTGGTTATTTGGTTTCTAATACCGGCAGGACGCACCAATTCTATTACGCAGACACTAGGCTCACAGTGATATAGTAATTTCTGAGTTTTTAACACAAACGCATACCTCTTAACAAACTCAACGCTATGATTTAGACCATGAACTTCATCCCTTTTTACATTACTTTGACAGTTTTTGAACAGAGCATGGAGATGCATGAATGTCTTGAAAATTGTTGGTGGCATTGTTGGCACGTTTGAGCAACCTCAAGAGGTTTTTTGAGGGCATTTGGACCGTTTGAACGTGCACGGCACGTTTGCAATGGAGAGCGCCGTGCAAGGTTGTGGTGTCGGGTCACTGTCGGGCCGACAGGACCAACATGCACAGGCGTGCTGCGCGCCACTACAGGCGCGCCACGCCATAGTTATGGCCCTTTGTAATTTTCTCTCCAGGCACGCCGCACAACCTTTTGACCCCAAAACTCTGTTTTTTCGATCGCAATTCCTCTTTCTAGTTCTGTAGACAGTAAGAGGAGTTTTGCTGGTGTTTCAATAGATTCTAAGAGGGCTTGCAGCAGTCTTCTTACTCCTTTAGACGCAGAGAAACCAACTTCCTTTGAAATGAATTTGTGAGACTTCGGAGGACCTCTTTTTCAAACCACTGTATGTTTGAAAGGTAACTTCTGCTATTTTAGATTCCTTAGGTGATATTGTCAACATGGAAGCACCATTTTAAATAATGCCAATGGTTTATGGACCACTTTTTGCCACTGTTAACACCTTTGGTGACATCTTAAACCTGGAAAAACCACTCAAGATCAGTCAAAGAGCATTGAAAACTGCTTTGTCATTTTTGCAAGGAGATGGCCTGTTTTATTCAACTTGGTTAATAGCTTCTTCTTTCAGGTGTTTCATCAATTCTTCCTCTGATTATAAGTGCCATAATTTAGTTGCATCCATTCATGCTACCTTTCTCTATTTATTTAAAAGGAACTCTATCATACTTCTTGGAATGCAACAGTGAGGTGTTGTTTGACCCCTTCTTATAAGGAAACTGCCCCTTTTTGTAGCAGTGGCATGCATATTCAAATTGCCTTCTGTCCACTATGATGTATAGTTTGAAAGACATTTCCCTATGAGTAGGAAAACCAATATTTTTTGAAACATAAACATCGCCTGTTACCTGTGTAATGACCTTTGCTTTCCTTCTTTGTCTCTTTCCACTACATCTTTGACCAATCAGTCTTTAAAAACAATCAATGCCCTGGCCATCTGCTCATGAATGACGGAGGCCCTTCACTTGGCAAAGTGTCTGAAGATTGTTTGATAAGCACCTTGACAAGGGTTCTTCTGTGGTGGCAAGTAAATAAACTTGACTTATTAATACTTGAACCTCCCCACTGCAATCACTTGAACTTCGGAAAAACCTAGTCGATGTGTCCTTTGTCTCACTATTCATAAAAAGCTGTTTGTGCTCAACCTAGTCTCCTAAATTGAGTTCATTAATTGTCAACCAGGGTCAGTAAACTGCTGAAGTGAAGTGCACCATATGTGCCTAAGTAACCTCTTCCTACTTCGTTGTGTCTAGTGTTTTATGATGTTTTTGGTCTTTTTGGTTTTATTTTGAAAAGGAAAAGAACTAAGTGCTAAATGAAGGGAAACTATTGGTCAAAACAAAGTGAAGCCTAAACTATGATGGTAAACAAATGCAAATGCTAAAACAAAACTGAGTCTAACTATGACTAGCAACCAACAAATACAAAGCTTGATAATGACTCTATTGTAAACTCACAACATGAAATTGAAATGAACCTAAGAAATGAACAAGCTAAGTGTAAATGAAATTTTCTCCTAAATAAACAATCAACTCACAATATTACAAAAATCTAAATTATCCTATGATGCTCAAGTTATTCTATTCTGCAACTTGACTTATCACTACTAAGCCTTATTCAGAAATTTAGAGATTTTCTAGAATAATGTTTGGGAAAAAGGCTATTGGTGAATTTGTAAAAGATTTGCAGAATAATCAAAGCCTTAAACTGATATTACTGGCCTCTATTCATGTGATGATATATCAATATAGATTCAGAATAAAAGTAAGTTGTGAATAATGAAGGCCGAGAGATTAATTTTGACAACTAGCACTACTTAAGATACAATGGATCGCACTAGGTTAGAATGCAGTCTATCAATCTTAAAAGACAGTGACTACACCTAGATTAAAATGCCATTAACCTTTTATTGAAACAAAAATGAATTGAAATTGAATTAAAGAAAGTCATTATCAAGCCGTGAAATGCTGAGCGAACCACTTTACATTCTATCACAGGTGTTAAACCACGGTGAAAACTAAGCTGTAATATGTAATGTAAATGAACGTGGAAAACATGAAGTTGATAAAACTATTGAAATTGGAAATTGAAAACGAAATCAAGCTAACGCTACTTATCTAAATCATGCGAACGGAGCTTCTCGGGCGATGGGGCCCCTCTACTGTCGGATTAGCTTGCAAACCACTTAACTTTGACTCGGCTCTTGCACTAAAAGCAATCTTGCTTCCATTAAAGGAGAAAAAGTTTGGAAAACGAGTATTCACGGTTAAAATTTAGCAGCAAAAAGCCAAAATACAACTAAGATTCAGCTGATCTAACCTCCTAACTCTCTGTTCCCCAAGCATATTAACCAAAATTTACATAACGGGCGGGAAAATACAGGGATTACTGTCTTTCCCATTCCTATTCAAATTAAAACTCTTATTGAAGATCTCGTACTTTGCTACAGACAGCTGTAGAGTTAATGTTTTAGTAGGAAACTGCTTCTTAGTTTGGGTGTCCCACGTGCATAACGACCTACAAAATTCCATTCAAACTTCGTGGAGAACAAAAAATGATGTGGATGAGGTAAGGAATCTTCCCATATGCGTTTTTCCTTTAGACGACACCTGAAACCCACTTAAACTCTAAAACGGCTGCGGAATGCGTGATCAGCTACGGAACACCTGTATTCTGTAGCTATTTTGCAGAAAATTGTTAAAACAACAAAAATCATGAAAATACAATATGTTAATCAATTTCATGTAACCTTTAAGAAATCATAATCATTCTTCATTGATTTTAGGCTTATGAAGTGATAAAAGAATGATAAAATGAAGTGAAGGTTTGTAAAAGAAAAGGAAATTCTAGGGCTCAACATACCCCCACTGCAAGACTATTGCATGTCCTCATGCAATTTCATCAAAACTTATTCCATGTGCTCTGAAACCTCTGTCAGAACGGCCAACTTTATCTTTCTGCTTCTTTTGGCCCTTATCTATTTTCTAATCTTTGTTAACTTTTCAGAAATTAGTTCTTCATATTCCTCTTGTAGTGGAGTGTCAAGTTTATTTTCAATAACCATGTCAGTTTTTCTTCTTCTGCTCCATCAAAAGATTTGTCAAAAGATTTTGTAATATGCTTATGGAAGCCATCAAATTTATCTATAAAATTTAACCTCCCTTCTTATTGTAGTAGCTCTTTGACTTGTGGATATCCTTCCAAATACTTGGCTTCAACTGATTCTGTCCTGACAATAAGCGACATTCCTCCTCTATGCAGATTATCTTCCTTTCAGAATTACTTTTCTATGCTTGAAGCTAGATTGACTACATAGTCTAATGCTTTATTTTTGAAACTATATCTCTGTGTCTGAATATGGATTAGTTGAAGAATGATGCTTCACCCTCAGAATTACATTTCTGCACTTAGATATGGATTGGCTGCAAAGTGTAATGGAGGTGAATGGATGGAGGTAATTAAGCTATAATGGAAAATGAAGTGGCTATGGATATGATGGAGAATTTATGATGAACTTGTGGTGAAATAAGTGAATGATGCAATCTTAAGGAGATGTGGAATAGTAGGTTGGAATGTTGGATAAGGGATATGGCCAAGATATGTTAATCAATTCGAATGATAGGTTGTTTAGGAAACATATGATTATACACATTGTATCTATTTCATGTTTTAAATTTTTCCTATTAAAATAATTTTCACAATTTACCTCAGAATTTCGACCTTGTTAATTTTTGTGCTTGATGTTGTTCCTTTGGTCCTCTTTTAGCATGTTGGTCTTCAAAACAGAATCCTTCAATTTCTTGTAATCATCATCTCTTTGTAGGTTGTACAATTGTGTCAGATCTGTTGAATAAGATGTGGCTGCAACATGCAATTTGTAAAAAGAAATGAAGTATGGCTATGGAATATGGATGTGAAATGTAATGGAGTGAAAGTGGAATATGACTTGTGAAATAGAATCAAAGTGGCGTGAGATGGAGTGAAAGTGGAGTGAGATGGAGTGGAATTGTAAAATGAAATGAATTTTGCAATTTATATCAAATGGTACATCATATTTCCCTGAAATTTTCTGAGGTTGTTACCAATATTATTATGCATCTTCTGACAAAAAATATCATCCATTGGTTGCATAGATTTCCCAAAAAATGAGAAATGGCTGTAGGTGAAAGTGGTCAATTTCTTGAATAATACACTTGAAATTTTCTGAAATTTTATTTTTTTATTCACCCTAACTCAATGCATTTACCATAAAAATTTCAGGACCAACGGATGCACGGTTTGAAAGTTATCATAAAATCAATTTCTGCCCTGTTTCACCCTTCATTCTGCCCAATGTTGCAACAAACAAAAATACGCCACGAACTCATTTTAAGGCCGAATTGAGTGATTCAAAAGGGAAAATGTGTATTTTTACCTTTTCTACTTCCGCATGCTTTTAGAATTTCATTTTGATGAAGAAAAGGCGCTGCTGTGCAAAAATACTGAAATCTGTCCTAATCTGTCCATAATGCTGAAAAATGAAAATCTGCCTTAAAAACCCATCTGAAATGCCCTTAAAAATTTCTTTTTTTCAAATTATGTCCGCTCCTTACTCAATTTATCATATTATGAGAAAACCCAGAAGCTCAGAATTTTTTATTTCTGCTCCAATCTCTTGCAATATTTGCGCCAAAACTACCTCTGGAAAAAGTTGCAAAAAAAACAAAAACAGACTGCTACAGCAATAGCTGTAGAAACTGCCACTTTCCGCGGTTGTTTTTGAATTGAAAAAAAGATGAACATGCTGCTACAACAAACTAATAAAATGTACTACTGCAAGTTGTTTTTTATTCCATTAAAACCATTAGTCTTCATCAAAGCCAACATTCATGGTACAATTCTTACCATGCGAATAAATGTGTTGAAATCAATCATGGGAAGAAATCATTGGATTACCGATCAATAATGAAAATAATTAACCAATGCGAGACAACTCACCGATAATGTAAATGAGTGTCAAGGTACCTCAGTGCATCTTGACAGGGACGAATGAATGTGTCGAAGTCGAGTCTCCTGCAAGATTTGACAATCAAGAGACATTGTTGTATTCCCATTGTTAACAATGAGGAGGCTTGCCATTGATGAATGCAAGCTCCAAGGCACTCCAAATAATCTCTAATCTTGATCCCAGATAAAGTGTTGAGGTCGATGGGATAAGATTTTTTGGAAGGTGGACCTTAAGGAATTCCACATCATCCAACTCGAGCATAGAACCAAAAATGATTTGAAGAACGATGAAAGATTGAAACCATCATGAAATTGTATTCCAATACTGGGCTTTGCCCATCGATTGCACAGTTTTCAAACAAAACTCATGTCTAGTGCTTGACAAAGGCTGGTTTTCACAATAGGACTTTTTTTTTTTTTTACTCTCTTTTTTTCTTTTTTTTCTCTTTTTTTTTATGTCCTACTCTACTTAAAAAAGAAAATATTGTTCAAGTATATGAGTACTTCCAGTGGAACCATGTTTGTAACAAGATGATAGATAAGCTCACATGCAGGTTTGAAAGATACTCTTTGATATGTACCTGTATAGGAGATGCCAACTGTCTTGATTTAGATGATGTCAAAAGATATTGAATAATTGAGCATTGGAATCCAATGACTGAATTGAACCAACATTTAATGTAATCTTGTCTTCCTTGTCTTTCCTCTATCATGAAATGCAAGTCTTCGGAGATATGATCTTCATTCATAGAATTTAGTGATAGGCATGCATGAGACTTTTCAATCTCTGGTTCCAATATATCCTCTTTATCAATAGACATCCATGATTCTTGGACCCTATCTGAGTCTTCTTCTTCTATTTTTTGTTCTTCAATGACAGCTGGTGAATCATTTTTCAATACCTCAAAATTTTAAGTTGATTGAGGTGTTTTATTGTTGGGGATATGAAATGGTTGTGGAGGTAGTGGAGGGGGGAATCTTTGGGGTGTTTGTGTGGAATGGTAATGGAAGTGGTTGATTTTGATGTGGTTGGTTCTGATGATGTTGTTGAGGATTTTGTTGAAAATTTTGAGGGAAATTTTGTTGAGGATTTTGAGGATAAAAATGTGGATATGTTGGATAGGATGGTGGATACTGATAATATGGAGAGTATCTTCCATAGGGACTTTGTGTTCCTTGTGCCCAAGATTGAGATTGATTTTGAAATTGGGGGCAAGGTTGCTGCCAAGAATTCCAAGGTGGAGGTTGATTATACATTTGATCATGGAATCCTTGTGTCTGAGGTCCCTGCCAAGGTCTTCTAGATACAAATTTGAGAGACTCTGTGGAATCTGTAGGAGTTTCCTCCTGAAAGACAGCTTTGAGACCAGGAAGAGAAGGATAATTCTTGGTCTCATGTTTCTCAAAACAAATGACACAGGTTTCTACAACTTTTACATCCAAAGGACACTCTCTCAAGGCATGTTTCTTTCTACATTTGGGACAAAAGATTGCCAAGGCATCAGATTCAGCCTTTTGCTTGTTTTGTATCTTGAGGGTGTCTATTTGTTCACTAAGACTCCCTAAGATGTTAGATTTAAAATCATCAAGCATATGTCCTATTTCTGATCTACTTACTGTCCCAGAAGCAGATTTACTTGCCCTTGCAAGAGCAGGATCTCTTGGACCTTTGACAGTTTTAGATTTCCCCCTTGAAAGGTTGATACATAACTCAGATATTTCAGGTAATGTGAGTTGTGATATATCCCCTTTTCCCATCATGTTAAGGATATCCAACCATTCATCCTTAATTGTTTTCAACAAAAGAGCTTTTAAGGTGTCTTGATCTAGGTTTTCCATTTTTGCCCTTTTGATGTTGTAATTAAATCTTTCCAACAAATCTTCTAAGTTTTCATCTTCTTTTTGTAACATCTTGAACACTTCTTCCTTATGATTAACCGGCATACAATAATCCAAGTATCTCTCTAGAAATGCTTATTTCATGTCTTCCCATGTTCTAATAGAACTACTGTTTAAACTCATAAACCACTTCAATGCTGCTCCCTTCAAAGTTGAAGGAAATAATTTCAGTTTTTGAGCATCTTGTAGGTAGTCATAAGTCCTACACAGCACTTCAAATTCGAATAAGAAAGTTTCAGGATCTTCAGTTTTAAGTCCATAGAAGTTTGGAAGGACGGAGGGTGAAATGTTTTTCATGGTTGTATTGGTTTCTTCATCAAGTATAGGGAACCCAAAAGAGCTTCCTATTCTACCTCTTCCTCCATTTGCACCTCTACCTCCTTCTCCTCTACCTCTACCTCTACCTCCAAATAGTGTGTTTTCTCCATTAAAAACTCCTCCTCCTCCTTCTTCTGCCATGGTTGAATCCCCTGTGGAAGTGGAAAGATTTGTGTCCCTACTAGGAGTCTTTAGATCTTCTTCTGTGGCAGGTTCAGTGGATGAAGTGGAAGGTTTCTCTAATGGAATAGTTGACCTTATATCTTCTAGAAGTCCAGGATCATGAGAGGATGGAATATGGGTATGAGTTGAAGGTGTACTAGCTCTGGATCTAGATGAAACAAGTGGTGTTCTAGAAATCAATCTTCTTCCTCTGCTGCTTATAAATCTTCCCCTTGAATCTCTCTCCCTACGCATAAAATTGTTTTTGGATGCTAAGAAACAAAGGTTACCTAGTTTTCACTTCCCCGGCAACGGCGCCAAAATGTTTGTGCTCAACCTAGTCTCCCAAATTGAGTTCATTTAATTGTCAACCAGGGTTGGTAAACTGCTGAAGTGAAGTGCACCATATGTGCCTAAGTAACCTCTTCCTACTTCGTTGTGTTTAGTGTTTTCTGATGTTTTTGGTTTTATGGTTTTATTTTGAAAAGGAAAAGAACTAAGTGCTAAATGAAGGGAAACTATTGGTCAAAACAGTGTGAAGCCTAAACTTTGATGGTAAACAAATGCAAATGCTGAAACAAAACAGAGTCTAACTATGACTAGCAACCAACAAATACAAAGCTTGATAATGACTCTATTGTAAACTCACAACATGAAATTGAAATGGACCTGATAAAATGAACAAGCTAAGTGTAAATGAAATTTTCTCCTAAATAAACAATCAACTCACAATATTACAAAAATCTAAATTATCCTATGATGCTGAAGTTATTCTATTCTGCAATTTGACTTATCACTACTAAGCCTTATTCAGAAATTTAGAGATTTTCTAGAATAATGTTTGGGAAAAAGGCTATTGGTGACTTTGTAAAAGATTTGCAGAATAATCAAAGCCTTAAACTGATATTACTGACCTCTGTTCATGTGATGATATATTAATAAAAATTTAGAACAAAAGTAAGTTGTGAATAATGAAGTCCGAGAGACTAATTTTGACAACTAGAACTACTTAAAATACAATGGATAACATCAAGCTAGAACGCTATCTATCAATATTAAAGGACAATGATTACAACTAAATTAGAATGTCATTAATCTACTTGAAACAAAATGAACTAAAACTAAACTAAAGAAAGTAATTATCAAACTGAAAATGAAATAACAGAATTGAACCACATGCATTCTAACTCCAGAGTATTAAACCACAGTGCAACTAACTGTAATATGTAATGTAAATGAACGTGGAAAACATGAAGTTGATAAGACTATTGAAATTAGAAATTGAAAACGAAATCAAGCTAACGCTACTTATCTAAATCATCTGAACGGAGCTTCTCGGGCAGTAGGGGCCCTCTACTGCTGGATTAGCTTGCAAATCCACTTAACTTTGACTCAGCTCTTGCACTAAAACGATACTGCTTCCATTAAAGGAGAAAAAGACTGGAAAACAGAGTATTCACGGTTCTGAAATTTAGCAGCAAAAGCCAAAATCTAACTAAGATCTAACCCCTTTCTCTCGGTTCCCCAAGCATATTAATAGCAAATTTACATAATAGAACTGGAGAAAATAAAGGGATAAGTGTCTTTCTACTTCTAATCAAATTGAAACTCTTATTGACAGCCTCGTTCTTCATTGCAAACACCTGTAGAATCCGTGTTTTAATAGGAGACTGCCTCTTAGTTTGGGTGTCCCACGTGCATAACCACTTAGATATTTTTGCTCAGACTTTGTGGAGAGCAACGAATGATGTGGATGAGGTAAGGAATCTGCCCATATGCGTTTTTCCTTCAGACGACACCTGGAACCCACTCAAACTGTAAAACAGCTATGGAATTCGGGATCAGCTACGGAATGCGCGGTCAGCTACGGAATGCCTGTATTCTATAGCTATTTCGCAGAAAATTGTTAAAATAGCAAAAATCATGAAAATACAATATGTTAATCAATTTTATGTAACCTTTAAGCAATCCTAATCATTCTTCATTGATTTTAGGCTTATGAAGTGATAAAATAATGATGAAATGAAGTGAAGGTTTGTAAAAGAGAAGGAAATTCTAGGGCTCAAAAAAAACACATCTATCTCACAGTTAGTTGCAATTCTTCAAGTCAACCTTTGGCCATCGCCCTCTGCTTATGGATGAAGGAGGCGCCTTAACCCTCTGCTTATAGGTGAAGGAGGTTCTTGGTCATGACAAATTACAAGTTTGTTTGACAGTGTTGTCTTTATTTTACTGTGTTATCACGCTGAATGAAGCTGGAAAGAGTTTGATGAGTAACTCCTTACCCTGCAGATGTATCTCAGGCTCATGTTTTCATTGAGAAGTAGCTATTCTTCTAAATGTGGATTCAAGAATTTTCTGCTGAGATGATGACATGTTTCCTGTGTTTGTAAAATCCATAAAACACCGTAAAACACCTAAAATCAACTTGAGACTGTGGTCTATGCATTGCTGAGACTTAGGGGTGTGTAAGTGGCGTGACTTAGAGCTATGATCAACTTGATTAGCAGAGCAGGAGGTCTGTTGTGACTAGTCTATAGCAGGTGGAGGTTTTTTGGCTATTAGATGTTTGCCAAGGGTAAGATGCCTTAAAGAGCCACTTCCTAACTTAAGGGAGGCTTTTTGAACAAACTTGGAATGTCTTTTTAGAGATGATGGGTAGACTAGTAGGGCTAAAGCTAGATAGGATAGTGATAATGAGGTTTCACCTTGACATGGGCGGACTGAAAAGTAGGAGGGCGAAAAAAGGTTTTATGAGGGTTGTCTAGATGACAAATTGACATATGGAGATCAGCTTCTAGAAAACTCATCTTATAGATTTAGTCATCACCAACAAGAGAAAAATACTGATGACTAATAGTGGCTCCATTTGGGGAGGGCATCTCCTCATCAGGAGGTGTCCAGAATTCAGATCTGTGGCTTATGAAGACCAGTGCTTTACTTATTGGCACAAAATTTCACCCTTCTTTGATGCTATTTCTGAAAAGTGACAACATGGTTAACATCAATGATATTTCTACCTACCCCTCTATCTTTCCTAACATTTTTTCTTCTCTTTGGCGCATTTGAACTAGTAGCCTTTTGACAATGTATATTTTTCTTTTTGCAAAATGAACCTATCTATTTCTACTCTTATATCTGCCAGGAGTTCAGATTAAACTGATGAACTCCTTCATTACTCTACCTGCTAGATCAAATTTGTCAGATTAAAAAGCATTTGTGGGGATTTTGTTCTCAGTAAAAACCACGAAATTTAAAGATGATAAAACCGATTAGACAGTCTGAGTTGTCATGTATTTACAACATGTAAGACAAAGTTTGCACACAAATGATATTCTACATAAAAATCTACAAGCGGGGCTAAGATGTACAATGTGTTTTTCATCCCTAGCTTCTCTCTTTGGTTCTGTTTTAGGCATGTGGAACCAGAATCTCTCCCTAATCTAAGCTCTGTGATAAGTCAATCTTACACAATGTTGACTATCTTGGCACTCACTAACTTATCAACAAATAAATTTAAACATGCTCAGCTATGATTAGGCTAGATAGCTGAACAAGACATTGAAGTGCTAGTAGCGGCATTTAGACTTGCGCGCTTTCCGAAGGACTATTTTTTGGAACATGGGGCTTTACCATTGCTTTTTAGAAACTGCCCTCTTTTTCTACTATTTATTGTTTTGGTATTTTCTGCTTTTTTCACTTTTTCTTCAAACCAACTACAAATGAAAAGGTGCTCACAAGGCTGAGCTTATTTTCTACTGCTTTCTTTCTATCCTAATCTAATCTGTACACAACATACACTTGCTGAACTCTTCTTTCCAATGCAACCAGTCAAGTAGATGCTCACACAGGTCATTCTGGTTTAGTTCTTTCATGAAGCTGAAGTACTGAAAAGGCCACTCCCACTTGGTTTGTTTATGGACAGTAGTGATTAAGTTTTTTCTTATTCCTAGCGGCAACTTATTCATGATAGAACCCACTACTCCTTCATCTTTCTTAAGGAAAACAACAAATAGATCTTGCAATAAAACCTGATCTAGAGGATCTGATATATAGGCTTCATTCAGGACCACTCTTTCTTCCACTTGGCTATATTTTGGACCCCCCTGGTAAAACAATTCTTCCTCTTGCTCATGATCACTTGAAATGACAGGTTCATCATATATTGCAGTGTAGTTTTCATTCCAAGCTGATGTGTTCTGATTAAGTGGACTGGAAACTATGTGGAGGTTATCAGTTTGGTGAGTAGGGATACACTTTGACAGTAAATTATCTTGAAAGGACAGTGTGACAACTCCCATGTGTTTATCAACCTCTACTTCATCATCTGCAATTTGTAATTCAATGGAACTTGGTGGCTGCAAATCTGGATTTAAGGAAGATTCCATGTCCAAAATGATTTCTTCAACCATTTCAAGCAAAAGCTTCTCATTTACAACATGTTCCAGAATTTCACCATCTTCCTCAATCTTATCATCAAAGCTGAAAAACTGTTGATTTCCAATCATGTGCATGTTATCTCTGACGGGCTGAAGTGAAGTAGAGCAAAGAGTTTGAGACTCTTCACTTACTTCTAAACTCTGAAGGCTCTCCTCATCAGTGTCATAGATAACCTGTAATGGCTGCTCACTTTTCTCAAGTTTATGAAATTGAGCTTCCTCGCAAAAATCAAAAACTGAGTTTTCTGCAAGGTTAGATTATGTTTGGAAATCATCATCAAAATATTTATCAAACCTTGGAAGATCATCATTATAATTAATGTCACCAACCATGCACATTGGACTATCAGATTGTTTTTCTTCAAATTGATCTACACATCTATTTTCTTATTTATGACATGCAAGATTAACAGGAGAAAGATCAGAAAATTTTTGGTTATATGAAGTTTCAGAGGCTGTCTGCATGTTTATAAGTTGATTTATTTCATCTTCATTTAAAAAGGGAGGCATTTTCATTTCTCTACTGTAATCCTCTTTCTCTTGGGAAATCTGATTTGAAAGATGAATGTCTTTTGGGGCTTCACTTATGAGAGATGATGAATCATCACTTATGCCCTTAGAGAGATCCTGTGGGTTTTCTGTCATTTCTTGCTTATTTTCATCTTCAACCAATTCTTTGTGATATTGAGGATAGTTATCATGTAATTCATGAGTTTTTCCTGATAGATTCTTAGGGGGCCAGTTTGCTTTTATGAACTCAAATGACTCCCAACATAAAGGTAGAGACCCTACAGGTTTTTATTTATCTTCTATTTCAGAATCTGTGATTTCAAAATGGCTGATAGCTTCTTTAGAGAATTCCTCTATGTTTTTATTTGCAACTTTCCCATTAGGCACATTTTGTTTATAACTCTTGTCTTGTAATAGTCGAGTGTGTTTATTCTGAGGAAGAAGTGTAGGTTGGTTTGAATAAGCAGTGTTAACCTTGACTTTCTGTTTCTCTCTTTTCCTAAGTAGATGTTCTAGTTTGCCAAGCATACATTCCAATTTTTTCAACATTTCCTCTGAAGATACTAGTCTCTCTTGATTTGGTTTGTCTTTCTTTATGGTTCTTAGCTGTGCCTCCCTATTTAGTATGTTGAATTCTACATCAACTGCTATCCTTTTCATTTCTTCTAGGGTCAAAGGATCTTTGTTTTTTATCTGGAAACCCATCTCTGGGTCAAAATAATCTAGGTAATGTAAGAGAACACATCCGAGGGGTGGCTTTAGGTTAGCAGGCATTGCATGGTATACTTTATTGAACCTGGCTGAAAAGTTTTGTATTGTTTCCCCTGGTTGTCTTTTTAACTGATTGTACTCCTTTATGATGAGAACTTTATTACCCACGACCAACCACCTATCTAGGAAGATTTGAGTGAACTGATGAAAATTGGTAATGCTTGCAGCAGGAAGGTCTTGAAACCAACTCTTAATTTTTCCTTGTAATGATAAGGCAAAAATTCTAATACGCACATCCTCTTCTTCTATGTCATAAAGGTCAAGTGAATCCTCAAGTTTTCGGGCATGCTCTTCAGCGGTGACTTTGGAGCTTTCTCCATCAAACCTGGGTAATTTATTTTGAAGATTTGCAGGAAGGGCTTGTAAGATGGGAGGTAAAACCAGAGGCTTGTATCTTTCTGGGACCTTTGTGGATACAGGTAGTGTGAAAAGAGGTTCGCGACTATTTGAGGTTTCAGCCAGAGTGGGAAAGGTAGCATGAGGCTCATGTTTTGCTAGGTTTTCCATAGGTGAATCTGGGGTAAGCATAGGTGTACAAGCCTGCTCATGGTCTGAGATTTGAGGCTTAGATTTTTGAGGTTTGAGATATTTCCAATGATCAATGTAGATCTCATCGGTGTATTCCTGATCAGGCTCAAAGTAGGATAGAACATAGTTACAGATAAAGACAATAATTTCTTGAATCCAAGTAAGGCTTGAGTGCTTTTTCTTTCTAGGATGACCAGTCATGTTTTAGGTTCTTCCTCCAGTGGAGTCTTTAGGTCTATTGGGAGTTGTGGAGTCGCCAGGTGGAACTTGGTTGTTTTTGTAGAGATGTAGCTATGGTCCACCACCAGTAACTAATCTGGAAATGTTTTTAAGGTTTTTTTGAGTTTTATGTGCAGGCTATGGTTTATTAAAGTATTCTAAACTTGTTTCATCACTTTGCTAGGGTGGTGAAAACAAAAAGAGTTTACTCTAAATCAGTCTATGGATTGCTTGCTTGTTTAAGTACCTAAAGGACTAAAAAGTATATAAGAGTTTGTTAGACTATCATGTACTTAGTGGTCCCACCATCTCCCGCTATGTTAGTGAGCGATGGGATAGGTTAATCAGATAATAATCTAGAGTTTGGTAAAAGAGTAAGGCCTACTGGAGGCTAGTGGATTCGCCAGGTGGATTTTTAGTTGTTTTGAGGTATATGTGTATGGTCCACCACCAATACTGTCAAAAACCAATCTAAGGGATTTTTTGGGGTTTTTTGAGCTTTTATGTAATCCTAAGGTTTGGAAGAGTGTCCTACAGCTGAGTCATCATTTTGCTAGGATGGTGAGACAACCAGATTCTACTCTTCTAAGTTTGACTGAGATCTAAGAGTTCCTAAGGGATACCTAGGATTTTTTGACTCAAAGTCCCACCGTGATCGCCATTATGTTAGGTTACGGTGGGATAAGTCAATCAGATGGTATTCTCAAAGGTCTCTTAAGGTCTAGGGAATCTAAGTTTGTTTAATACTCAGAGTCCCACTGTGATCGCCATTATGTTAGGTTCCCGTAATTTGGCTGATTGGTGAGCCAAATGACGATGTAACATCAAACCAAGCTTTGGAGCCCAAGGACCTAGCCTTCCTGGACTCAGAGAGGGCTCTCTCTATTAGATGTAAAAGATATCGGTGTGTTTGCTTATGGTGTTCTGATATTAAGCTAGTTATGAAGTGAGTTTTTTTATTTTGGTTTTTAAGTTTGTGAGGGATGAAACTGATTGAAAATGTAAGATAGGTAAAAGATATCAGATCAACTGGGCTATGGGGTCAAAAAGGTCAAGGAAGCTATCAGATGATGATACAAGGTTGTTGTAGGGCCAATTTGATTCAAGGTAGAAAGGATCTTTGGGCAAAATGGAGTAAATGGACATCAAGTTTGTGAAAGACGAAGGATTTCAAGCATAACTAGTTTGATAGCAGACATAAACATGGTACGGCAAACCATTAATCATGCAAAATGTAACTACAAGCTAAATAGTACATAGAAATAAACATTCAAGCCATGCATAGAAGTATAAGACCCTCTGACTTTGGGAAATGGCTATCAGAATTTGGGGAAAACACATAAGACAGACTAACAACTCATAAAACACTATGCTGGAATGCTTAAACACAGTCTTTAAGTTATTGAGCACTTTGACAAACAAGCTTTCATAGTTTTAGGCAAAGGGCTAGATCGGGACTAGGCCTCCTTAGTTCAAACAAAATGATAATCTAATCAGTCAAAGAGATAGTTTCATGGCTAGGACTATGGACAGTCATAGGTAAGCAGGGCACACCATACATCCTACTCAACATGCATAGAACTTTGAATGAAACTAGCAACAATATCCTTAAGTTACTAAAGAGAAGTTAAGAATTCTTTAGTGCAACTAAGGAAGAAGAAAACATAAAAGCTATGAAGATTCAGGAATTTTGAGGTGCCTCCATGGGCATATCTCAAACTTGTTCTCTACTAATCTATAGCAAGCAAGAAACATGTATTCATGAATGAAAACTAGAAGACAATAACATAGAAAGAGACACTATACCATTCTACCAAGTCATGGAATCCATCAACAATCCTTCATCATTCATTCAAGAGCATCCAAGAGGCAGTCCAAAATCATAAAACAAGTATATTCTTCAAAGCTCATATGACCAATATATTGCTTCTTCTCTCAAGTTCATCCTTCCTATTACAATGAATCCTCCTGGAATATATAGGCCAAGAAGGAGGAAAACCAACCAAGGCAACTAGCTAGCCATTGGTTCAAAATAAATATCTAAACTTGTCCTTGAGGCTTTGCAAAGCCCAAGGCACAAAATATCAAATAAAATATCTAAAAAGTGCTAAAAAAGGAAAAATAATTGACTTTACATCATTTTCCATGTGCAAAAATAGCTAAACGCACATTTGGAAAAAGCAGATTTTTGAGGTTCAAAAATTACAAAAATACTTCAAATTTTCATCAGCAAAAGGTCCCCTGACTTTCCGGAAACATTTGGCAGCCTTCCTGACGTCTAAACAAGGCTCATGATAGCTCGTTGGAAAGCTCTGAGTGTCTACTTTCCGGAGCAACTGAAATTTTCCAGATCTAATGCCTGGAAGTCCTCGAAATCTACACCTATGTGTAAAAATCCAGAAAATTGCAATCTGCTGATAGACCGGGCAGAGTGTGCAAAAAGTGAGCATTTTTTGCCGTTTTGAGGAGGAAAATGATCTCCAAATGGTATAAAAATCACTGAGGGTGTGATTATGAAATTATGGCATCCAATGATACTATCCTCCTCCTTTGTCGAATCCCCAAAATGAAATGGCGAATTTCATGAGTTTTGACCAAAAACTCAAAAAATGCCAAAAAACCAAAACATGTCAAAATGTGCCCAAAACTGGTGTGTATGACCCTCAAGGGTCTTTGGAAACATTTTCTGAAGCTTGGGCCCAAACTCCAAGTTTAAAGGTGTTTTTATTTCTTTTCTTCTAGAAACTGATGTCTTTGATCATCATCCTTATGCCGCTGCTCAAGTTGCTGAGTTGCTGATGTTCAGCACTCTCTTCCTCTTTTTCCTGCTACTGCTCATGTTTACCACTGTCATGCTGCTCCTGTTGTCTTGCCTAGAGGGGCATCTTGATCTAGATGTGCTCCTGAAACATTGCCTTTCCTCTTTTGTATGCAACTCAACAAGTAGACTTAAGGACAAAAACACAGTCCATAAAAGTTAAACAGTCAAAGGGTTACTGTGATGGTGTAAGGTCACTAGTTCTTTGACTTTTGGTGTGAACAAAAAAAACCCTGTAGTCAGTCCACAGCAACCATTTCTCACAATAAACACACTGATCTGTCTTTGCTTTTCCCTCACATAAATTATGACATGCATCTATAAATCGAGGTGTCAGCTTCAAATATTGTAGCTTGTTTTAAGGTCAAAGAAGTGGCAGTGGTTTTTTCCTGTTTCTACCTTACTGAGATGACCTTTTAAACACAAAATTCCCTGCTCTTTTCAAACCACTGTTTTTATCCTTTGCCTGATACTTAACAGGTATATTTCAAGAATAAATACAAGGCCAATAAAAGACATACAATCCCTTATTAAAGTCTTTTTAATGGACAGAAAAGGTATCATTGACTTTGCTTTCTATCACACAGAGATGACCTCTAACAGTGACTAAGAAACATATGCTTGATTACCATGTTTGAAAATAGGCCCACTGCTTCATTTGTTCCAATACTGTTTTTCTGCCTTCAAACAGTGCTTTTACCTTTTAATATTGCTCAGGGGACAGTTTGTGAGGTTTTTAATCATCAATAGGAATCCACTGTTTTGCCCTTTAAAACCCTGTGTTTCTTCCTCCAAAACTGCTCTACCCTTCCACTTGTTTTGAGCGTGCTTAGTTGGTTTCTAATACCAACAGGATGCACCAATTCTATTATGCAGATATTAGGCTAACAGTGATATAGCATTTTCTGAGTTTTTAACACAAACACATACCTCTTAACAAAACTCAATGCTGCGATTTAGACCATGAACTTCATCCCTTTTTCCATCACTTTGACAGTTTTTGAATAGATCATGGAGATGCATGAATGTCTTGAAAATTGATGGTGGCATTCTTGGCACGTTTGAGCAACCTTAAGAGGTGTTTTGAGGGCATTTGAACCGTTTGAACGTGCGTGGCACGTTTGCAATGGAGAGCGCCGCGCAAGGTTGTGGTTTCGGGTCACTATCGGGCCGACAAGACCAACACGCACAGGCACGTCGCGCGCCACTACAGGCGCGCCGTGCCATAGTTATGGCCCTTTGTAATTTTCGCTCTAGGCGCGCCGCGCAACCTTTTGACCCCAAAACTCTGTTTTTTTCGATCGCAATTCCTCTTTCTGGTTCTGTAGACAGTAAGAGGAGTTTTTCTGGTGTTTCAAGAGATTCTAAGAGGGCTTGCAGTGGTCTTCTTATTCCTTTAAATGCAGAGAAACCAACTTCCTTTGAAATGAATTGTGAGATTTCGGAGGACCTCTTTTTCAAACCACTGTATGTTTGAAAGGTAACTTCTGCTATTTTATATTCCTTATGTGATATTTTCAACATAGAAGCACCATTTTAAATAATGCCAATGGTTTATGGACCACTTTTTTGCCACTGTTAACACCTTTGGTGACATCTTAAACCTGGAAAAACCACTCAAGATCTGTCAAAGAGCATTGAAAACTGCTTTGTCATTTTTGCAAGGAGATGGCCTGTTTTATTCAACTTGGTTGACAGCTTCTTCTTTCAGGTGTTTAATCAGTTCTTCCTCTGATTGTAAATGCCATAATTTAGTTGCATCCATTCATGCTACCTTTCTCTGTTTATTTAAAAGGAACTCTAACAGACTTCTTGGAATGCAACTGTGAGGTGTTGTTTGACCCCTTCTTATAAGGAACCTGCCCCTTTTTGTAACAGTGGCATGCATATTCAAATTGCCTTCTGTCCACTATGATGTATAGTTTGAAAGACATTTCCCTATGAGTAGGAAAACCAATACTTTTTTAAACATAAACATCATCTGTTACTTGTGTAATGACCATTGCTTTCCTTCTTTGTCTCTTTCCACTGCATATTTGACCAATCAGTCTTTAAAAATAGTCAATGCCCTGGCCATCTGCTCATGAATGAAGGAGGCCCTTCACTTGGAAAATTATCTGAATATTGTTTGATAAGCCTGCTTGACAAGGGTTCTTCTTGTATATGATGGCAAGTAAACAAACTTGAAAACACTAATACTTTTACCTCTGCCTGCAATCACTACTTTGCTTCAGAAAAACCCTAGTCAATATGTCACTGTCTCACTGTTCATCAAAACACATCTATCTCACAGTTAGTTGCAATTCTTCAAGTCAACCTTTGGCCATCGCCCTCTACTTATGGATGAAGGAGGCGCCTTAACCCTCTGCTTATAAATGAAGGAGGTTTTTAGCCATAACTTATCAACAGCCTCATGACAATGTTGCTTTTTCTTCTGCTATCCTTTCAGGCTAAATGAGGTTTCAAGAGTTTGATGAGAGACTCTTTGCCTTGGAGATGCATCTCGGGCTCAGGATCACATTGAGAAGCAGTTGTCTTCTCATGTAGAGCCAAGAATTGTCTTCCAAGATGTTGATATGTTTCTTATGCTTGTAAAATCCATAAAACACTGTAAAACACCTAAAATCAGCTGGAGACTGTGGTCTATGCATTGCTGAGACTTAGAGGTGTGTAAGTGGCGCGACTTAGGGCTGTAATCAATTTCATTAGCAGAGTGGAAGGTAGGTTTATGACTGGTCTGTAGCAGATGGAGGTTTGTTGGCCTTTTGATGGTTGACAATGGTAAAATGCCTTAAAGCGCCACTTTCTAACTTAGGGGAGGCTTTTGAAACAAACTTGGATTGTCCTTTTAGAGCTTATGGGTAGACTAGTAGGGCTAAAGCTAGATAGGATGGTGATAATGAAGTTTCACTTTAACATGGGAAGGCTGAAAAGTAGGAGGGCGAAAAAAAGTTTTATGAGGGTTTTCTAGATGACAAATTGACATATGGAGATCAGCTTCTAGAAAACTCAGCTATGGATTTAGTCATCACCAACAAATGAAAAATATTGATGACTAACAAGTACGAACTGGTATTGATTTCTAGGTTTGATTTTGATTGCTCATGCATTTTATGTTTTTTCTAATTTTTTGTTTTCAAATAATGTTGTGTTTCCATTAGTTTGTTTTAGTTTAGTTAAAAGGTAATATTTAGTTAGAGAAAACATTTAGTGATTCAGCTAAGTTAAAATGAAATATTTAATTAGAGAAAACATCTAGTGACTCAGTTTGGTTAAAAGGAAAAATTTTATCATAGAAAACATCAAAGTCGCCATTCATAAATTTTCAGGTATAATATTTTTTGTCACACTACTATTTGTGAACACATATAAAAAACTCATTAATCCTAGATCCATCATCTATAAACATTTAAAATAAACACAATATAGATTTAAAATATGAATAGGTTTAAGACCACTCAAAAAGGAAGTATGGTATATAAATAAAAATATAAATAAACCAGATTTATGGTAAATAAATAAAACCTATTTTTGTATTTACTCCAAGGATATGGTAAACCAGCCTAGACCCATATTAACTCCAAATCTATCAAGCGCTGAGAGGGATCAAATATCTCAACGTGAAAACCCATTTTTTGAGTGAAAATTTTGAGGAGAGGTTTGCATGTTGAGAGATTTGATCCCTTTGGACGCTTGATAGATTTGGAATTAAGATGGATCTAGGCTGGTAATAATTGCAACTAGAGGAACTCTACAACCTAGTATGGGGATATATCTCAAGATAAAATGTAAAACATAAACTTAAACGTAAAAATTTAACATGTATGGGGTAGATAAGTAAAAATGTAAATGTAAGCTTAAACGTAAACATGTAAAGTTTATGTGGGTAGATCTCAGGTAAAATTGTAAACATAAACATAAACATGTAATGTTTAACATTTAACATATTTAACACTTACTAAAAATTTAAGGTGAATGTATACATAAACATGTAATGTTTAACATTTAAGTTAACATTTACTACAAATTTAATATAAGGTTAACTAATGTCGTCCCTAATGAAAAATCACTTCTCTCTCTATCTATATAAATGACACCAAAAACAAAGTATGGAATTCTATTTGTGAGGAAGCATCTCAGGACACTGTGAAGTGTGAAATAATATTTCTGAGGAAATATTTCTACAACTATGAGAAGTGGGAAATACTGTAGGAAATAATATTTGTGAGAAAGGATATTTATGAAACCATGCGAAGTGGGAAATAATATTTGTGAGAAAAGATTTAGGTGTTAGTACGAACTGATATTTGTGAGAAAGGATATTTCTGCAACTATGCGAAGTGGGAAATAATATTTGTGAGAAAGGGTTTAGGTGTCAGTACGAATTTCTATTGATTTCTACGTTTGATTTTGATTTCTCTTGCTCCTTGTGTGCATTTTATGTTTTATTTAAATTTTTATTTTCAAATTATGTTGTGCTTCCATTCGTTTGATTCAGTTAAGTTAAAAGGTAATATTTAATTAGAGAAAACATTTAGTGATTCACTTCAGTTAAAATGAAATATTTAATTAGATAAAACTTCTAGTGATTTATTTTGGTTAAAAGGAAATATTTAATCAGAGAAAACATCCACGTCACCATTGAAAATTTTTCATGTATAATATCTTTGGGAATTCTTTCAAAAGAGTACATTGTTATTTGTGTACGCATTTAAAAAACTCAGTAATTCTAGACCCATTTTATGTTTTTGTTGGCTAAGTCTGGATGCTCCTACATCAAACTCCCGGGGAAGAAAAGATTGATCCATCAATGCTTCAAGATTTTTACTAAACTTTTGTAACTCTATTGTTGTCATCCAACTAGCATCTTCCATAGGGTGTCCTTTCCATTCGACTAGACACTGATAGTAATTTTATCCTCTAGTCTTCTTTGTTGTTCTTTTTTCCAAAATGGCTTCCACTTCTTTCTTTTCAGTCTTTGGCATCTGTTCCCTCCAATTAAAAGTTTGGTGTTCCTCTTCTGTAGAGTCTTCTTGTAGCTCTTCCTTTGTTCCTTTGTATAGGTACAAATCAGCTGCATTAAAGATAGGCGATATTCCAATTCCTTCTACCACTTCAATCTCATATGCATTTGAAGAAAATTTCCTCAAAATTCTACATGGTCCTATATTTTTCATCTTTAACTTGTTGTAAGTCCTAACAAGAAACCTTTCTTTTCTCAGGTACACCATGACTAAGTCACCTACTTGGAATTATTTTTCTTTCCTCTTCATATCAACTCTCTGTTTGTATTTTCCACTGCTTTCCTACAATTTGTCTTTGACATCTTCCTGTAGTTTCTGCATATGTTCTGCAAACTCTTCAGTTTTTGCACTCCTTATCTCTTGTTTTCCTAAATTTCTGAGCTCATACACACCTCTTGGATTCATTCCAAAAACAATATGGAATGGAATCATCTCGGTACTTTTGATTGGGAGTATCATTATAAGAAAACTTAGCCTGAGCAAGTGCTAAACCCATTGCTTAGGATTTTTATACACTAAGCTCCTCAATATATTTCCCAAGCTTATATTCACTACCTCTGTCTGTCCATCCGTTTGAGGGTGATAAGCTGAACTGAAACTAAGGATGGTACCTAGTTTCTTCCATAGAGTTCTCCAGAAATGACCAACAAACTTGGTATCCTTGTCAAACATAATACTCACAGGCAATCCATGTAACCTTACAGCTTCTAAAAAAACATATTAGCAATATGTGTTGCATCACTATTTTTCTTGCATGCAATGAAATGATCCATTTTATAAAACCTATCTACCACAACATAAATGGAGTCATTTCCTCTTTGATTTTTTGACAACCCAAAACAAAATCCATACTAACTGCATCCCATGGTCAGTTTGGTATTGGCAATGGCTGATACAATCCTATATTTTGAATTCTCCCCTTAGCATGGTCACAAATCCTGAATTTCTCAACAAATCTCTTAACGTCAGTTTTCACCTTTGGCTAGTAGTAAAATGCATTTACCTGAGAAAAAGTTTTGTCTTGTCCAAAGTGTCTAGATAAGCCTCCATTGTGTTTCTCCTTAATTATTTTTTACCTCATAGAATATTTAGGAATGCACAATTTATTACCTTTGAATAGCAAACCTCCTTGGATAAGATAATCCAACCACTGGCTTCTATTATGAACTATTGGCTTTTTCACAGCTGCATAAATTTCCTTATATTCTGCATCTTGTTTATACATTTCAACCATTTCTTCAAATCCTACAACACCAACTTGTAATTCTTTCATGATTAAATTCACTCTGCTCAAAGCATCAACAACTTTGTTCAACTTACAGCTTGTATGCTTAATTACAAAAGTAAAACTCTGCAAAAATTCTACCCATTTGGCATGTTTCTGGTTCAATTTTGGTTGGTTTTTTATAAACTATAACACATGGTTATCAGAATATAATACAAACTCTTTCGGTAACAAATAATGTCTCCATTTTTTCAAGGCTTGTATAAAAGCATAAAACTCTTTGTCATAAGATGAATATTTCTTCTTAGATTCATCCAGTTTCTCACTGAAGTATGCTATTGGTCTCTGTTCTTGACTTAAAACAGCTCCAATTACAACTCCACTAGCATCAGTTTCAACTTCGAAAACTTTTTCAAAATCTGGCAAAGCTAAAACTAGCTTTTCTGTAATTTTCCTCTTCATCAACTTAAATTTTTAGTCTGCTGCTTCTATCCACTTGAATGGATTATTAGTTTCCTTGATTGTTTCAATAATGGGTGCACAAATCTGACTAAATATTCTAATAAATTTTCTATAGAAACTTGCAAGACCGTGAAAGCTTCTTACCTCAAATATGTTTCTTGGAGTTGGCCAATTCAAAATTTCTTGGACTTTCTCTGAATCCATTTTCAAGTCTTCTTTAGAAACTACAAATCCCAAATAGACTAGTTCTTCCTTCATAAAACTACATTTCTTCAAATTTATTAACAACTTCTCTTTCTAAAAAGTTTTTAGAACCAATTTAAGGTGCTCTAGACGCTCTTCTTTACTTCAACTGAAAATTAGAATATCATCAAGATAAACAATTACAAACTTTCCTACATATAACTTCAAGACTTCATTCATTAATATCATGAATGTGTTGGGTGCATTAGTGAGCCCAAAAGGCATCAATAAGAATTCATACAAACCATTGTTTGTTTTGAAGGCATTCTTCCACTCATCCCCTTCTCTAATCCTTATCTGATGATAACCACTCTTCAAATCTATCTTAGTAAAATATTTTGATCCACTCAAGCAATAGATTAAATCATCCATTCGTGGTAAAGGAAAATGATATCTGATGGTGATTTTATTTATGCCTCTGGAATCTGTGCACATGCACCATTCACCTCCTTTCTTTGAACTGAGTACTGTTGCTACAACACATGGACTAAGGCTCTCTCTTATCAACCCTTTATCCATCAACTCCTGTACTTGTCTTCCAACTTCTGCATTTTCTTGAGGAGAGAACATGTATGTTGCTTCATTCAGAAACTTGCTCCAGCTATTAGATCAATGTGATCAATAATACTCCTAATTGGTGGTAATTTACTTGGCAACTCATCCACAATAATATCAGCAAAATCATTCAATAGATTTCAAATTTCTTCAGATAAATCTTATAAATTTGTGGAAGTTAAAATTACCTTAGGTATTCCTACAACATCAAAATTCATCTCCTCATCCTTCTCGATTTCTTGCAACAGTTCTTTCCCACTCATCATCATAACACTATTTCAAGGTGTTTCTTTATCAGCTTCATCGTTCAATGGCAGCAGTTGGTATTTGTTTCCATCTTTCTCCAGAGTATAAATGTTTATTTTGCCATCATGTATGGTTTTCCGATCAAACTACCAAGGTCTTCCCAGTAATATGTGACATACATCCATCGACATTACATCACATAATATAACATCCTTGTAAGTACCAATATGGATCTCTACTTTACATTGTTCTGTCACAATAATCAGATGTCCCTTTTGTGGCCATGAAACCTTATAAGGAGTAGGGTGTATTTTTTTACCAATCCCAACTTATCCACCATCCATGTAGAAACAAGGTTATCAGTACTTCCACTATCAATTACCACTTTGCAACATTTACCTTTGGACTTGCATATAGTCCTGAATAGATTCTTCCTCTGAGCTGGTTCTCCTACTTCTTTTTCTTCTTTAAGCAAGACCCTTTTCAATAACAAGGATTCTCCTGCTTAGGGTGGTTCCTCTTTACCTACAATCTAAGAAATTTCTTCCTTTCTTTCAACAACATTCACATTTCTCTGGGTTGTTGACTTATTATGAGGGCAGTCCCATGACCCATGTCCCCATTCACCACATGTAAAGCATTGAATATCTCTTCCTTGGCCTCTACCTCTGGGTACAAACCTTCCTCGACCAGAGTCTCCTCTATGGTGATCTGCTACTCGAACCTCCTACTTCACTCTGGGAATGTTGAAATCTGGGTTTTAATGTTCATCTTCCTCTTGCTGAACTCTTTCCTCAATTCTTATGACTTTACTTTCTATGTATCTTATCTTTTGCATTTAAGGCTGCTTGGTAAGCATCTTCAATTGTCTTTAGATTTAATAGACTGATCTCATCCTGGATATCATACCTCAAGCCATTTATATACCTAGATACTTTCTCAACATCATCCGCTACATGTTCAGCTCTAATATTCAATTTATAAAACTCCTTTGTATATTCTTTCACTGTCATTCCTTTTTGTTTCAAATTTTGTAATTGCTTAAAAATATTTAATCGATAATCTTTCAGCGAGAACTTACTTTTTAATTTGCTTACCATTTTGTCCCATCACTTGATTTTGGGTTTTCCTTTTCACTGTTTAGATACTTGTAACTCCTCCCTCCAGATAGCTGCATGACCCTTTAGTCTGGTAGCTACAAACTTCAATTTTCTTTTGTCTTCAAATTCTTCAAATTCAAAGTACTTGTCTAATGAACTGATCGAGTCCATTAACTCTTCCACATTGAGATATCCCTCATACAAAGGTACATCCACCTTTGGTTTTCCAGTTGCCTTAATAAAAAAAATTAGCATTTTAGATGCGTCATCTTCTGCTTCTTCTTCTTCCTCAGAAGTTTCCTCTACTATGCTGACATCTCCTTCTTCAGGTGCTCTCCTCTGAGCAACTTCTGTCATCTCCATTATTGTACAAAGATGTCGAATTTCATTCAGTAGAATTGCATTAGCTTTCGGTCTTCCACGACCTATGCCAGGTCCTCTCTTGGGTGGCATATTTTCTCCAACATTCTAGAACAGACTCAAGTCTACTCCGTACCAAATGATGCAGACTAGCTGCAGAAATATAAAAGTACGCGCAGAAACTATAGATTTTACACTCTACACAACCTTATTACCCGCAACGAATTTATTTTAACTCAGAGCTCATTAAACATACATATGGTGTGATCAACAGCGTTATCATAAACAACCACATATAACACAAATAAATACATAAGTACATAGTTCTTACCAGAGGGTCCCACGATGAGCCTGACCAATCACCGGTGATCGCAAATCGCACAGTTTGCAATTAACTTTAAACCTTAAACTTTAATCCTTGTGAAGTGCAAGACTAGGTTGAGTCAACACGTGTCCTCCCCTTTTTGCATCGCAAATAAATCTATTTACTTTGGGATGTCTTAATGCTTATCTCCTAAATCTTGCAAAGTGTGAAATTGCTTCCCGGCGTTGTGACCTCCACCGTTTGATTAGTCTCGGATCCGATGAACCCTGTTGTCTCTCAGCTCCTCAGTTCGTATCGTTGATAAAAAAAAATTAATTTGTGACTATTTAACGTCAAACCCATTTTTGTGTGAAGTGTGATGGCTTTCAACTTGTGATGAGATCTCTCTTGTTGATTGGGTTCAGATCTATGACCCTTGTCGGACCTGCAATCTAATTATCCTTTCGCTATATAAGTTAACATGTATATTATTCAACAAATTTTTAAACCAAGGATTCGAATAGAGAGCTCGATCAATACCAAAACACTTGAAAATTACTAATAAAGTAATTAACAGAGCCAAGCCCTTGATCGGCTGGTTATTACAATTGTTTATGCTCTATTTGCTCTATCCTCTCGCACACCTATTTCACACTTGTCTCACTCTGTTCCACACTCTTCTCCCCTCTCTCACCTATATTATATATTTATATAACAATATGAAGTAGTCCTTCTTGCTTAAAATAGATTTCTGTTGAACCACTTCAACAAAAATGCTACCCTATTTCTAAGCTCTTATCCTACTTGGCTCAATCTCCTCGTAGGGAGAAACCAATTTCTATTTTTATTCCTAATTAATTTTAAAAACCCAAACAAACTAACTTCTCTCATTTAAAACTAATTAAAATATTAATGACCAATGTTTATCCACCTCATGTTAGCCATAACATGTGAACATCCAATCACATTGTTGGTTAAGTCTGGATGCTCCTACATCATGTTTTATTTAAGTTTTTATTTTCAAATTATGTTGTGCTTCCATTCGTTTTTATTCAGTTAAGTTAAAAGGTAATATTTAATTAGAGAAAACACGTAGTGACTAAGTTTGGTTAAAAGGAAAAATTTAATCACAGAAAACATCAAAGTCACCATTCATAAATTTTCAGGTATAATATTTTTGGTTACACTGCTATTTGTGAACACATTTAAAAAACTCATTAATCCTAAATCCATCATCTATAAACATTTAAAATAAACACCATATAAATTTAAAATATGAATAGGTTTAAGGCCACTCAAAAAAGAAGTATGGTATATAAATAAACCAGATTTATGGTAAATAAATAAAACCTATTTTTATACTTACTCAAAAGATATGGTAAACCAGCCTAGATCCATCTTAACTCCAGATCTCTCAAGCACTGAGAGGGATCAAATATCTCGATGTGCAAACCTCTTTTTTGAGTGAAATTTTTGAGGAAAGGTTTGCACGTTGAGATATTTTATCCCTCTGGATGCTTGATAGATCTGAAGTTAAGATGGATCTAGGCTGGTAATAATTGCAATCGGAGGCACTCTACAACCTAGTATGGGGATAGATCTCAAGAGAAAATGTAAAACGTAAACTTAAACAGAAACATTTAACATGTATGGGGTAGATAAGTAAAAATTTAAATGTAAGCTTAAATGTAAACATGTAAAGTTTATGGAGGTAGATATGAGGTAAAAATGTAAACTTAAACATAAACATGTAATGTTTAACATTTAACATTTTTTGAAGTAGCCTTCATCGGAGGTGAAGGAAGGATGGATTGCGCTAGGGTTTCACTGCGCTCTGCTGCTGTCGTCAAGGTCTATGAGGATACCGCACCCAACAAAACTTCCCCTGTAGCTGGGGCTTCCGGTTTGGACCTGGCCACGTCTCACATCGGCTCTTGCTTGCTCGGAGCTCACAGCTGTGCCAATGATCCCAGCACAAACAACTCCACAGAAAATGCCTTTGTTGGTGCCGCAGTTGTGTCTTATACTCTATGGGGTCTGCATCAAGGGAAAGTGAAGATCTCAATGCCGGATCGGTGGTGTGGCTTTCATGCTAGCGATTCGGGGCTTCACAATTTTGATAAACTGAGTGCGGATCTTGCCCCAAGAAAACCCTGCAGTGGCAAGGCAGATCATATCTCCCAGAAATTGATCTGTCTCCAGTCTGTCTTGGATTTTCCCAGGGGGGGTTCTCTACAGGATGGAGAGGATGCGAAGGCGCTAATGACAGCCTTCAAGGAATCTGGTAGCCACGCAGATACAGAATTCAGAAATTCCTCTTCCTTTTCTCTGGGAGAAAAGGCGCCTAAGCCTGATCTGCAGAACCCTCTATTGACTCAGAAGAAAGGAGAGGCAGAGACGAGGAGGGATCGACATAAGCAGGGACTGATCTCAACAAAATCATTTTTTGAACCCCATTCTATAGGTAAGAACTCGTTTCCTCTGCACTCTCCTCCTTTTCAAATTTTTATCAGACCTCCGGTGGGTAAGTCATGTTTAGCCTGGGTAAACGATGACACCTCTATCCTGCAACTCAAGCAGCAAATCTAGGGCATGATGGGGTACCCAGTACCGATCCAAAATCTGGTCAACGGGCACAGTTCCCTCCAAGATTGCAGGCTCTTAAAGGATTACGCCATAAAAACAGAGAGTACCATTACCCTAAATCTGCGCTTGCGAGGGGGTGCTATGAACCAGAGAACGCCCAGGAAAACAAATGGAGGCCCCTCCTACAAAAATATCCTACAGGAGAAAAAAGGGGTCAGCTCAGCACCAGAACAATTTGGACATACTCTGAGGCCGTACATAGTTGAACAACAGGAACAAACCCCTGCTCTAAAAATCAACAGTCCAACAACAGAGGAGCATATAAAGACATATGAAGCCCAGGCATTAATATGCCGCTTCAACTGCTTCTGGCCCAAACCCATGGACCTTTTTCACTGGATCTTCACCCAATGGTCCCTGGAATGTGAAATACATCTATGCTCTAAGGGATTTTTCATTGTTAAATTTCAAACCTCGGAGGAAAGGGATATTATAATCAGAGAAGGGCCTTGGTTCTGGGGGTCCACGGGGCTATTTATCACTCCATGGTTTCCAAACTTTGACCCCAATACTATGACAGTTTCCAGACTACTAGTATGGGTGAGACTTTACAACCTGCCACTTCATTTCTGGAATGAATAGGTTCTCGAGAGCATTGGGAACAGTATTGGGTGGTATATAAAAACAGACATGGAAAGATTAGAACAACGAATCTTCACCTTTGCCCGGATCTGCGTGGAGGTAGATTTAAGAAAAGTATTGCCGGAGAACATTATGTTGATTTATAAGCAACAAAATTGGTTGCAATCACTAGATTACGAGAATACAACATTCAGATGCAGGAATTGCAGGATGATAGGACATTTACAAAATACATGCCCAGAAAATAAGAAAGAAAACAACAAAAATAAACCAAACAGGAAGCAGAGGAAAGGTTGGCAATTTCCCCCTCCTGACTTAGAGGAGGATGAGTCAGAAGAAGAAGAGGAACTAGCTCCACCAGGAAATAAGCAGACTACACAGGAACCAGAGGCACAAACAAAGGACACAACTGCCCTAGTGGATCCACATCTTCAGATGAAACAATCAGATAGGAATGCAGTGGACATGGGCAGTGGAGGGATTAAAAGACATCATACATCATAAACTTCAAATTTGGACAAGGATACAGGAACCAAAAGTGCAGAAAATCATATTTTCCTTGCCACTTGCGAGCCATCTTAGGGCGAATGGCGCAAGGTTGAGAAGAAGAAAGGGAGAAAAACCTGATTTGTGGGACACTTTTCCCACGATCTAGCAGCTTCCAGTTTTTCTGCCTCTCTCTCTCTTCTCTTTTCTTATTCTTTTTTCTTTCTTTTTTCTGAATGCAAGGTAGCCTTGCTACAATGCATTGTGTGCGAGAGCACATGAGCCCAATGGGAAATTTCTGAAAATGCCTCAATGCATATGCTATGTGTAACTTTTCATTTTTATTAATAAAAGGTTACCAATTTTTTCCAGGGAAAAAAAAGCATTTAACATTTTTAACACTTACTAAAAATTTAAGGTAAATGTATACATAAACATGTAATGTTTAACATTTAACTTCAAATTTACTAAAAATTTAATATAAGGTTACCTAATGTACTCCCTAATAGAAAATCACTTCTCTCTCTACCTATATAAATGATGCCAAAAAAAAAGTATGGAATTCTATTTGTGAGGAAGCATCTCTAGACACTGTGAAGTGTGAAATAATATTTGTGAGGAAATATTTCTGCAACTATCAGAAGTGTGAAATAATATGGGAAATAATATTTGTGAGAAAGGATATTTCTGAAACTATGTGAAGTGGGAAATAATATTTTTGAGAAAGGATTTAGGCATGTGTATGAATTGATATTTGTGAGAAAGGATATTTCTGCAACTATGCGAAGTGTGAAATAATATTTGTGAGAAAGGGTTTAGGTGTCACTACGAACTGCTATTGATTTCTACATTTGATTTCGATTTCTCTTACTCCTTGGGTGCATTTTATGTTTTATTTACATTTTTATTTTCAAATTATGTTGTGCTTCCATTCGTTTGATTCAGTTAAGTTAAAAAGTAATATTTAATTAGAGAAAAAATTTAGTGATTCACTTCAGTTAAAATGAAATATTTAATTAGAGAAAACTTCTAGTGATTTAGTTTGGTTAAAATGAAATATTTAATCAGAGAAAAAATCCACGTCATTATTCACAATTTTTCATGTATAATATTTTTGGGCATCCTTTCAAAAGAGTACATTTCTATTTGTGTATGCATTTAAAAAAATTTGTAATTCTAGATTCATCTTAACTCCATTTTAACTTCGAATCTATAAACATTTAAAATAAACATAATATAAATTTAAATATGAAGAGGTTTACATACACTCAAAAATGAAGTATGGTATATAAATAAAAATATAAATAAACCATAGTTATGATAAATAAATCTATCAAGCGTCGAGAGGGATCAAATCTCTAGACTTGCAATTTTTTGAGTGCAAAACTTGAGGAATAAATATATTTGATACCTCTCAATGCTTGAAAGATCCAGAGCTAAGATGGATCTAGGCTTGTAATAATTGCGCTGAGAGGCCCTCTACATCCCAGTATCAGGATAGATCTCATGAGAAAAGATAAACGTAAACTTAAAGTAAATGAAAATTTAAATATAAACGTAAACATGTAAAGTTTGTGGGGGTAGATATCACGTAAAAAGAAAAAGTAAACAAAAACATGTAATGTTTAACATTTAACATATTTAACATTTACTAAAAATGTAAGATAAATGTATACGTAAATATGTAATGTTTAACATTTACTAAAATTTTAATCTAAGCTTAACTAAAGTTAACCCTATTTCGGGACAGTGTGAGTTGTGAAATAATATTTATGAGGAAGGATATCTACAACTATGCAAAGTGGGAAATAATATTTGTGAGAAAGGATTTCTGAGTCAGTACGAACTGCTATTGATTTAACTGCTACTTATTTCTAGGTTTGATTTCAATTGCTATTACTCCTTGTGTGCATTTTATGTTCTATCTACGTTTTTGTTTTCAAATTATGTTGTGTTGTCATTGGTCTGATTGGGTTTAGTTAAAAGGTGATATCTAATTAGAGAAAACATATAGTGATTCAGTTCATTAAAATGAAATATTTAATTATAGAAAACATCGAGTGATTCAGTTTGGTTAAAAGGAAATATTTAATCAGAGAAAATATTGATGTCACCATTCACAATTTTTCATGTATAATCTTTTTGGGCATCATTTCGAAGAGTACATCTGCACGCATTAAAAAAAATCCCTAATCCTAGATCCATCTTAACTCCATCGTTTTAACTTCGGATCTATAAACATTTGAAATAAACACAATATAAATTTAAAATATGAAGAGGTATACAAACACTCAAAAAAAAAGTATGGTATATAAATAAAAATATAAAAAAACTAGAGTTATGGTAAATAAATAAAAAATATTCTTATAATTACTCCAAAGTTATGGTAAACCAACCTAGATCCATCTTAACTCTAGATCTATCAAGCGCATCTCTCGACATGCAAAAATATCTTTTTAGTGAAAAATTTGAGTAAAAGTTTGCACGTCGAGAGATTGATCCCTCTCAGTGCTTGATAGATATGGAGTTAAGATGGATCTAGGCTGGTTAATATTCAAAACCCTTATGTTGCTATGCGTAGTAGCTCTTCATCATGTACAAATATACAACATGAAACTAGGGGTCAAAACTTGGGTATTACAAATGCAATCCCTACATTGGTGTTGAGCAATCTAATTTTTTTTTTTTCTCTCTGAATAAGACTAATTCTATTAAGTAAAGAAATATAGTACAATCAAAGCTTGCATAGAAGCGAAGCAAGAGAGAAAGGGAGTCGGAAATGATAGACTATCAACCTCGATCCCAATGAACATCCACAGCATAAGCAAAAAGATAACAAGAAGAACATAAAATAAAGAACTAGACTAGGGAGTTGACCCAGAATGGGTAGAATCTCCCAATCGACATTTTTTCCCTTTCTTTTTACTGACTATGACCCAGCCATTGTGAGCTGGCTGGACGGGAACCACTTGCAAACTATTCTGCGTAGAAGGAGGAGTCTCCTTATCTGAATCTGAGGATGAAGATTCATGAGTGCGCTTATACGAAATTGGAGGAGTAGCAGGATCCGCTGGGTGTGCTGGGGGCATGTCCCTCGGGGGGTCCTGATTCTTCTCTTCCACCTCTATTTCCTCCTCATCATAACGAGAGGAATCTATGTCATCCATTGGAGGTCTATCACATGGTTTCCAGTTCTTGGATTTGGATTTGAGCGGGATATTCTTCTTTTTGTTGAGGAACGCCGCACAATTATTCTGAAGATGCCCCGTCTGATGGCAATGGCAACATCTAAAAGCAGTGTTCTCATAGTCTAATGTTTGCGTCTAATGAAAGTCCCCAACTTTGAGGTTGATCTGATCAGGCAACCCTTTACTAATGTCTATTTCTACGCATATTCTGCCAAAAGTATAAATTCCTTTCTCCCCTCGAGAGGTGTTCGTTGCCAGGAAGCGACCTAATGTATCCCCAATCCCTTGGAAGACAGCGAAATGCCATAGCTGAGCAGGGAGATTTGGAAGACGGACCCAAATGGGAAGCTTGGTGATGATAGTCGAAGAGGGGTCGAAAACAGGGAACCAGGGGGTGAGGAAAAGTCCCGCTGATCCCCGGAACCAAGGGCCTCCCGTTAAGGCTTTCTTGTAATCATCGCTGAAGGAAAAGGAGACAATGAAGAAGCCTTTCGAGCAAAAGAATACCTTGCAGTTGTTGGTCCAGTTGGAGTGGAGCCACTGGTATAGATCGGCAGTACGAGGCCATAGTCCGTTAAATCTGCATATGATGGTTGTTTCTGCAAACGTCTGATATTGATAATCCAGAGATGGATGAGTGATTTCAATGGAGGGAATTTCTTCCATTTTATCCACCAATAAAGGCTTGGGAGCCTCAGCTGGTTTGGCAGTCTTCTTGGAGGGTTGTGCATGAACTGCATCTTTATAGGAGAAAGCAGGAGCCGAGGAGGTCTGCCGAGATGCTCCTCCTCGCAGCCGTAAGGTGAGCATCACTAAAGCATCTCTTTCAATACTGTAATAAGACAAGGGCAAAGGTTCTTTGAGCTGTTTACCTTCGTAAGTTAGTCTCTGAAGGGCTGATGGGATACCCAACCCGAGCTCAAGCTCTTGCAGGAGGTTAAGCACCAGATCTGAAGCAGACACCCAAAGCAATAACGTTTTTCCTGAGAGAAGTAAGATCTAGATTTGAAAGCCAGAGGGTGAGCTATGTTGAGGGTAAATAGTCAAATAATTTTCTGAAGAAACAACTTGAGGAGTGCCCTTCTATTCCCCATCTTGCATCATCTCTGCTTCCTCTATTTTTCGAGCCGGCAGGAGGTTCTGCTATTCGGACCATGACTCCTCTGTTCTCATCTGAGGTAGAGGAGAAATCGAGAGACCGATCTTAGATTTCTTGCCATAGTCAGAAAAAAATCGTCCCAAAGTCACGGATCTGAGACCAGATCCAGTCCTTCCTCCAACAACATTTAAACCCAAAGGCCCTTGAAAACCCTTGCAGTTATCGGCTATCTTCCTTTCCCAAAGGCGACAGATCTTCATGTCCACAGCAGAATGGCCATGGGCGATATTATTAGCAGCGTCCTATTTTCCAAAGGTGGGTTGTTCCAGATATAATAGTCGGCTGTATACCCCTGTTTGAAACTTGCCAATGTCCAGGGGTTCCTGTTTAGTGAGCCCATCTTGCAGATTGTGTTTTCCATTTCTTGAAACTAGGCGCCGAGGCTCGAAACTGAGAAAACACCGCAGCGTGCCCCTCTCGTGCATCGTGGAGATTTTGATCCACCGTCTGCCTCAGAGACAGCGACAATTGATGTGAGGAATACCATAGAAACAATGTGAACGCGGTGAGACGAAACCACGGCCGCAGGTCGCAGAGGAGCCTTCACATCGACCGTACTCAAGGTCGACATCCGTGCGCGGCAAGGTTTTCATATCCCTACAGTAAACCCTAGTTGAAGCCATCACATCCTCAACTTTTCAATTCTCTTTTCATCGTTGGAGCAATTAATTGTCATCACTTCAGACCATTAATTTTCGTTCAAACGTGTATCAGAAGTGCATAATAATATATGTTTGAAGCCTAACAGATTATAAATGACAAAAGGGATTTTTAACCTATTGAAAGAAATTTCAAATAGACTTTATATAAATTAACTTACCTCAATTTTACGCAAATGTTCCTTTTGTTATCACTCAGAAAAAAGTGAAACATCATTTGACATAGTCTTATAGGTTCATGTGTCAAAGGTATGGTCATAGAATTCATTTGTCATTACTTGGTAAAGGAAAAATTTAATTTTTTCTTATTAGCCTATCCTAAGGTCCAAACCCACCCCCATTCAAGTCTTTTCATGTCACATCAGTCATTATTTCCTAACATATTTCATTTCCCAAGCTTACAACTCCGAAAATGTCATTTTATCCAAGATTTCCTACTTTCGTAGCGAATTACACAAAAAAAACACACTTTTTGCTACGAAACTGCTAATACTTCCGTAGCGAAACTGCCCAGAAATACACTAAGTACGCTACTAAAGGAGGTATTCCTGTCTGTCTTTTCAAAATAGGTGCTAGGTGTCAGTCAATGATTGAAAGGGTTAAGGTAGATGTCATTCGAGTCAGTTAGGGTTAAATCAAGGTACAATGGTCATGGTTGAAGTCATTATTACCATTTTAAGCATGTATGAGTCATAATTATGCCATGAGTTGTCATTGAAACTTTAAAATCTTTCCCAATTGATTCATTTTTCATTCTTTGCTCCCTCTTTGTATGTTATTGAGCTCTGAAGAGGTATTTCACTAAGCCCAAGCTATGGCTGGCATTTTCAAAGGTTTGCAGGTATCATTGATCAAGAGAGGTAGAGAAGACATAAAAGTACCATGGCTTCAAAGAGGAAGACCAACAAAGGTGGCCATTGTCTCAGATATGAGCCATCATACATGAACTTGATAAATGAAGACCCAAAAACTTCAGAAGTTTTCAGAAGAACATGGTGTTTGCAGTTTTGCCAGAGATTGCAAGGATTCCATATGTAGGTTTCTAAGGATTTTGCCATCAATTTCAATGGGACAGCTGCAAAAGTGGGAATGTTGAACCTCACTATAACTCCAGAGACCATTGCAGCAACAATATGAATTCCAAGAGGAGGAGAACAATGGTTCAAAGGTTTCAAATTCAATATGTAGGATTATAAGGAATTTATCAAGCCATAACATAGTGAGGTTGACCTTAAAAATGCCATTCCAAGGAGCTACATGAAAGAAAATTTCTCAAAGCTACTGCTTATCATTAAGAAGTACTTCACTTCTTAAGGGAGGTATCATAAGGTTTATTCTTACCACTTCATGCTTCTGCTACATTTTGTTGGTAAGAAATCTCTTAATCTACCTTTTTATTTATACAGAAGCTGAGAAAAAATGGCAGATAAAGTTCAAGCTAAATCTGAAGGAAATGAAACCTCACTCTTTCATCATGGTTTAATCAAGTTGCTGTTTTTAGAGGAGTTAAAAAGACTAGGCAGAGACTGGTCTTCTTTTCTGTTTGTCAGTGGTTTTGAAGTGGATGCCATTACCCCTAAAATAACTCCTAAACCTAGAGGTATACCATCACCTTTAGTGGCAAAACAAAGTGAACCTTTTTTGGCAGAGCAAAGTGAACCAGTAATCATGGAAATAGAGCAATTGCAAAAACTTGATACACCTGTTGTTTCACCTGCAAAACAAAATCCAATTGTTAGTAAACATGGCAGCAAAATGATTACAAGAAGCCAAATAATGGCTAAGGGAAATTTAGAAGACATTCTGCATGCTATTGATATTGAAGAAACCCCCATCGTCCAAGCTGAAAATATAGATGAGGGAGGAAAAAAACTCAAGAAAGCCAAATCAGCTAAAAAGTTAGAATTTGAAGGGGAGGATGTAGGTTTCATGTTTTAGGCTAGGAAACCAATGACAAGGCATGCCAGAAAGGTCTTGGAAAGCAGTAAGGAAGCTCAGAAGGTCACTGACACTGTCCAACCACCACCAAGCATAATTGACCTTTCATCACTTGCAGAAGAAGATCTAGTCATCAAGCAAAAGAAAGGAAAGGAGAAAATCATTGAAAAAATAGAGTTTGAGGTCCTTAAGGAGTAGTTGAAGTTAGAAAATCACGAAATAGAAGTCTTGAAGAAAGAGGAAAGGAAACATAATGTTCAAAAAGTGCAGTTTGAGAAAATGAAAAAGATTTGGGAAGAGAAGGTTGATACTGTGTCAAAGACCTTAGATGATATTATGAAACTAGGTCCAAAAATAGAAGAAAAGAGAGATCAACGCCTTAGAAATAACCTCTTTCAGGGGGAAACCTCCAATACATTTGAGCAGACACCTTTGACAGATACAAAATGACCAAAACCTCTTCTATATATAGGAGTCCATGGAGCCATAATATAATCCCAGCCAACCTAACAACAATGTATGGGCACACAGCAACATTGGGGTTGTTAAAAACATTAAAAGGCTGTAACAATAAAGGTAGAGAGGCTAAACCTGTTAAAAATAAGGGACTATACTAGTAATATAGGGACCTAACATGCCTCTCTCCTTCAAAAAAGTGTTGTCCTCAACGCTTGAGTAGCTCTGGGTGCTTCTGTATAAAATTCTCATCCTCCCATGTAGAATCTTCAGTGGGTAAGTTCTTCCACTCGATGAGATACTCTGAAATTGATCGATTCCGTAGTTGTCGAGTTCTTGTTTCCATGACCGCTTCTGGTTCCAATATGATTTTTCCTTCCTCATCAAGTTCTGGCAATATTGTTTGAACTGGAAGATTTTCACCTATAAACTTCTTTAAGCATGAAACATGGAAAACTGGATGTACTTGCGAAGAAGCAGGAAGCTCCAATTTGTATGCCATAGTACCAATCTTTTGCAACACCTTGTAAGGACCATAGTACTTTGGCAATAATTTATTATCCTTCTTAGCTTGCCTGAGGGACATTTGTTTGTATGGTTGTAGCCGTAAAAATACCCAATCTCCTACATCAAAACTTCTCTCGCTGCGATGTTGATCTGCCTGTTGTTTCATTCGATTTTGTGCCAAATTCAGGTTATCCTTTCAGAGTTGGAGAACTTCTTGCTGATGCTCGATGTGATCTTCCACTGCTTGAACCTTCGAATTTTCCCTTAAAGATGATGTGATGGATGGTGGATGATATCCATAAAGCGCCATAAATGGGGTCATTTTTGCTGCAGTATGGAAGGAAGTGTTATACCACCATTCAACAAGAAGTAACCACTTGACCCATTGTATTTGTTTATCAGATACAAAACAACGAAGATATCCTTCCAAACATTTATTTACTATCTCAGTTTGACCATCAGATTGAGGATGATAAGATGAGCTATGAGCTAATTGAGTAACCAAACAAGAAAATAACTCCGTCCAAAAATTTCCAGTAAAAATGGGATCTCTGTCGCTCACAATAACCCTTGGGTTTCCATGTAGCTTTTGAATTGTGTCCATAAATTTAGTAGCAATTGTACTTGCTTTAAATGGATGAGATAATGCACAAAAGTGTGCATACTTGGTAAGTCTATCAACTACCACCATGATGACACTTTTTCCTTCGGACTTAGGTAAACCTGTGATAAAATCCATTGAAATCTCCTCCCAACGTTGACTTGGAATGGATAAAGGTTGTAGAAGTCCCGGGGTCTTAATTGTCTCAACTTTATTCTGCTGGAAAACCAAACATTCCGTCACAAAATTTTGAATATCAGATTTAAGGCCATCCCAAAAAAATTCTTTCTTCACCCTGTGGTAAGTTTTTAAAAATCCTGAGTGTCCTCCTAAAGTAGAAGTGTGCAATTCCAGAAGAATCTTTTGTTTTAGTTGGGAATTCTTACAAAGATATAAGCGATCTTTGTACCATAAGGAATCATTTTTCCAACCAAATGTATCAGATGTACTAGGATCTTGCTGCAACTTTTGAATGAGTGTCCATACATCTTTGTCCTTCTTCCATTCATCTCTTGCTTCGGTTATCCAATCTGGTTGGATAATAGAAATGGCACAAAGAAATGCTTCCACCTATTCATTCTTTCTTGAGAGTGCATCTGCAACAACATTAAGCTTTCCTTTTTTGTAGATTATTTCAAAGTCATAACCCAACATCTTTGTGACCCATTTTTGTTGCTCTTCTGAAGATATTCTTTGTTCCAAAAAGTGTTTAAGACTATCATGACCAGTTTTTACCTTGAAGTGTCTTCCCATTAGGTAAGTTCTCCATTTCTTTAGTGCATGCAGTATTGCTAACATTTCCTTCTCATAAATAGGTTTCTGTAAATACTTTCCTTTGATTGGACGACTTTCAAAAGCAATGGGTCTTCCTTCCTGCATTAAAACACCACCAATTCCATTTCCTGAGGCATCACATTCCACAATAAAGGTTTTTGTGAAGTCTGGTGTAGCTAAGACCGGTGCTAGGCACATTGCCTCTTTAAGACGTTCAAAGGCCTTAGTTGCTTCAGGAGTCCATGAAAATGCATCATTCTTCAATAATGTTGTTAGAGGTGCTGCTATTCTCCCATAATTCTTAACAAACTTGCGATAATACCCTGTTAACCCGAGAAATCCTCGCAACTGCTTTATGGTTGTGGGAACTTTCCATTCCTTCATGGCTTTAATTTTGTTAGGGTCCACTTTAACCCCCTCGTGAGATACAATATGACCCAGATATTCCACCTCTTGTACTCCAAAGAAACATTTGGACTTTTTTGCATATAATTGTTTCTCATGCAATAGTTTGAGCACCCTGTCAACATGTTCAACATGATCCTTCCAAGACCTGCTGTAGATTAGTATATCATCAAAAAATACTAGCACAAATTTTCTAAGGAAGGGTTTGAAAATGGAATTCATCAACCCTTGAAATGTAGAAGGGGCATTGGTAAGGCCAAAAGGCATGACCAAAAATTCATAATGACCCTCATGAGTTCTAAATGTTGTTTTCGGAATATCTTTAGTCTTCATTCTAATTTTATGATATCCTGAACGAATATCCAACTTCGTAAAATAAATTTCTCCATGTAATTCATCCAATAATTCATCAATTGCAGGAATGGGATATTTATCTTTAATGGTGAGCTTATTGAGCTCCCTGTAATCTAGACACATGCACCATGATCCATCCTTCTTATGCACCAATACTACTGGAGTAGAGAAATAAATTTGACCAGGTTGAATTATACCAGCCTCTAACATTTCTGCAATCATATGTTCAATTTCGCTCTTTTGGACATAAGGATATATATAAGGCCTGATGTTTGGAGGAACAATTCCTGGAGTAAAATGAATAGCATGATCATGATCACGAAAAGGTGGGCGTCCTTTGGGAATTTCAAACACCTTGGAATGATTGTCCAAGACTTTTTGGAGATCTGCAGAAATAGATGATTTTTATGTTGGAACTTCTAGTGAGCATAATTGTGCAATTACACCTCATTGTTCTTTCTTCAGAAGCTTTTTCATGACATTAGAGCTTATTATTTTTCTTGGATTCCTTGTGATACCCCATAATTCGACTTCCTTTCCTTCTGGAAAAAAAAAATTTCAAGAAAATTTCTTGAAAATTAAAAGCTACTGTCCCCAAATATTGTAACCATTGTACTCCTAGTACAACATCAGCACCTCCCATTGGAATGGAAAGCATTGGAATATTCAATACATATTCCCCCATGGTTAGCTTGATATTATGGAATTTTCCATAGAAATTTATAGTTCCTCCATTTCCAACCATCACTTGACATTCTGGTGCTGGGTATAGGAAACAATTCAATTCCTTGGCTACCTTACAATGAATAAAATTATGGGTACTACCTGAATCAATCAACACTAATACCTTTTTCTTCTTGATATGTCCTACCTTGAGAGTTTGAGGAGTGGTACTTCCTTCCAATGCATTACACGATATGGTCGGGCTCATTTCTTCCTCTTCTAGGGTTGGTTCCTGGTGTATATCATCTTCTTTTGAAGATTCTTGTTAATTTTCTTCTTCCTCTTCACAATCTATGTAAAATAATTTCTCAGCACACTTATGACCTTTAGTGTATTTGCTATCACAACTGTAGCAAAGCCCTTTTGCTCTTTTTTCTTCCAATTTTTGTGGTGTCAACCTTGTAGGTTGTGGAAGTCTAGGAGTAGCAACACTTCCATATTTATATATGTGAGTGGTAAGCTTCCTTATCGCCATAATTTTACATTCAATGTTTCTTTCCAACCTGAATGCCTTTTCCAATGAATCAGGCTCCCAAATGCAAACTTCATGTTGGATTTTATCCTTTAAAGTCCCTATGAAGACGTCAATCTTGTGTTCCTATGGAATATCAGTTACCCTTATATTCAATTTTTGGAAGTCCTCAATGTGCTCCACCACTGAACCCTTTTATTTGAGATTTATCAATTGGCTAAAGAAGGTGTTTTTTTTTGTATCCTCATAATGTGCTATCATTTCCTCTGTAAAAATTGACCAAGTCACAATTTTTTACAGGAGCAAAGCCATCGATACCATACAAATGTATTTTAGTCCAAATGTAAAGTTGCAATGCGTACCTTTTGTGTGTTTTGCACATTATTGAGATCAAAATATTGCTCCATCTGTAGTATCCATGTTACAGGATCCTTGCCATCAAACTTCCTCATATCCATATTTGGAATATGGTGGTTCTGCCATCCAACATTAGAGCTTATGAAATCACGATTAACATTTATTTTGTTCTCATCATGAGTTTCCTCTACTATCTTTTCACCATTAGGAAACATTTCTTGTATCAACTTTTCCAAACCTTCGATGTCTACTTTTAGATCATTCTTCATGTTTTCCATGTTGTCTTTCATTTTTTCATCGATCTTAGCTTCCATGTCATCCATATTAGCTTCCATGCCAACTGTTGGTGTTCAGATATGAGCAGAACTCAACCCTTTCTCCACATAAATTATCAACCTGAGGGCATTAGTTATTTCAAGACTAATGGCAAAGTATATGCAAATACAAGCACATGACCTGCTATAGATCACGGATTTAAATCCATAACACATCGACCACTGTAACAACAATTAAACAAACTATAGAATTTAAAGGGCATTCACAACAATTAAACGTAAATTGTAGCAGCAGTAAAGAAATCAGACTAAAATACAAACACTGCAAGAAAAAGGAAAATGCAACACCTGATCAAAAGAGTGGGCCCAACTCTCTGATCAGGGTTGAGGAAAACTCACGAATTATAGAAGAAACAACAAGCTATTATGCATTCAATTAATGATAAAAGAGGTATGTTACAAGATCTGTACGTAAAAGGGCTTAAACCCAATTCACAGCCCGCGGGGATTTTTATACAAGTGTCCTGAAACCCCCAATTCCTCTCAGAAACTCCATAGTTACAAAAATACATCTTGTTACAACGACAGCCTAGTTTCCCAGAAAGAAACTATGAAAAGGCCTGAAATTGTGCTGATACAAACAAGTATGTTACGCTATAATAGAAAATGAGAAAAACGTTGGAGATGATAGGTTGTTCCGTGGCTTATGGTTGCAACGCTCCTATTTTAGCCAAATCTGTAGAAATATCGGAGTCAATATGTAGAAAGGTAAAACCTCCATGAAAAATACTTCATTAATCAAATATCCCATGAAAGATAAGGAAAAGGATTTTAACTCATGCGTTTAAGAGTAATAATGGCACAAAGAGATAGAAAGATAGGGTAAAATGGGAGAGGAAAGTATACAAATTCGGTAACCAACATCTCCCCCTAACTGATCTATCTTCATTTCCTCATGTAGTTCATCGTCTCCTGAGACCCGGATTGGACCAACTGTGATCGGCATGAAGTTGTGTGAGGTCATACTCTTTGACCATTTCTCTTCCTGGTGGCTTATATCCTTCTGTCAAAATAACATCCTTCCACCAGTCTGGATCAACGTTATATGCAAGAGTATACTGCTCATCTGGCAACCAGAGAAGGGGAAATTGAAACCTTAAGCCCATCCATCTGACCCCACAAGTATGAATGCATGCCACGAAATTTTGAATTCTCTCTAAAGCTCGTGTAAACTTGGGTGCCCTAAATGGTTCTCATTCTCTGATGGATGAGGATGACAACATCCACCTTTTCTGATAAATGTCCAGCGCTTCCTTGCGAAACATTGTAATCTGGCCGACACAAAGGTTAGCGCACCATTTCTGGGTTGCCAACATATGTTATTTATGACCCTCAATCTGTAAAAATGTATAATGCTTATTATAAATATTTGAGGACTGACCATGCTCTCTTCTCATCATTAATGGCCTGCCAGCTTGATTTTCCTCAAATGTATCCTAGGCCTTTCTCCATTTAATATGATTGATGGTATAAGAAGTGAAAGGTCTTAAATGGATATCCCCCACGAATAGAACGGGGTTAAAGGACTGATCATGCCTTAAGTAATACCCTTGCATGTAGAGATCGCACATTAAGTGTTGTCCTATAATATCATGAATTTTTAAAATACAAAGAAATTGAACGAGGTCCTGAATTTCGTACCAAATCTCCTTATATATACTTTCAACACAAAAGAAAAGAAATTGTTCATGAAGGAGTAAGGCATAGCTATGTGCAGGAGGTCTACAGGCCATTACCTGTTGTGCCAGGGAGAACATCTTCTCCTTATCTGTCTTCAGCAACTGCACTTGTTCTTCCAACTCCTCTATTCTAGCCTTCTGTTTGGCCTGCTTCAGCCACGCCTTATATAACTGATCCATGTACCCTGTGATGACTTCGGTGGCCTGCTCTCGAACCCTAGTTGTTTCCTTCTTATGGTCGCTCACAGAAAATTTCCACTTTTGAATTTCAGCAGCCAATACAAACTCTCGACCTTCAAAGAACTATTCGATTGGACCAGTCTCGGTAGCTGTAGTGGAGACCTCGATTTTCGGCTTTATTGCTCTCCATTTGTATATTTTTACCTTCCTTTTCAATCATGAAACTTGCTTCTTCAAATCCCAAACCTCCCTTTTTAGTCTCATGGTTTCACTGAACTGCAACTGATACTTCTTCTTCAGAGGTAACCTTATTTTCTCACACTGTTCAACCCATTCCTATTTAAAAATGAATTCAGTTTCTGGGCCTATGACAGGCTCAAAAGGCGGCAGAATGTTGCTGGTATCCTCCACATATTCTCTTGTCAAGCCCTCCTGGCTGGGCTCCCTATCTCCAGGAGCTTCTTCTATGATGTTTCCTTCGAGAACTTCTACCGTTTGGTCGACAATTTCATTGACCACTCTGTGTTCTGATGTTTCCACAGGAACGTTGTCTTCTTCGCGAGCCTCTAAGTGTTCTGGTTTGATAGTGGCTGGGCCAATATTGGTCGTGTCAAAAAATTTAAGCACTGGGGGGATAGCTACTTCTTCCATTAAACATTTGGGCGAGCAAAATCCCCTCGCCCCTCTAGGCATCAGGGACTAGAACAGAGAACAGGGAACAAACTCATCACCTTCATTTTTGGTTTGAACTGAAACTTAGCGCATTACTACCTCAACCAGGGTCGATGTTGGTTCTTGTGGGGTAGCATTGATTTCAAGGCTTATTTCCCTTCTCTCCTCTTTCCCCTTTCTTGCCATTTCTTCTTCATGGGTCGATACTGGTTCTTATGGAATAGTATCGACCTCCTGGTTCATTCCTTCTTTACCTTCCTGTTCCTCATGAATCCCTCTATTTTCACAATCGGTACCGGTTCTTGAGGTCCAATGTCGATTTCGCAGGCTGAATTCTCTTGTTATAGCCAAATTGGGGGTGGTTCTTGTGTAGCAACCCCACCTGTATCAACATCCATATCTATATGGGCAGGTGATGTTGTTTTTTGCAAAACAACATCACTTGCCATTTCTCGGTCCACAATTTCACTCCTATGTTCTTCATTGACAAAATTTGACGATTTTATAACAGTATCGACTTCCTGCATGATGTCCATAATTTCTTCCTCTGTGGGTTCTTCAAGAGACGCTTGTTCTTGTGTGACAGCCTCGTCTGTGCCGCAAATTACCTCCTCCATCCTCATTTCTTCTTCTGTGGGATTTTCCAAAGAGGTTGGTTCTTGTGTGGTAGCCTCAGCTGTGTCGCCAATTACTTCCTCCATTCTCATCTCTTCTTCTGTGGGATTTTCAAGCAAGGCTGGTTCTTGTGTGGCAGCCTCGGCTGTGTTGCCAATTACCTCCTCTATTCTCATCTCTTCAGGTTCCTCTTGATCAACCATCATCTCTTCTTCCTCGGGTTCCTCTTGATCAATTCCTTATGAATGTTCTTCTTCTACTAGACCAACTGGAGAGGTTGGTTCCTCTTCTCTAGCAGCAATCATGGTTGCTACCTCTTCTTCTAAGGACCTGCAGAGTTCCACCCAGACCCGAAACCTGCCATTGCATGCACGACCAATAATCGCACCAATACTTGGTTAGAAAGCACTACCAGCATTTGGTGAGAGCACCAAGCAGACTGTGCCATATGTTGCAGCAGTTTCAATAGGAAGAAGGGCATGTTTAAGGCATGCACCTGATCTTGTGGAAATCGAAGGTGCGTTAGAATTTTAAAGTGATATTTGAACAGAGTTGTGGCTCGGACCTCACAGGTTATGTACTTTATTATGAAACCTACAAGTTTGTTCCAAGGATACGACATAGTTTTGCGCTCGTATCCTCTGCCCATTTGAACAACACTTTCTCCTACCTACAAGAACAATTCAGGAAATGCCAGGAGAGAAACTTTTTGAGAAAACCATTACTGCCCCTACTGTCTCAACCTGCTAACCTCTGTGATTACCTCTTCTGTGACAGGAACTTCCAGACCTCTGACCCTTAAATAATTCTCCTCTAAATTAAGTGTGAATTCCATTGTGATTCCTCCATCAAACCCCTGCAATCTCTCAAAGTAGGTATCCCACCCCACGTCAACAAATATTTTCCATACTTCTGGATTACTGCAAACTGAAGCTATGTTTTCAGGCTCATGTCGCACAGCCAGCCCACCCATACTATGGAGACTTGTAGCAACACTCTCTGTAATAGCATACCATTGGGCGAGGTGGTGGATACCAAATTTGGAGAAACAACATGGTGAAAATGGAAAGGTGGTAAAGGTAAATACAGACGGTAACTCTCGAAAACCGAGAAAAATCATAAAAGAATATGGTAAGTTTGGTGAAGGAAAATAATAATTGTTTCGTATAAGGTGGACAAGACATCTTACGAATCCCAATACGTATTGAATGATGACACCACATGTTGATGGAAATCGTAAGGTGTACCATGAATGGATTTTCATCCTAATTTATGAGGAAATTATTACGTCTTCCTTGACTATGACATCACGCCCCCCCCCCCCAACTTAAATTTTTTCGATCTGCGGCATTAAGATCTTCACATGGGATATTTAATTAAATCGGTAAAAGTCACATGGAGGCGTACCTAATGGCTTTCCTGAACGAAGTGACAGTTGGTAGGATGACGGCACAGTAATGATGTGGATGGAGTAGCAGCAGTACGAGTAACACCATCAGAGTAATAACATCGAAGTAACAGCATCCGGTGTAACAACATCGGAGTAATGGCATCCAGTGTGACAGCATCTAGTGTAACAGCATTGGAGTAACAACATCGAAGTAACAACATCTGGTGTAACAACATCGGAGTAAAAGCATCGATGTAATAGCATCCGGTGTAACAACATCGGAGTAACAACATCCAATGTAACAACATCAGAGTAACAGCATCCGGTGTAGCAGCATCTAGAGTGATAGCATCGGAGTAACAGCATTTGGTGTAGCAACAATGTGGTGTAACCGCATCGGGAGAGTCAGCATCGAGTAGCAGCAGTGTGAATAATAGCATCTAGAGTAACAGTAATGACAACATCCAGTGTAGCAGCATTAATTAAGGAGTAGCAACATCGAGTAGTTGCATCTGTTGTAACAGCACCATGAGTAGCAGTAACCTAGTAACAGCACCATGAGTAGCAGCAACTGAGTAACAACATCATGAGTAGTAGCAACTGAATAACAGCACCATGGGTAGTAGCAATTGATACTTTGAAAAAAAAATTGTTTGATTTTTACTCCTTAGTAGTAACTCTTGCAAAAAGACAATAAGATAAATAATATAATTCTAATAATAATATATATATATATATATATATATACTATTATTATTATTATTTTACAACACTGGTGTAGAGGAAGGATTCTCTGCACTGATGACCTTCAAACTAGATTTCTTAGAGAGTTGTTTAATAAAAGCATCCTTAGAGGTCGGGTTGTGGTATAATCTCAGGTGATGTCTATTGACTATGAATGAAGCACGTGTATCATCAGTTGTAACTAGCCTAACTGTTCCATTATCAAATACAACGTCCACCTCATAAGGTCCCATCCAACGAGTGCAAAGCTTCCCTTTAAAATCCTTAAAACGGGAGTCATAAAGTAGTGCCCAATCTCCAATTCGAAACATCTTATTTTTAATAAACTTATCGTGCCATTTCATTCTCTGCTGCTGGATAGTAGTAGTTCGCTAGACATCCATTGAATGGATTTCATCAAGTTCATTGAGCTAAGCCAGTCAGTGTTTCTGGGCATCTGATAAATATAAACCAACTTCCAAAGCTGTTATGAGCATACTAATTTCAAATTATATTAGAAACAATGGGGATTTCCCATCAACAAACTCGAATGGTGAAAACTCGGTTGTATTCTTTCATGTTGTTCTGTATGCCTAGAGAGCTTTCGAGAGCTTCTGTGCCCAATCCCGACAATGGTATGCCACAGTTTTCTTCAAAAAATTTTCCAATGTCTTGTTCATTCTTTCCACTTTTCCATTCGCTTGGGGGTGGTATGGAGATGTCACTCTGTGCTTGACCCCATATTTCTGCATGAGTTTTGCTATCATGTGTGATGTGAATTGTGCTCCTCCATATGAAACAATCTCTCTTGGAGTACCATAACGAGAAAAAAATTCTTGAAATATAAAATTTGAGACCACCTGCTTTGTTTCTTTCGCAACAGATTTGGCTTCCACCCACTTGGTCACATAATCAGTACAGACCAAGATGTGGACTTTCTGCTAGGAGGGTGGGTTAAAGGGGCCAAAAAATTCAATAGCCCATTTCTCAAAAGGCTTGAGGACTACCTATGCCTGCAAAGGCATTTCATCAGCTCGACCAGGCTGCCCCATACGTTGGCAACGGTCACACCTACTAGAATAATTCCAAGCATCACGAAAAATGGAAGGCCAGTAATATCCCATTTGTAGCACCTTATGGCTTGTTCTTTTTTCCAAAAAATGTCTTCCACAAGGGCCATCATGGGCAGCTTTCAATACCTCATAAATATCATCCTCAGACATAAAGCACCGGATCTGGTTATCTGCTCCTGTATGAGAAAGGTACCCTACCATCCAAGAATATCGAGCACCGTGATGGATAATTTTCCATTGTTCCCTATATGATCGATGAGGAGGCACTTTCCCTGTAGCAAGATAGTTATCAATATCTGCATACCGCGGAGATTTAGTAGAAACTGCAAAAAGATGTTCATCTGGAAAGATATCTTCTATGGGTGTGCTCTCATCATTTTTATCCATTCTAGATAGGAAATCAAACACTACATTATCTTTTCTTGGCTTGTCTACTATTGTAATATCAAATTCTTGAAGCAATAACAACCATCTTGTAATACGGCCAGCAGTAATGTGTTTATTCATCAAATACATGATTGTTGCATAATCAGTATGGAAAATAGTAGAGTACCCGGTGATGTAATGTTGGAACTTGTTGATGACGTAAATGACAGCTAAGAATTCTTTTTCTATCACCGTATAGTTTAATTCAACAAGAATTAAGTTCTTGCTGACATATTAAATTGCATATGGTGTTTTTTCTACCTATTGTCCTAAAACAGCCCCTAATGTTGTCTGAGAAGCATCAGTATCGATGTGAAACGGTAATGCCCAATCAGGTCCTCGAAGGATTGGAGCTGTGCACACTAGCCCCTTAATTTTCATGAAAGTTGTCTCACAATATTCAGTCCACAAAAATTCTGCATATTTTGTTAGCAATTGAAATAATGGATGTGCTATTTTAGCAAAATTCTCTATAAAGCGTCTGTAATAACCAGCACAGCCAATAAAGCTACTTACCTAGGTGGGATTTTTGGGTACCAAAAAGTGTAATATTACCTCTACTTTAGCCAGATCAACTTGAATTCCAGCATCTGAGAGAAAATGTCCCAATACTACTCCTTCTTCCCTCATCATATGGCATTTGACTATACTGAGAGATACATGGGTCTATTTACATATTTTGAGTACTTTCTCTAAATTTTCCAATCCTTCCTCAAATGAGTTTCCATATGGAGTAAAATCATCCATATAGATTTCAACGCTATCATCGGTCAAATCAAAAAATATTCCCAATATTGCCCTCTGGAAGGTAGCAGGAGCATTACACAGGCCAAACGGGAGGACCCTGTATGCAAAGGTTCCCCACAAGCATGTCAAGGTTATTTTATCCTGGTCTTCTGAGTCTATCTGGATTTGGTTGTATCCACTGAATCTGTCTAGGAAGGAAAATAACTTATTCCCAGCCAAGGTATCTAGGACTTGGTCAATGAATGGCAAAGGAAAATGGTATTTTTGTGTTGCCTTATTTAATTCCCTGTAATCTACACAGATCCTCCATTTACTATTATTTTTGGGAACAATAATTAGCGGGGATACCCATTGGCTATCTGAAATGGGATAAATGAATCCTACATCCAATAATTTTTGCAATTCTTCCTTAACAATGTTTTTTATAGCAGGATTCATCCTCTATTGAGGCTGTCTTACATGGCAGAAATATTCCTTAATATAAATATGATGAGTGCATAGGTTAGCAAGGATACCCTTCATATCAATATAATCCTAGGCAAAACTTCCTGATGATCTTGAAGAATTTTCAAAAGTTGTTTTGTCTGAGATTCGGAAAATTTTGGGTTGATATGAAGTGTTTTCCCTAGTTCAATCTCAATTGGAGTACTATCATGGGATAAGGTTAGAAGAATGTCTTCAATGTCATCTTCTGGTTCAATTTTTTCCTGTGTCTCACAGCTCATAGCAAGTTCTTGAATGGGCTTGGTTCTGCAGGAGGATAAAGCTTGAGATTCTTTGTAATTGTCCCATTCGATATAATCATGTGCCCAGATCGGCACCCTATGTAGGCATCTGCAGCTGCAAGCCAGGGTCTTCCTAGGATCAATGGGTGACCACCTACTGAAGATCAGGTTTGTAATATAAGGAGATCCACAAGGTAATGCCATGGGTCCACTAAAATTATCACGTCCTCTAATTTCCTCACTAGTTTAATTGTGGATCTATCTGCAAGTTCTAGGATAGTAGGGGTTGGTTTAATGTTTCCAAGTCCTAATGTGTTCATTGTTTTAGTAGAGATAATGTTAATGGCTACTCCCAAATATACCAGTACGTTAGGGATTTCAACCCCATTAATATGTACTGTTAGAATCGGGTTCCCAGGGTCTTTGCATTTTACAGGCACGGTTTTTCCTAACATGATATTAGATAGTCTGCCCACTACATGAATGGTTAATGGATCCTTAGGTTTCCTCCCTGGTTTCTTTGAGTAGTAGTCTTTCAGAGTTTTTGTGTATATAGGTAAATCCCTCATAGCTTGTAACAGGGGTATTTTAACAAAGAGATTCTGCAGTTCCCCTAGGAAGTCAAATTCTGCTTGAGGGTTTGGCTTACTCAAGGTCAATATTTCAGGATATGGAGGAGAAGTTAAATGATCTTGATTAGGGACGACTTGGGGAGGTGTCTGACTTATTACATTTTGGTCTGAATTCACTTTAACTGTTCCTTGTTCTGGTTCTGTATCTTCACCATCAAATTGTTCTGTGATAATGGGTGAAGTAGGTGCATTTACTACCCGGCGAGACAATAGATTTATCTCATTGAGCCCCGCAGTAGAAATGTTGTAGGATGGAAGGTTCAAAGTGTCTGTTTGTTGGACCCCTTTATTATTCAGATTTGGGTTGGGCTGGATAAGAAGCTGGGGTCTAATGGCTAGGTTTCCTGAGGATACATTGGAAGGAAATTGGAGTTGTTGTTGAGGCATAGGCTGAGGAAATTTTCCAGTAGGAGAGGGTCCATGCCAGGTCTGGTTCCATGAAGGATTTAGACTAGTTTGGGGGACCCATTGTTGCCAAGGGGGATACTGATATTGAGACCACATAGATGAAAATGGTGCATATTGGGGACCCATATTGAAATTGTTAAAGTACTGAAACAAGTCCGGAAACATACCTGGATTCATAGCTGGTGGTCGAGGTTGCCATGGCTTCTTTTACCCCATGAAGTATAGCTGGACCACCACACTTTATTCACTTGCTCCTTGGAAAACTGCTTTTATCTTGGGCAAGGAAGGACATGAACTGGTCGCGTGAGTCTGTTCACAGATTGCACAGGCTTTCACCATGTTCAGTGGGCATTCCTTCAAAGGGTGTTTCTTTCTACACTAAAGGCAGAATATGGCCATGGTTTTTTCCAACTCCATATGCTTTTGTTTTGCCTGTAGAGTGTCCATCTTGGCTGATAGTGTGCTCAGAATATCTGTCCTTAGATTCTCCAATAGATTTCCAGTCTCTGCTTTTGTGACCCCTCCACCGGAAGTCTTTGATGACAAGATCCCCTGTCCACTTCTTGCAGCTTCCCGTGAACACTTGATACAGTAATCATAGATAGTTTCGAAGTTTTCTTTCGAAATAGCCCATTTTCCCACTATATTCAGAAGTTGTAGAGAGTCTTCCCTAAGTGCTCTGAGAAGAATGATCTTCATAATGTTCTTGTCTAGGTCACTATGTCTAGACCTCTGCAATATGTATTTAAATCGTTCTACACAGTCCTCCATATTTTTAACCTCTTTCTATGCAAATTTAAAGATTTCTTCCTTAATTTCATGGGACTCATAGTAATCTTGGTACTTCTCCAAGAAATATTCCTTCATTCCTTCCCATGAGGCAATCGTACTCCCTCCTAGACCCATGAACCATCTCAGGGAAGTTCCCTTTAGGGTAGCAGAAAATGTCTTCAATTTCTGGGCATCAGAAATATAGTCATATCCATGGCAAACAATATCAAACTCAAAAAGGAATGTATCAGGGCCCTCAGAAGAGAGACCATGAAAACTAGGCAAGGCTGTTAAAGGGATGGGTCTCATTGGTGCATCACCTGTAACATTTCCAATGGGAAAATCAATGGAAGAACTTACAGGTGCCATAAATACCTTCCAATACTCACTTGGAATTTCAACTAGTTCTGCAGCTGGTATTCGAAGTGATTCAGTGGTAGAAGGTTGCACCGCGCTCCCCTGGTCCCTTGGTGACTCAAAATCTTTCAAAAATTCCTTTACCAGATCATAATCTTTTAGTTTAGCAACATGAATTTTTACAGTGTTGCCTTGGTCTCTTGGGGATGAAAACAGTTTTTGAGGTCCTTCTTCCTAGTTAGAACTACTCAAATCTTCTCATCCCCTGCTTGCCACTTCTTCCCCTTCTGCTGCTGATAAGGATATCCCCTCCACTGATACCTTGTTTGTTAAATATTCTCCTGCAGAAAGAACACCTTCTGGTACCGAGGATGGCACTAGTTGCTCCACAGACTACCCTTCGGACTTCGTCTGAACTCTAACCCTAACATTAGCATGGGACAATGCCTCAGATTTAGATTTTTCAATAATTTCCTAAATGTATGTCTTCCTTCCCAGATCCTTCCCTTTTTTGGGGGGTCTTCCTCTACCCCTCTTATTCAGATCCTTTTTCATACAAATTATGAAGGGGATTCATCAAACAAAAAAATCAGCAATCGGTCGGGACCCAAAGTAGGAATGATAGCTTCCTCCCCAGGACGAGAGATTCATAGATTCAAACAAACAACAACAAAAAAAGGAAAAGAAAAATCAAAGTTCAAGACCTAAAGCAGAGTAATCACATACCCTCCTCAGGATAATAATTTGGCCCAAAAAAGCAAGGAATAAAAGCGAAAAACTAGAAACTATGCCCAGGACTTAGGGCAGGGTTACAAAATACCTTCCCCAAGATGAGGGATTAATTTTTAATGAGAAAAAAATCAAAACGAAACAGAGAAAAAAAAATAGCATGCTATGCTCAGGACTTGGAGAAGGGTAATAAATGCCTTCCCCAAGATGAGAGATCAATCTTACAGAAAAAAACAATTAAAAATCAAGAAAGGAAATCACAAAGCGCTTACACTCAGGACTTGAAGCAGGGCAATAAATTCCCTCCTCAAGATGAGAGATTCACCCTGAGATCTGTTGCAAATCCCGTTCTTGCACCTGTTAGCCTTCCCCGGTAACGGCAACAAAATGCTGGTGTCCAGATATGAGCAGAACTCAACCCTTTCTCCACATAAACTATCAACCCGAGGGTGTTAGTTATTTCAAGACTAACGGCAAAGTATATGCAGATACAAGCACATGACCTGCTATAGATCACATGTTTAAATCCATAAGACACAGACCACTATAACAACAATTAAATAAACTGCAGAATTTAAAGGGCATTCACAGTAATTAAACATAAATTATAGCAGCAATAAAGAAATCACACTAAAATACAAACACTACAAGAAAAAGGAAAACGCAACACCTGATCAGAAGAGTGGGCCCAACTCTCTGATCAAGGTTGCGGCAAACTCACAAATTACAGAAGAAACATCAAACAGTTATGCATTCAATTAATGATAAAAGAGGTTTGTTACAAGATATATACGTAAAAGGGCTTAACCCCAATTCACAGCCCACAGGCCTCTTTATACAAGTATCTTGAAACCCCCTATTCCTCTTAGCAACTCCATAGTTACAAAAATACATCTTGTTACAACGGCAACCTAGTTGCCTAGAAAGAAACCGTGAAAAGGCCTAAAATGGTGTTGATACAAACAAGTATGTTACGTTGTAACAGCGAATGAGAAAAATGCTGGAGATGATAGGCTGTTCCATGGCTTACGGCTGCAACGCTCCTGTTTTAGCCAAATTTGTAGAAATATCAGAGTCAATATGTAGAAAGGTAAAACCTCCATGACAAATACTTCATTAATCAAATATCCCATGAAAGATAAGGAAAAGGGTTTTACCTCATGAATTTAAGAGTAATAATGGCACAAAGAGATAGAATGATAGGGTAAAATGGGAGAGGAAAGTATACAAATCAAGTACCCAACACCAAATTCCATGCCATCCATCTCAGCTTCCAAACCATTCATCTTAGCTCCATGCCTTTCTTCAAACCATCCATTTCATTTTTTGTTTCTCTTTGCGATAACGAAATTTGGTGCACTTGCTCTTGTAATTTTGAGTTCTCATGTTGCATTTCTTCATCTTCATGAGACTCATAGTAGAGCCTTATGAAGGCTTAATGGGTGTTGAATTATTTTTAGGGGGAATTTTAGAACCCAATACTGATATATATTCTTCAATATGCCCTTGCAATAAATTCAAACTAAGTTTTTCAAAAAATACACACTTTTTTCTTGCTTTTGAGGAGCTCAATATTGAAACTGAATTATCTCTGTGATTTTTGATCTTCAATATCTAAAATTGGGCCCTATAGTAGCCCTCTGAATATTCTTTCAAATTCTAGAGGTTTAACCTGATTTGGATTCTTCAAGGCAAAGTTATGCCAAATCTCCCACAATGACCTAATTATGGACTTATTTAGTAGGGCGACCTTGTACGATGTGCCGCGTGTCACTGTTTCCTCCTTCGGTTCCGAAATTGATACAAAGGAAACTAGAGTTCGTGTAATTGCGTCTAATTTTTACGGAATTCCAATCCAATTCTTGGAGAGAGAGTTATGATGATTTTCCCACACTCACCTATTTCAGATGAAATTCAAGAACCTAAAAAATCCCTAACTTCCATAGACCCTATCTCCAAAAATATTACAAATCAAGCTCTAAAATGTTTCCATGACATTCCTCAGGATTGCGGCTTCTCTCTGTGAATATTTCTGCTTCTGAACCCTCATAGAAAAAAATTATAGATAAAATGCCACGATGACATGTTTAGGTTAAATTCAGGAGCCTGCAAAAGTCCCTAACTTGCACATATCATATCTCTGAAAATATTGCGAACCAAGCTCTGAAATATTTCCACGATGTTCCTCACGATTTCAGCTTCTGAACCTTCATAGAAAACAAGTTATATTGAAAATTCCACGATGACCTTTTTGGAGAAGCGAAACCTTAGAATCCAAAGCTCTGATACGAAATGTTATGAAACCAACTCCAAAAATAGAAGAAAAGAGAGATCAACACCTTAGAAATAGCCTCTTCGAGGGGGAAACCTCCAATGCATTACATAAATGAACAATTCTTGGATGATAAAAAATACCAAAACATCCTTCTATATATAGGAGTCAATGGGGCCACAATATAATCCTAGTCGACCTAACAATAATAATGTAATGGCACAATAATAACAATATTGGGGTTATAGGGGTACAACAATAACAATAAGAGGGCTACACTAATAACAATAAGGGACTAAACTAGTAATATAGGGACCTAACAGATGACACATAGCAATTAATCAAATGGACTCAGCCATTGAGAAGAAAGGTGAAGCATGTTAGAATATTGAACCTGCACTTGAAATCTAGCAACAAAAAACTAAAGGACCAAGTTAAGGACCTCCAAAGTAGTTAGAATTGATCCATGAAGAGCTGGAGAAGAAGGGCTTAAAGATGACTGTAGTTAAGGAACCCATATCTCAACTCATCATTAAGAGGAAACACCTCAAGGCTCTTAAGTTGAGTTTGATTATGTTTTAAGAGGTTAATGGCATGTTGAAAACCAAGTTTCTACAGCTGGAGGTTACCTTTTTGAGACAGGGTCAAACTCTAGAAATTTCACAGTTTCGTAGCATTTCCTAGGCTTGAAGCCAGGAAAACACTACGAAAAATTATGTAGCTGTCTTTTTTATTATAAAACCACTTTTTGAAGCTTTCAAGGAGGGGAAATGGTAGTGATGATGTGTCAGGTCATGATGACCACTATGGAACAACAAAGAAGCATAATTTTGAGTGCAAAAGCCATTTGTTGGACGCTACGAAACTTCCATGTTTTCGTAGCGAGCTATTTTTGAAGGTTTTTGAGCAGTTTAAAATCATTTTTGGACAGGTGGACACATCCAACAGATCAAGGGACCTTGCCACCAAACATCTATGACTTGAAGACCATGAAATGGAGACAGCTCATTAGCTGAAGCTTTCGATGAAGATAGGGTCCTGTTTTCCTGAAAAATAGGGTTTGGTTCCATATGTTTATGAGGATATTTAATATGTCAAGTAGCGATGAGCTATTTCATAGCCTATTTGAACATGTAAGGCTTAGTTGTCACTAATATGTAACTGTTTTTTAGGTAAGGTAGATTGATGTAATAAATAGGAGTTTGAGTCCTATTAGGAAAAGGTATTTTTTAGAGTGTAGCTGTCATTTTCTCATTAAAAGACATGTTTTTTCATTTTATGAGGTGTCATAGGAAGATTTTGATTAATCTAGACTAGAGGCAGATCACCCATGTTATAAGAAGGTCTATTTAAAGGAAAATTATCGAAGTTGTAAAGGGTTGGAGATTTTTTGCACCATATGTTTCTTTATGTAATTTGACTGATATCAACAATACAAAGGACTTCTTCTTGACAGACCTGAGATTCTCATGGAGTCTTTAATGTAATTGTGATCTATATCTTTATGTGTACTACTTGATGTAGATTTCATCTTTATTACTCATAATTCATATGTGTATTCTCTAACTTCCTTTATTGATGAAATTACTATGTTGCCCTATGTTCTATGTGTGATTTGCCTTTATTAAAGACTCTTATCTGCCTCAGCTTCCATGTCAAGAAACCTTGCCACTGAATCTACTAATTTTTTGACTCCATAATCCCAATGGTTTCAAGCTTGCATTCTTTTCAACCTACATACACAAAAATCAAGTTATTTTTCAAATAGAGTTAGCCATATAATCCTATCATTATCTAATATCCGAAACCCCTTTGAGAGAGCCCTCTCAGACTGAATAGGCTAAGCTTTATTCAAAATTTGGTTTGAAACAATTATATAGATTTGTCTAATCAGTAGCCAATCAAGTGCAATTTTGTGATAACACCTTCTATCAATTCAAAAACAAGATCAAATTGAAAAGAATATTCTACTTGCATCGAATTGAAAAGACTATCTAATAGTGTTGAATTGAAAGGACTATTATAGTTGCATTAAATTGAAAAGACTATCTAATTGCATAGAATTGAAAGGACTATTCTCGTTGCATCGAATTGGAAGGACTAATCTAATTGTATTGAACTAAAATATAGTGTAACAACTTAAACCCTGCTTCATTCAAAAGAATATAAAATTAAACTATTTGAAATCAAACTTGTTGCATGAACTAAAGAGAAGAAATGGAATTTCAACTATGATAGATTACTAGTGTGCATAATAGAGATCTGAATCAATTCAACCATTCAAATCTGAGAATAAGTGGAAAATATTAATGAGAAAAACTAATAATTAAAATATTTTTTATTGTTTTCAAATTTAGAGAGCGCTCAATCATGTGCAACAAAATTAACAATGAGTAAATGGACAAGAACTGAATAGAATATACTATATGAAAACCAAATTGTAACTAATTGAAATGACAGTGAAACCAAAACACATAAACTATCTTACAACTCTCTAGTGGGTTCTCCTATTAAGTGTAAGGAATTATAAATTCAAATCAAATATGTTATAAACATAATCACACATTAGGGACAAAGCATTTGTATTAATAAAAGAAGAGAGACTTTGACACAATTTAAAATAGAGTAATCGACATCTCTCATCCATTAACTCAACTCATAGAACAAGGATATATTTATACATTATCAAATTAACCACTTGAATAAATAAATAATGAGGGGCAAGTATATAGATTGATAACATTTTTTTTTACTACGAAATAGATTTGGCATGATTTGCTTTGTCGCAAAAAATCATGCAGATATTCTTCTATACATTAGCCACATGAAAATCACTCACTTGATATCCTTTTTCCCATTCTCGCTTGATGTTGAAACCGCTTCCTAAAACCCTTGCGCATGAACAAAATGATGTTGACTTGAATGTTTGACCAAATAGATTCTCAACCTAGTCAATCTTTTGAGTTGGCACAATAGGTGGGCGAGCATGTCTTGGACATCTAGCATCTTCCTATATCCTTTTTTTACCTTGAAAGTCTTTTCACCCTGTCTAACCATGTAATGAGCTATGAAAAATTCAGTTAGCTACAAAAATGTGACAATTCAGTAGCTAAAGAGATATTTTAACCAATTTCATAAAGAAATTCTAGATTATCAGCGATAAATGATTTCATATCTTTTGTTATAGCTGAAATGACATTGATGTATGGAAAATAAGGGAAAAGGATGTCAATATTGAAGACAACTCAAGAGTCCAACATTCCCCCATGCTAAGTGTGTTGCATGTCTTCACACACAAAAAATAAAAATTGAAGAAGTCCCCTTTGTTACTCTACTCCTTCTGAGGCTTGAATCAATACATCCATATTTTTGGCATCTACTTTTTTTTCACCTTAATATGCCATCTGGGTTTTCTCATGAGAAGTTTTTCTTGTAGACCCCTGGCTTTATTTCCTAGCACATTTTTGTTGGATTTGAGATTTTTTTTTTATTATACTAGAAAGAAATTCTTAACAACATCGTGTCGTTTTTTGCCTTTATGAGTTCATTTCATGCTTTGACCATTTCATTTTCTTCTTTGATATACTGGGTTAGTAACTCTAATTGAGAAATATCTTCCTTCAGAGTATGAATGGTTTTTTGTTTCCCTTGACTAGACGTATTAGTATGAGTGTCTCAACCAACTACATGATCATCATCATATAAAACTTCTTCATGAAAGTGCGTTTCTTCAAGGGACTTTATCTTTTCTGCGCTTTTTTCTCCAAATTATTCAAATTTTCATAAACTTCTTATTGATTTGGGTCAATTTATGGAGTCTTTCTTAATGGACTATGATGTGATGGAAATTTTTCCTTTGTTCCCATGTAAACATCATCTTCCTTTTCAAGATTGACAATTTCTAGAGTACGTTGGTGTGTTGGCTCGATTGAATGCTTGGAAAGTCGCTTACTTCTTCTCAATTTCTACTCTAGCTCCATTGTATTTTCATTGGCTTTGTCTCTTCTAACCTTATTTTTCATGTTTTTTCTATCTAGCCTTTTCTATATATTGACTAAGTGGCACATCCTCCTCTGCTTCATCTAGTGAAATTTCCATTGGTTTTAGTTCATCAATAATCAAACCCTCTTCTTCCACAACAAATTCAAGGTTAGGGTGTTTTAATGTCCATCATCAGATCCAATTTGATTTTGGAAATTCTCCCTCCTATGAAGCTTCTACAAAATCATTTCTAGGTAGAAAATTCCAATAGAATCTAGATGAGCTTCTACAAGATTTTTTATCAAAAATGGTGATCCAAGGATCTGTTGATATTTCAAGATTATCTTCAAATATTGATGGCCATTTTATTTAAAATACACATTAAATAATAAGGTAAACTCATTTCCTTTCCTTCTAGAAAGTGCATTAGCATCTTAGCATGGTAAAAGAGCATAGTACCAAACCCACCTTCACAAGTTAGAAAATTTTGGAGGATGAGCAATAAGTTTCTCCATTTCATCTTCAATGTAATGATTAGTATTCCCTTATTGAACATTGATGTGTCCAATTGTGGATTATGAAAAAAAAATCTCCAGTATTCCTCCTTAAGCCTCTGGATTTTTAACCAACTTTCTCCAATTTAAGGTAGCCATGTTGCCTCTGCTATGAATGATGCAAAAAAATTGAGCTTAATATTCCTTATCTCAACCTCTACACCATCAAAGGATTTAAAAAAATCTCGTGTAAATTCTACTTCATTCCCATTGAATTTCTAAAAAGAATGAAGCCATCCCACTTTCTGTAGCTGGTCTCTCACGTTCGAATAGGTTGTAAGAAACTTTTCTCCCTTTGGCTCAAATCTGATAGTAACTCCCATAGAAAAAGAGAATTTTAACCCTCAAATTATGTCTTTCTTGACAAGGATGGATGGAGATGTATATAAAAAATAATTAGTAAGGATGATGGAGTAGGCTATGGATGAAATAGGCAAGTGATAAAATTCAAATAAGACATCTCCTTTTCTAATGATTTCCCACGAGTTTTTTTAATCCATTTTTGTAGGATTGTTGAGATCATACAAATGATTTTCATATGGTGGGAGGATTTTTATCATAATGAAATTGATTGCGGTAATAGGGTTGGGTGTGAATATGATAGATTAAAGTACACAAGCATAATTTTAAAGAAAGGTGTATCAAAGATTATTCAATCCCATAGATATACTTTATTTAATGGAAAATGACTTAATATCCTTTCTACATACCTTTTTATACATTTTTTTGTATCCATTTGTCCATTTTTCATAGTTATGATTACATTTGGATTCTTACTGATTGATTCACTTTTGTAGGTCTATCACTAACTGCAAAATTTGAACTGAGCTATGAAAATTGTCAAATTTTGTAGCTGTCTTGTAAACTTTATAAGTTTTTGAAAAAATTGTTGCTGATTATGTGGTTGATATTTATTGGTGTTTATAACTTATGAGAATTATTCAAGAAAACCAGGTCTCCTAAAAATGTTTATTAGACATGAAAAATCTATTAGAATAAAAAAGATGGATAAAAAGGAAGTGGGATATGACAAGGAATTATGAAAATTCAAATTGCCAAGCATTCTTCGTTTCAATTAATATTTTATGTATATATATGCCAACAATGTTGGTTTTCATATCTATAATTATTGTTTTTGTATTGGAGACACACACACACGCACACATTAATTACAATGTAGTTAGAGAATGAGGAGAAAAATATCCTCTCTCAACCAACTTGAAATCATAATTGAATCAAAAATATTTGATAAATTCCTCTTTTGTTAACGACTTACGATATAAATTTAGCCTATATCCATTGTTGAAAATGCAACAAGATGATGGAGCTTAGTGAAAAGAAGTCGCCTTCACTAAGTGGGCCCGCAGGCTATTTTTGGCGCAAAGTCTATTTTTAGACTATGTCTATTTTTAGACATATGGATCATGGTCTATGAGTTGCAGGATGCTATTTATGGATGATTAGTCAAGTTGGTAAAAATAGATGGACCTCTATTTGTAGACATTGGGCGGAGTCTATTTTTAGACTGCCAGTCTAAAAATAAAACAGTCGAATATTATTAACCCTTAATAATATTTGGACTATAAACATTATCTTATCCTCTTGGAGCACTTCAGTTTGATGCTTGGATGTGGCACATGCAGCTGACAGAAGGAAATATGCTTTTCCTATGGGTTATTTGAGCTATTTCATGGTTGACTTCAGTTAGAACTCATGTGGCAGAGTTTGGTGGAGTTGATGAGACAGTTGGTGGAGTTGTGTTCGGTTTAACTTAGTTGAACTAGTTGTATTTAGTCTAACTGATAAATACACTAGTGATGAGTGGTTTGAATTAATTATTAATTAATTCACTAATTATTAACTCATAAATCAAAGGGTGGAGACTGAAGCAGGAGGTGGCACCTCGGGTGAGGCTCACTATCAAGCCAGACTATAGGTCAAAAGGAGATTTGCACAGCCATACTGATTGAGATTGCCAATGAGGAATACGAAGCATGTCAAAGGATTCGAACTCTCACATCTCATCAGTATTCATTTTGACGTTAAAATAGAGTGCGAAAGACAAGTGAGTGAGATTTGAACTTGTGACTTGTTCATATCCGAGCTAGTTTGTGTAGCATGAGATAGTGCCGAGAGCTTGTGGGAGAGTCTACAGAGTCTTTGTGCTATGTATTGTTACATGTCTTCATCATTATACATGATAGTTGGGGGTTTTCAGCTGTAAGCTTTCCCCATTACATACTGTGTTATATGTGTGCTTGATTATGTTTTAATGTACGCATGCAACTGCTTCTAATTTCCACAAATTGATGATCAATTGTAGAAGAGGTTATGTATTATGCATGAACCTCAAATAGTGTGTAATCAGGATAATCTCGGTGAATAATTCATCTATTATTCAAATTTCTACATGGTATCAGAGCGAAATTGATCATCGGATCTATTACAGTGATTACATTTTATTTCGGTAGACAGAGTCTGTGCGAGGGCCAGGTAGCCTCTGGATCCATCCTTTCTTTGAAAGGTGAAAAAGCCAATAAATGCCCCTACAGTCGATCTCTGTGCTAGAAATACTTTGTTCTCACATATCGGAAGCAGTTGAGTTTTGAGCTGGTGGAATTCGAATTTGCAGCAGTGTTTTCTTGGTGTCAAAGTTGAGATGTCTTTCAACGGATTGCGATTGGAGTATGCCCTGGAGGGTAGCTCGAATTATATTGCATATCCGACGGTGATGGAGGCGCGCGATATGAGGCTAAAGGGAGTTCAGATGTCAGGTCCCAAAGCCTACTGATGTTGCTCAAGTTGAGGCTTGGAAAAAGAAGACAGCAAAATGTCGAAGGATTCTGTTGGAGGGCGTGAAGGATCACATTGCATCTAGCCTGCATGGTAAATATTCTCCATACTTGATGTGGAAAGTGCTAACAGATCTATTTCAAAGCAAGAGCGACCAGAGGAAGTTGGTGCTCAAGGATAAACTCAGAAACATTAAGATGGAGAAAGGCGACAGTATCGCCAAGTACCTCACGAAGTTCACCTAATGCAGGGATGAGCTGGAAAGTGTGGGGGTGACTGTCGATGATGAGGACTTGGTGGAATTGGCTCTCCTTGGTCTTCCGAAGATTTGGCATTCCTATTAGGACTCTGTCAATGGTTGGGAGAAATTGCCGGGATGGGAGCGACTTTGGTCGGATCCGGTGCAAGATAAGGTAGCATTGGGGACGGATCTTCACCGTGCCATCCGGAAGAGAATTGCGTTTGGCTACCAAATTTGCAAGAAGGGGAAGAGTGAAGAAAGCTTCTTGTCCAAGTGCGAAAGGAAAGAAAGGTGATGTCCACAGAAGTGCTTTCACCGTCACCGCACGAAAATTATGTCAAAATTGGTCCTGGCAGAAGAAGAAAACAAGGTGCCATTGGTTCTGGCAGCTAGAGAGGCCTTAGCCTCGTAGTTTGATCTAGATTTTTCACCGATCGCATGCTTGGTCTCAAGGGTGATGGGCTCAGTGTGGTTTCTTGACAGTGGTGCATCTTTTCACATGACAGGAGATCGAGATTTGTTTACTGATCTGGATGAGAAAGATCTTGGAGTGCACATCGAGATGGGCGATGATGGTAGATACAGTGCGATCGGTATCGGTACCATTTCCTTTGAGAGGGAGTCTGGTAAACCCTTCGTATTGAAGGAAGTGATGCATGTTCCAGGATTGAAGAAGAATCTTATCTCTGTGGCGATGTTAGAAGAAAAGGGATATGATGTTGTCTTCAGTGAGGGAAAGGCTTTCCTGCGTAGTAAGACAACTGGAGAAACCCAGAAGATAGGGGTTCGAGTCAAGAACCTTTATCAATTGCATGTAGATGGCTGCGCAGCAATGGCATGCAAGGCAGAAGGAGTGGTGAGCCAGGATGATGGCGAGCTGTGGCGCCGGAGATTGGGCCACCTTCACCATGGAGCTTTGAAGATACTGCAACAGATTTCTACTGGGCTTCCTAAGAGTACTCTTGCGCAGTCAGATCAGTGCAAGGGATGTACCTTGCAAAAATTTGTGAAAGCCACCTTTCACGAGAAGGATAGTCATGCCATGAAGATCCTTGAGAGACTTCACATAGACATGTGTGGACCTTTCTCAGGAGCTTCGACAGCAAAGAACAGGTACTATGTGATCTTTGCTGATGATTATTCTCGGAAGTGCTGGATCTTCTTCATGCAGAAGAAGAGTGAGACATACTCAAAGTTCTGTGAGTTCAAGGAGCTGTTGGAGAAGGAATCGGGGAAGGAGGTGAAGGCTCTTAGGAGCGACAATGGTGGTGAATTCATCTCTGGCGAATTCAATGACTTTTACAGTGCAGAAGGAATTCGAAGAGAGCTCATAGCACCTCATAACCCATAGAAGAACGGGGTTGCTGAGTGAAAGAACAGAACGATCGTGGGTGCTGCACGAGCGATGTTGCATGATCAGGGCCTACCCATTCACTTGTGGGCAGAGGCATGCAATACTGCAGTATATGTGCAAAATCGTTGTCCTCACAAGATACTTGGCATGAGTACACCCGAGGAGGCGTTTTCTGGTAAGAAGCCTGATATTTCCCATTTGAGGATTTTTGGTTCACCTGTTTACATTCATGTGACGAAGGATGCCAGGAAGAAGCTGGAGCCGACCGCAGAGGTTGGGATATTTTTGGGGTACACTGATATGCCCCACAACTATCATGTGTATTTTCCAGACAGTCGCAAGACTGTTGTGCGACGAGATATCAAATTTCAGGAGGAGAAAGCCATGAAGTGTTCGCTTGAGAGGGAGCCACACTTGCATGCAGATGAAGAGCTATTAGTTCCTAAGGATGAGCTTCAGGATGTGGATCAACCACAAGAGGAAGTTCATGGAGTGGAAGAGACCACTCATGCAGCGCCAACCATCAGAGGGTGGAAGCGCACTACAGAAGCTGAGCGACTGGCTCAAGATGCAGAGAAGGTTGTAGGACCACCTCCAGCACAGCGCAGACAGAGATAGTCACCGGACCGGTACACTAGATACATGGCTCTTGTGAGAAAATGTGTCACGACAGAGCCATCCTCTTTTGAGGAAGCTGTGGGGGACCCTGCATGGGTAGATGCCATGGTGGAAGAGTATGATTCGATTGTCAGAAATAGTGCATGGGAGATTGTCCCAAGACCGGAGGGGAAATAAGTGGTGGGTTCGAGATGGATCTACAAAGTGAAGCAGGTAGCTGACGGGAGTGTGGAGAAGTACAAGGAAATATTTTTTTCCCGAGGCTTCTCACAGATAGAGGGGATCGATTATGAGGAGACCTTTGCACCTGTCGCAAGGTATTCTTCCATACGGACGATCTTAGCTCTCTCAGCGTAGATGGGGTGGCACATTCATCAGATGGATGTGAAGACCGGCTGCTCTCAACAAGAGGCTATCGGGAGAGGAGGTGCAAGGCGAGGCGCCCCGAAGGTTTCAAAGATCTTCAGCAGCAAAGTCGCATATGTGTGTGCTCAAGAGAGCCATGGCAATGAAACAACCTCGTGCTTGGTACACACGAATAGACAGTTATTTCACTGGACTTGGATTCTCCAAGAGTGAGGCGGATCCGAACCTATACCAGATTGTGGTGGAGGGTAAGTTGTCGATCATTGTACTTTATGTAGATGATTTGATTTTGACAGGTGGTGAGCTGTTGATACTCTCATGCAAGGATGATCTTGCAAAAGAGTTTGAGATGAAGGACTTGGGCCTCCTTCATTATTTCCCGGGATTGGAAATTTGGTAGCGTAGTGATGGACTGTTTGTTTCTCAGGGTAAGTATGCCCGGGAGATACTGGAGAAGTTCAACATGCATGGCTGCAAGCCTGTTGATACTCCTCTTTCTGGTGGTTGGAGGAAGGAGGATGCTACTTCAGCGGAGGTAGTGGATGCCACTGTTTATCGACAGTTGGTAGGGTCGCTTATGTATCTGGTCAATACACGACCCGATATATGCTATGCTGTTAACCAGCTTTCACAAGCTATGGTTAAGCCTACCAAGCTCTTCTGGAAGGCATGCAAGCATGTATTGCGTTATCTTAGAGGCACATCGGGATATGGCTTGTGGTACAGACAGGAGGATGAGGTGAAGCTATGTGGCTTCACGGATGCAGATTGGGCAGGGAGCCCAACGGACCGAAAGAGCACATCTAGAGGGATCTTTAGTATCGGGTCGACAACAGTTTCTTGGTACAGCAGGAAGCAAAGATCCGTGGCACTCAGTTCAGCAGAGGCCGAGTATATGGTAGCAAGCTTGGCTGCATGCGAGGCTATATGGATGAGGAAGATCCTCGTCAGTTTGGTCGGGTTGTTCAGTTCACACTTGGAGCCTATATCCATTGTTTAAAATGCAACAAGATGATGGAGCTTAGTGAAAAGAAGTCGCCTTCACTAAGTGGGCCCGCAGGCTATTTTTGGCGCAAAGTCTATTTTTAGACTATGTCTATTTTTAGACATATGGATCATGTTCTATGAGTTATGATGCTATTTCAGATTATCAGAGGGTGTGCTTTTGTAAAAACAAATGGGACTCTATTTTTTTATTATCGTATTATCTATTTTTAGACTGCCAGTCTAAAAATAGATCAGTCGAATATTATTAACTCTTAATAATATTTTGACTATAAACATTATCTTATCCTCTTGGAGCACTTCAGTTCGAGCTACGGATGTGGCACATGCAGCTGACAGAAGGAATTACGCTATTCCTAGGGGTTATTTGAGCTATTGCATGGTTGACTTCAGTTGGAACTCATGTGGCAGAGTTTGGTGGAGTTGATGAGACAGTTGATGGAGTTGTGTTCGGTTTAACTTAGTTGAACTAGTTATATTTAGTCTAACTGATAAATACACTAGTGATGAGTGGTGTGAATTAATTATTAATTAATTCACTAATTATTAACTCATAAATCAACTAAAGAATACATCAGTTAACTGCAATGCATGGACAGTTCAGTGGAGACCAGAGTTAGAGGTGGGTGAAAGGGTGAGTCTACTATCAGTTGTGACTATAGCTGTGCATGAGATTTGCACACACATTGATTGAGATTTCCAATGAGGATTGCGCAGTACAAGCCAGTGGGATTCGAACTTGGATCTCATCATTATTCATCTTGGATTGCGTAGTAGAGGCAGGCTAACAGGTGGAGGAGATTTGAACTTGTGACTTGTTCATATCTGAGCTTGTGTAGTGTGTAGCATGTGAGATAGTGCTGAGAGCTTGTGAGGAGCTTTGTGCTATGTATTGTTACATGTTCTCTATCATTATAATATACAGATAGTTGGGGGTTTTCAGCTGTAAGCTTTCCCTATTACATACTGTGTTATATGTGTGCTTGATTATGTTTTAATGTGCGCATGCAACTACTTCTAATTTCTGCAAATTGATGATCAATGGTAGAAGAGGTTATTTATTATGCATGAAGCTCAAATAGTGTGTAATCAGGATAACATTGGTGAATAATTCATCTCTTATTCAAATTTCTACATCCTTTAACAAGAAAGTTATTCTTTTCTTCATCAATAGTCCTAATTCTGACTGCTCCATTATCAAAGAGAATATCTATCTTGTAAATACCAAGCCAATGAGTTTGATTTTTTCCTTGAAAATCCTTGAATTTAGAGTAAAAAAGAAGAGCCCAATCACCTTCGTTGAAGTGCTTGGTTTTGATGAATATATCATGACATCTCGATCTTTGTAGATGGACTATTCTAGTTATTTGGATAACCTCTTGTCAGATCTCATCTAGCTCATCCAATTGTATTAATCTTTGGTTTTGAGCTTCAAATAGATAAATTCCAAACTTTGTTGCTGTTTTAAAATTCTCCGCCTGGAATTCAATTGGAAGCAAGACTTTCTTTCCATAGAAAATCTCGTAAGGAGTATGTCCAGTAATGTTTCTCCATGTTGTACGGCATGCCCAAAGTGCCCTTGAAAGTATTTTTTCTTAGTCTCTTATGCGAAAATGTACAATCTTGGTCAATATTGCTTCAAGTACCTTATTGGTGGATTCAACTTGCCCATTGGCCTATGCATGATATGGAGTATACCTTTCGTGCTCGATTTTGTATTGCTCCATGATTTTTTGCACCAACTTTGATGTGAATTAAGCACCTTATCTATTAAAATTTCCCTTGGGACACCCAAACGAGTGAAAATATCCTTAAAAAAAATTGTAACTACAACATTTTCAGTAGCAAAAGGAATTACCTTATCTTCTACCCATTTTGCAACATAATATGTTCAAACAAGAACGTACCTTTTCTCTTCAGATGGAGGATTAATTGGACCAAAAAAATCTATAGCCCATATTTCAAAAGGTTCTATAAGTACATGAGGTTGTAGAGGCATTTCATCTTACAATATGGGTCTTCCCATTCTTTGACAACTGTCACATATTTTGACATATTCCTTAGCATCTCTAAATAGAGGAAAATAATATCCCAAAGAAGGACTTTATATGCAGTTCTTCTATCAATAAAGTGTCCTCCACATGGTTCATCATGGAAATATTTCAATATATCAGGTCCTTCATACTCTCGAACACATCTTTAGATCATTAGAACAGGTCTAGTCCGATACAATTCTCCCTCTATCCGTGAGTAAGGCACACTGGTCTTAATAACTTCCTGTCTTTCTTTGGCTGAAAAATGTGGGGGAAACTTTCATTTGGCCAAATAGTTAGCAATATCTGCAAACCAGGGGGATTTATTAGATATTGTAAAAGGATACTCATCAGCAAAATTTTCCTTTACAGGGGTTTCTATATTATCATTATGTATTATGGAAAGGAAATCAACCACTATATTTTCCTTCCCAAGTTGATCTAGAATGGTAATATTGAATTCCTATAGTAATAATGATCATCTAGTAATCCTGCCATTGGTAATTGTTCTATTCATTAAATATCTAATAACATAATTATTTGTATTAATGAAATTTTCATAACCAATTATATAATGTTGAAATTTATTGATAGCATGAACAACAACTAAAAACTCATTTTCTGTTATTGTATAATTTAACTTTGCAAGAGTCAAATTTTTACTTGTATAATAAATAACATAAGGATTCATATATTTTTTTCCCAAAACAACTCCTAAAAATGTGTCTAAATAATTAATTAAAATGTGAAAAGGAAGAGACCAATTAGGTCCTCTTAAGATTGATGCTTCAATAATTTGATTTTGGGTGTGAAACCTGATTATGTTCCTAATTCAAAGGTGGTGTTTCAGCTGAATATATATCCCAAGAATATGGTGCACCCCTCCATGCGGGGTGGTGTAGCGGGGTGGGGGCTTGTCCCCCCCGTGGGGGTCCAGGGGCCAGCACCCTCGAAGCAAAAAAATGGAGGAATTTTTTCCTTGTATAGTATTGTAATTTCATAATCAATTCAGGTCATTCATTAGGTGGATGATATGACGGTAGAAGTTATGTTAATTTAGGGTTTTTTCCCTTAGAAGGAAACCCTTAATTTATATGAGGGAATTGTATCATGATGGTGTATTATGATTCTGTGAGAGAAATTGAGAGGAGATTGTATGAGAGGGAAGAGGAAATTATAGTGGATTTTTTGTAGGTTGTATCTCTTCATTTTGTTGGATAATATAAAAGGAAGTACTGGTTGTTTCTCTGTGGACGTAGCCCAAATTGGGTGAACCACGTATATTTTCGTCTCTCCTAATTTATGTGTTTTCTATGCTTGTGTTTCTGGAATATTTTATGTGCTCCATTGCTTTGTAATATATACTTTTCTAACATTTTATGCTTCAATAATTCGAATGATTTTTGGTAGTCATAATTCCAAAAAATTCACAATCTTTTGTCAGAATTTTAAAGAGTGGAGAAGAAATTTTTGTGAAGTTTTCTATTAATATGTTGTGAAGTAAAACCAAGAAAACTTCTAACAACTCTTTGACAAGTGGGAATTGAAATTTTAGAAATTACCTCTACTTTAGATCCATCCACCTTCATCCCATCACCTAAAATGTGGTGGTCTAAAATAATTTCCTCATTAAACATCATAAAACATTTCTCATGGATTATTGAAAGATTTTCTTATTTGCATCTAATGAGTATTTTTTCTATTTTTTCAAGAGGTTATTCAAAATTTTTTCCATAAACAATGAAATCATCCATATAAACTTCCACACAATCATGAATCAAGTGAGAGAAGATACCTAGATATGCTCTTTGAAATGTTGCAGGTGAATTACATAATCCAAAGTTAGTACCCTACAAGAATATGTACCCCATGGACATGTAAAAGTTGTTTTGTCCTGATCTTCTGGTGCCAATTGGATTTGGTTATATCCACTCAAACCATCTAAAAATGAAAACTATTTCTTCCCTACTAAAGTATTTTAGGACTTGTTCAATGAAAGGTAGAGGAAAATGATATTAAAGTAGCCTTATTTAGCTCCTTGTAATCAATGCACACTCACCACTTTCCATTCTTCTTAGTAACAATCACTAAAGGTGAAACCCATTGACTATCTAATATCATATAAATGAATTTCATATTAAGCAATTTTTGAAGTTCATCCTTAACATTTTTTCTCGGATTGGGATTCATCATTCTCTAAGATTGTCTAATTGGTTTGTCATTTACTTGAATGTAAATGTGATGCATACATGTGTTAGGATCAATTCCCTTCATATTAGTGTATTCTTATGCATATGATGAATAATTCTTTTGTAACATCTTTATTAATTGTCTCTTTTAGAATTCTTCTAAGTTACTATTAATGTTTAATGTTTTGCCTCGAAAAATTTCTATTAAAGAATTGTCAAATTTTCCATAGAATGCAAAGCTACTGTTGGTTGACGAGTTGATAAATATTCAATATTAAATTTCTCTTGAAAAAAATTATCTTTTTCACAATATGAAGAAGAATAAGTATTATTCATCAAATTTATTAATTGGTCCTCTTCATTAATTTGTGAAAGAGTAAATACAGGTTAAATATCTTCAAAGTATTCATTATCATCATAAATCCAAACTTGATTTTCTACTTCAGTTACTTTTTTTGCACATGGATATAATGTGAATTTATTATTAGAGCTACCATCATAAATATGCATATCACTAGATCTACAACTTATAAATGCATCAAATTTAGCTAGCTAAGGTCTACCAAGGATCAATAGATGGCCTCGTAAATTATTCTTGGGAGTTAAAATCATAAAATTGACAGGATACTCCCATGAATATAATGACACATATACATCTTATAATATACCATAAGGTTTGATAACATATCTATCTTCTAACTGTAACAAGGTTGGGGTATACTGAATATTGGGAAGCTTTAATTGATCCATATTTTTCTTGCTCATGATATTAATGGCCGCCCATAAATCAATTAGAATGTTTGGAATTTAAGTACCATTGATGTGGATTTTTACAATGGGGCTACCCGAATCTAAATATTTTTGAACTATTGGTTTCCCCAACATAATATTTGCAATCTTTCCTAGCAATTGAATCTTTTTAACATTTTTCCTTTTTCTTCCTGGTTTTTTAATGCACAACCCTTTTTTTTTTCAAATACAGGTATGTACTCTATAGCTTGAAGTAAAGGAATTTTGATGTAAATATTTCGCAATTGATCAAGCATATCATAATTGAGTACAATGATTTTCATTTTTAGAAAGGGGGATATTGTAGGGAGACAGAAGGTTTCTCTACTACATGAATTATAGGAGTTGATTTATTTGGTTGTCACCTATTTGAATAGGAACATTTTCCTTTGGAGGAGCCTTTTCGTGATCAAGAGATGTCTCTTTTTAAGGAATCTTATCCTCTTTAAATTCTTGGATGACAATTGGTGGTGATTTTTTCTACAAAACACTTCCAAATCTAAGTTGGACATCATTCATACCTATATGAGCTATCATGCAGGCTCGAACATTTTGACCCTCAACATTTTAAATGGGTTTTTGAGGATTTTTATTGTTTTTATTCAGAAGTGGTTGAGCGGATAGTTGATTAGACTTTTGAGGAAATGGAGTAGATGGAAGAGGAAGTGGTTGATTGTATAATTGGGGTTGAAAATGTGGTTGAGAGGGTTATGAAGGATCAGGGGGATAATATTGTTGTTGGTATTGAGGATATGGCTATTGGAATTAAGGATAATGAGGATTTATACCACAAGGTTTTTTCCAACCTTGTGCCCAAGATGGATTTCGGGGTTGAGGTGGCCAAGTTTTCCAATACATAGGTGCATTCCAATTTCACCATGGTTGTGTATATGATTGGCATTGAGCATTGGTACCTTGTGCCATACCTGCTTGTTGAGGTTACCAAGGTCTCTTAGTAATAAAGAAAATTGATTCAATTTGATCTGTTCCAACTTCATCTTGGAAGAAAACCTTAAGCCCAAGTATTGAAGGATATTCTTTGGTATCATGGTTTTCTACACGCATGACATAGATATCAACACTATCAAGAGGACATTCTTGTAGAGCATGACTTTTCCTGCACCTGGGACAAAAAATAGATAATGCAATATTCTTGGATTTTTGTTTGTTTTGTATCTTCAGAGTATTTAGTTGTTTACTAATATTTCCAAGGACATCCATTTTAAAATTTTCAAGAAAAATTCCTAATTATTCTCTATGTACTATTCCATATTTAGGTTTTCTTACTCTTGACGTGACTGGATCTATTGGGTTCTTATAATATCTTACCCTAACTCTTGAAATATGTTTTTATAACTCACATATTTCATCAAATGATAGTTGGGAGACATTTCCTTTTCCCATTAAACCAAGAAGATCAATCCAAACATCCCTTATAATCTTTAGAAAATGATTTTTTAGTGTCTCTTCATCCAAGTTTTGCATCTTAGCCCATTTGATATTGTAGTAAAATCTCTCCTCCAAATCTTCAAGGTTTTCATCCTCCCTTTGAACCATTTTAAAGACCTCATCCTTAAGGTTGCGTTGCATACAATAGTCCTTGTATTTTTCTAGGAATATACTCTTCATTTCATCCCATGTTCTAATATAATGTGTTCCTAGACTCATAAACCATTTAAGAGTTGCATATTTTAAAGTGGTAGGAAACAATTTCAATTTTTGAGTATCAAGTAAATAATCATATGATCTACATAGTACCTCAAAATAAAAAATAAAAATGTCTCAGGATCCTTTGTTCTTAAGCTATGAAAATTACGAAGGATACGAGGTGAAATATTTTTCATGGTGGCTATGGTATCCTCATCTAAGATGGGAAATACATAATGATCTTCATCTCCACCTCTGTCACCGCAACCCCATTTACCACCTCCTCTATCACCTTTTCCTCCTCTTCCCATACCAATCCTTGGTCCACCAAATCCATTATGTACTTCTCCTTCCCCTTCTCCTGATAATTATAGACTCTTCAGAGCTAATGTAAGACTCAACAATGGGATTGTCTACTTCTTCTTCTGGCTCTTCTCTAAGGGTATGTCAGAAAAAGAAAAAAAAGAAAAAAAAATCCTCCTCCTCTTCACTAAGAACTTCCAACTCCTATCCTATGAGTTGTTCACATGTTGAAGAGATAAATATAATTCCTTCAGTAGAGGATGTGGTTTCTTCAACTACAACTTTTGTAAATGAGGCTAGTGAATCCCTAGGATGAATTTCGGATCTATGTACTTCAATAAGTCTATATCTACTTGCTATGGATGGAATGAGAGTGTCAGTGGATAATGTAGAACTACGTGGCCTAGAGTGGGTCGTTTGTTATGTTTATATTGAACTATGTCCTCTACCTCTACTTACAAATCCACCCTAGAATCTTGTTCTTTATACATGCATTCTAAATTATTTTAATATGATTTTAACTATGTATCTAGAAAATGAATGCATCTAATATGATATGCAACTAAAAAATAAAATCTTGTATACACTTCCTCGAAAAAAATACCAAAATGATGAGTAATATAATTTATGATTGAATTACGTCATTAATTGTCAGCCAAGGTTCATGTACTTGTGAAGTGCATGTGCACAATATATGTTAGGAGTTTGATTTTCGATTATAAAATGAAAAAGAGACTTTTAATATATTGATAGAAATTTAAAATTGATATGGATTGGATCATTATATTATGTGTCACCATCTCGATGCATTTGGAGTGGGAAAAGTGGAGGAATTAGCTCATGGGATAGTTTTTACTAGTGGGACCCAGTTTGGAAAAACGGCGTCAGAAACCTTCCGGGAGAATTTTGAGGCATAAAACAACGTTTTTGGGGGGTAAATATTGTTTTCTTAATGTCACACATTTTCATGCTATTCTAAACAAAAATACCTTTCCAACAGTGCAAGAATCACATCAATCGGGGTCTGTATGCAAAAGTTATGCCACTTAGAAGTTGACCTTCCTGTTTTCAGACCTATAGTTTGTGAGGATGTCGTGTTAGCCCCATTATTAATGGAAATGGGGCTAGCCACGTGATTTTGATTAAAATACTCTAGAAGAGTATTTTGTAACTCTAGTTAAGAGTTTATGTAGTCAAAATTAATCACTAGTAGGCTATCGGGATGTGTTATAATCGGGCCACTAGGAGGAGGAAGCATTCCATTCTTTCCAGAGAATTTTCTTCCATATCTAAGAAAAGATAGCCAGGAGAGATAGGAAATAGAGTACAGCAAGAGGAGTTTTGCACTATAGCAGCCCACAGGCATTAATTCTTTGTACCTGCAGCCATATTTCCATACATAGAAAGAGTGCAAAGAAACCTCACCTTCAAGCTAGGTTTTCTCCTGAAAGTGTTTCCGAGAGAGCATATCTTGTGTCTTATGTGTGTGTGAGATTATGTTGTCGCTATCTACTTTTTTGCATAATTTATATTCGCATGCATGCACTAATTACAATTAAATCTATAGATATTAAAGTTTAATAAAACTGTAATAGTGTAGAATCTCATATTTTTAATATAATATTACAAGATATGTTGTGAAGAACTATCCAGTGGAATATCCACGACAGTTTACAAATAATTTGGTATCAAAGCCAAGTTTCTTTCGGTATTATTGTGGAGATTTCAGGGATCTAGATCAGCGGGACCGAAAATCATAAACCCTAATCATGGCCAACGAATCTGTAAATGAACCTCGCGATCCTGCAGAGGTGAGGTTTTCGCAGCTCAAACAACAAGTCGCGAATATAAACCGCAATATAAAACTCCTCATGGTGGCCCTAAGAAATAAGTTGGGGATATTTGGAGAATATGGGGGTCCAAATGCAGAGGAAAAATCAAAATGGGGATCGAGAGATCAAGACGACACAAAGAACCAACTGAAGAAAAAACTGGGAAAAGATCAACCTAGTTCAAGTTTTGTGAATCAATCCTTGTTTAAAGTGGAAGAAAAAGTTGATATCAAGTTATACCATGGTGAGATTGATGCTCTAAATCTGAACCATTGATTACAACAAATGGAAGTTTATTTCAGTGTCCATCATATCAAGGAAGGGAAAAGGATCTCTTTTGCGCGGATGAAATTAGGGGGCCATGGATTGACTTGGTGGGAGAACCACACAAAAACCCTGAGATTGGAGGGAGAAACTCCAGTGACTAAGTGGGAGGCTTTAAAAACCCTCATTAATTCACATATTTATCCCATTGGCTATGTAGAGGACCAGTGGATCCGATGGCATTACTCAAGCAAAATTCGGGCCAAAGTGTGTTGGAGTACACTGCAGAATTCAACAAAGGTGGCTATAATGTTGGGTATCTCTCCAAATAAACCATATATACACCTCAAGTATTTGTGGGGTCTTCACCACCATATGCATGATCAAGTGATGTTTTTCAAGCCCAAATCGGTGGATGAGGCTTGTGTATAGGCATATTACCTGGAGTACATAGGCCTGAAAAGAGCACAATCAAGTGGATTGAAGAAAAATGAGAAACAAGGCACTTATAAGGAGGGGAAGAAGAAACAAAAAGGGGGAAATATAATAAGATGATAGCCACAAAACATAATTTCAAAGATCATAGAAACCACTCTAACCATTGCAACATTGATGGACATACAAAGGAGAATTGTTGGAAGTTGCATCCAGAGCTAAACCCGAAGAACAAGAAGAATAATCTCATGGACATTGATTCGAGCGACCAAGTTGAAAGAAACTTGGATTTGTATGATAATATTGCATGTAAATCAATGCAGAAGGAGGTGAATCAGAGTAGCCTTTAGCAATAGGAAGAGAAAGAAATGACCAAACTCTTCCCTCTAAAGAAATAGGTCAATAAGACAAATAATGATGCTATGTTTGATTAGGATCACAAGAGAATATCATTGCAGCAAAGTTGTTCAAGAAGTTGGGGCTAGAAGTTCGTGATCATCTAAGCCCATATCCATTAGGATGGGTAAATAAGGATGTAGAGCTTAAGGTAACAAAACAATGTAGAATTAGATTTTCTATCAATGATGATTTTATTGATGAAGTAGATCTAGATGTGGTTACCCTTGATGTATGTGGAGTCGTATTTGGGAGTACATACTTGTACATGTGAGATGCAATATTCATGAGGAGAACCAACCAATACCATATCATCAAGGATGGAAAATCATTCACCATCAACATGCACAAAGTCAAGTCAAAAATTTCACTCGTAAGTGCCAACCAAGACAAGAAATTGATCAGTTCCAGCAAGAGGTGTGTTTTATTATTTTTAAGAGAAAATCAGTCTAAAGAGGAGTCAATAAGAGGCAAGGCATCCCTAGATGGATGTACTAACAAACATAAACCAAAATTAGAGGAGTTTTTATAGCCATACAAGGATGTGTTTCGAGATCCTAAAGGGTTATCACCTAAGAGAGAAGTGGAGCACAAGATCCAACTATTTCCAGACTCCCCATTGCCAAATATTAGGCTATATAGGCAGTCTGTTATAGAAGCAAGTGAGGTGAAGAAACATTTGCAGCAACTACTAGAACATGTTGTCATTTGGCCGATTACATCACCATGTGGGTGACCCATCATCATTGTGCCAAAGAAGGATGGGAATTTGTAGATGTGTATATATTACAAGGCGTTGAATAAAATCATGCTTAGGAATAGATACCACCTGCCCAGGATAAATAATCTGCTAGATTAGTTGCAGCAAGAAAATTACTTCACTAAGTTAGACTTGAAGTTTGGATATCACCAAGTTCGAGCCAGAGAAGAAGATACATGGAAGATCGCCTTCAAAACCAGGCAATGTTTATATGAGTGGTTAGTTATTCCATTTTGCGTATGTAACTTACCAACTACATTTATGATATTAATGAATGATGTACTACGCCCTTTTATAGATTCATTTTTTATTGTCTATTTGGATGATATAATGGTATATATTTCTACCTAGGAGGAGCATATGTCACATTGACACAAGTGCTAGAAACATTGAAGAAGCACCAATTGCTAGCAAATCTCAAGAAGTGCAAGTTTGCGCAACATTCTTTGGTGTATCTGGGGTATGTGATTAGTGGAGGCGAGATGAAGATATATCCTTCCAATATGGAGGCCATCATGAAATGGCCTATGCCTACTAATGTTTATGAGGTCAGGAGTTTCATTGGGGAAACAAAATACCTGAGGAAATTCATAGCCTCGCTTTCAGCAATAGCAGCATTTCTCCACACCATAACATCAAGTGGCAAGAGTTTCTGGTTGGGAAAAGGTCAACAGAGGGATTTCTAGGAGTTAAAGAAGAATACTAGGCAAGCACCAGTTATGGCATTACCAAACTTGCAGCAGCCTTTCGAAGTGGAGATATATGTGAGTGGGTATTCTATGGGATATTTCTTTATGCAGGGAGGAAGGACTATATGTTACCATTCTGAATTTTTTCATGGGGTAGTTCTTAACTACCCTACCTACGATAAGGATCTCTATGCCATGGTGTAAGATTTGAAGAAGTGGAAGCACTATCTAATGGGAAAGAAGATTGTAATCCACATATATCACCAACCATTATAGTACTTGTAGACCCAGAGAAAGCTACAACATACTAGACATTACAAGTGGACGAGGTTTTTACATCAGTTTCATTTGGAGATCACGTATAAGAAGGGAAGCACAAACAAGTTGGCTAACATGTTGTCAAGGCCATCCACATCAAAGATTATAGCTTTGGGGACTCTTATGCACAAGGATCCATTCACCCTTGATGCATACAAAGAGACATATTTAGAAGATGAGGACTTTAAGGAGTTGTATCAATAGTTTCAAAGTCAAAGTCATGTGCACAATGGCAATAGCACCATTGACTACTATCTCCAATATGGGTTACTCTATAGACTGGATAAGCTATGTTTCTAAAGGTGAGTGATTTCAACTAATTAGAGAGGCTCACACCTCGAAGGTTGTAGAGAACCTTGGTGTAGGGAATACCATGGCTCACTTGTAGAGGTATGTGTATTGGCCCAATATGCAGGAGCAAGTAGCTAGGTTCATAAGAGGATGCATGCTTTAGTGTACCAGTAAGCCTACCAATAGGAAACATGGTCTATATCATCCCTTACCTGTACCTACTCATCCTTGGGAAAGAATTTCCATGGAATTTATGGGAGGTTTATGAACAACTAGGAAGGGACATGACTACATGTTCGTAGTAGTTGACATGTTCAGCAAGATGTGTGTTTTGATGCCCTGTAAAAGACCATCAATGGACAAGAAGCAAAAAAATTGTTCTTTGGATAGGTATGGGTGAACTTTGGGATACCAAGGAGCATCTTTTGAAATAGGGATACAAGATTTCTTAGTGCATTCTAGACTACGTTGTGGGAGAAGATGTACACAAAGTTGAAGAGATCTAAAACATTCCATCCACATACAAATGGACAAACATAAGTAGTCAAAAGGATTTTGGTGCAACTTATAAGGGGATACAACCAGAAGCATTTGAAGACCTGGGATGAAAATATGGTATATATACAACATTCTTATAACAGAGAAATCTGCACTTCTATAGGAAAGTTCCCATTTGAGACTTGTTTTGGATATTTTCCACCTTCACCGTTGTATATTGCATATGGGCCACAAGGAGGAGTGAGGGAAGCTCTTACAAGAGATGCCTTGAGGGCTGAAAATTTTATAGAGAAGAACAGGGAGATCCATCTACAGGTACATGAAACATTGCACAATTCACAGGAGAAGTATAAGTCCAGGCGTGATCAACACATAACAGAGAATTCATTCAAGGTGGGAGACAAAGTGTGGTTACAATTGAACAAGGAGAGGTTGCAGAGGCCTGGTAAGAGAATCAAGGCTCTAAGGTATGGTCCCTTTGAGATACTGGAAAATTTGGGTGATAATTCCTATCGACATAGTTTGCCACCATATATGCACATTTACTCAGTTGTGAATTTAGATAATTTGAAACTCTATGAGCTTCCTTACTAGATCACGAGGAGGAACAAGTCCTACCTTCTGTGGAGGATTTGACACGAGAGGCTAAAGTAGAGTTGATAAAATATAAATTTTTGCAGAAGAAGTCCAAAACTACAAGACAAGGGAAACAAGACTTTTGGTAGATTGGGTTGAAGGGAAAACTTACAGGCAAAGCTAAATGGTACACCAGGGAGAAGGTGGAGGAAATATTTCCTCAACTCATTCAGTAAAATATTTTGGGGACCAAAAGCCTCAAAAAAAGGGGGAGGTGTGATCCGAATTAGATCATTGTATTATTTTTCATCCATCTCGATGCATTTGGAGTGGAAAAAGTGGAGGAATAAGCTCATGGGACCATTTTTACTTGTGGTTCCAACTTTGGAAAAACAAAGTATGAAACCTGTTGTACCTTATAAATTATAGGATCTCAAGGTGATTGGATACTTCATATTTCTTGAAAGTTTTCATTATTGAAAGGCGTTTCAAAATTCAAATGATTTCAAACAAAAAAAATATGAAAAATAAAGAAAACAGGGTATAAAAAAACAGAAAAAGAGAAAAAATGTAAAAAAGAAAGAAAGACCCCAAAAAGAAATAAAATTGAAAGTCTTGCAAGTTTAAATGCCACTAATTATTATATAGGTTTGTCCAATCATTCAGTTTAATCATGATTAGACAATTTTCAATTTCTGTTGATAGGTTAGAAAATAAAGATCTTCCAAACTATTTAATCTTGGCTTATCATTAGATAGGAAATTGTCTCAACAGTTCAAACTAAGCCAATGGCTGAAATAAGTTTAGGTGTTAGGTTATAAATTCAAAAAGAAAAATGATTTAAGGGTTTACTAGTCCAAATGCACCATGAAAATGAAGAAAAATTGTTAGATGATTAGTTTGGGTAGGTAGATATGTTGAAGAGGAAGAATGGAAGGAAAATGTGAAGATTATTCCACAAAGCACAGCATAAAAATTTCATTTTCTCATGGTGGAAGAAAAATACCAAAGGGAAAAAAGGTATTTTATTTATAAAGATTGGAGAATGAAATCTATCCCTAAGTGGGAGATTGTGATCTATATTAAATCATCACATTATTATGATTATTTTTCAAAAACCCCCAACGATTATATTGTCCCTTTATCACAACCCCATGAACCTTCATATTTCCCTTTTGTCATAAGTCCTACACTATCCCCCATCATTCATTTCTACCCAACCCCACCATCACGTCGCACATCACATTAATCACTAAACTCCCCACACTTTCCTAGCATCTCTACTCAGCAATCTGCATCTAACAACCCACCTCATAGTTCGCACCCCTCTCAACCTCCGAAATTTAACAATGGTGGGGGGTTCGAAATGGGTATCATTCATTACCACTGATCTTGCTATGTGGTGTGTATGTGCTATTTCGCACCCCCCAATACCCTTCACCATTCTTGCCCCCCTCCGAAAAGTGGTTTTCACCATTAACAAAACCACCACTCTTATTCGAATTTTTAACTGACCGTTAGTGCCATATCTGCTCCCGCCTATCCTCTCCATCCAATCACATCACCTCCCGCTAACACAATCGTTGCGCCATTAATGGCCAGTCCATTATCCAATGGACCTGTGCCTAATCAACAACCACCAGATCGTAGTATTAAAGCTCAAATTAAGCTTAACAAGAGAGTTTACTCTCCTTTTTATTGTCAAATTGTTGCAGTTGTTGAATTCGTAGATATATCACAAAGAACCACAATTGAAGAAGGGACTGCGTTTATCAAGGATAAATCATCAGGTCCCCATAGTTTCAGTCAAGGTTCTATTATAACTCTTCTCCCTGTTCCTTTTGATTTTTCCCTTCCCCAAATTATATTCTGTGGAAATTTCTCTTTCTCTGTTCCCCCTTCTGTCCTCCCATTATTCATTGCAGAATGAGAACTAATTTATAGAAGACATAAGATGCCTCCAAATGAAGAACAACAACCTTTCAATCCCATGTTCTACCCTCAAGTAGATTTAGATCATATACCCCTGGCTGATAGAGACTATAAAATCCATGAGACATAGTCTGACTTCGACTTGTTCGATGTCTACTACTAGCTCAAGGATAAATTTCTTGATGAAGCAAATGATATAGGCATATGGGACACCAAGCTTCCTTATTTCATTTTTCCCAAAACCCATACCTGCCCTGAATTGATCAGAAAATGTCAATCATGTTATGACATTAACCAGAGAGCCATAGTGAACCCGGCAGGAGAAATACTATTTTCCATCAATGCCCAATCCATTCAAGAAATGATGTAGGCCCCCATTATTGAGAGTACCATTCCCTTTTCATATTAAGAACTGAGATAATTATACCAGAAGCTAGACTTCGCTAGCAAGGCCAAAACCTTAGAATTATTCATGACCACAAATGCCCCAATGCCTACCAAGAATCCCCCATATCCATCATCCATCTTCCCTGATAGGACCCAACACATCATCATTGTTTCATCTTAATTATTGGAGTATCAAAATTATCAGTGGGTAGATGCAGTCGTGATTGGTTTCTTGTCTATTCTTTCCTGAGATGCTCAGCCCAAAATCATGTTCAATTATGTTGAGTTTCTTGAAGATGCCATTCATGAACAGTTCATAAAATTTCAGACAAAAGAATTCTTCAAATACACCTCTGTGTTGGTGTACATGTTTGTTTATTTCTAATCCAGCAGGTTTCAGTTTGATATGATGAAGCTGAATGATGATTCTCAGCCCCAATCAGTGATTTTTTGGACTACCTTATTGATGAAGGAATAGAATAATTACTCCTACAAGAGATTTGTAGACTTGTTTATTCATCCACTAATCAGTGCACTCAGTAGTACTAAAGAGCCAAGGATTAGTGAGGAAATAAAGAAGGTGATGCAGTTGATAGAGCATATCAGAACAAAAGATTGGTACCTCTACCAAAACCACATAGAGATCAGGGTTTATGGCAGTGAATTGGCCCCCTATAAACTGCCCAAGTACCTCTCTATTAGAATATTTGCACTTGAATATATCAAACAAATGATAAATGCAGATGAGGTGCATTTTGACTCTGCTAAGAAGAAGTCACAATTCACGATCATATCACGAATTGGTCCATTTATTTGCAACTTCAAATCAATATGGGATGAGGCAGATAAAGTGTTGAAGGAGACGAAGTTCACGCATAGCTTCACCTGGTCCTATGATCCAATGGGGATCATCTCCGAGAAGAGGGTGGAGAACAAGTACACACCCTACATTCATACTCACAGATTGGAGATAGAGTAGTATATGAATAAAGAAGAATGGGTAGCTGTTGGGTATGTGTTATATTCTTCCCACGACTAAGCACGCACGGAGGGGTAACAGGGGGGGCGATAGCCCCCCCTTTGCGCTGGGTGCAATGGGGGGGTCACAGGGGGGGCGGTAGCCCCCCCTGTCGGGGTCCGGGGCAGCACCCCAGCGAAAATTTTTTGGCCCTTAATTTCCGGTGGGTAGTCCGCGTCCATGGTTTTGTGCATGGTTTTGCACATGGTATTGGGGTACGATGGTTTTCGGCCCCTGGTATTTTGTAGATCCGGTCAAGGGAACTACGGTTATGTTCTAATCCAGGGTTAATGGATTGGGGTTTATGTATGCTTCGGCATGTATATATATGTGTTGTAACACTAAAAGGAATATAATGAAAAATCAAGCCGGTCGTCCCAATTTGGGATCCAGGGGAAAATCTCTGTGTTTATCTGTTTTATGTTTTATGCTCTCGCTATTGTTTATTTTATGTTATAAGATTCGTGTGTAGATAATTTCTGTTCAGGGTTAAAACCTACATTTGGTATCAGAGCTGTTTCGGCTTCAAGGGGACGCCTTTGCTGCTGAGGGTTTTTTAGTTCGGGCCTGAGGTAGACCCTGTTCAGTGGGAGATCTGCGGGATCGATTCTTGCAGTGAAAGAAGATGGCGAGCGGCGGAAAGATAGAGATTGAGAAATTTAATGGTCAGAGTTTTGAGTTGTGGAAGCTCAAGATGGAGGATCTATTGGTGGATAAAGATCAGTGGATCGTGGTAGATCCAGGTACTAAACCAATGGGAATGTCAGATGAAGACTGGAAGAAACTGGATCGGAAGGCTAAGAGCACAATACGGTTGTGTGTCTTAGATTCAGTATTGTTGAATGTATCTGGGGAAGCTACGACGAAGAATTTGTGGGAAAAACTTGGGACTTTGTACCAATCTAAGTCTCTGGTGAATAAGTTGTTCCTGCGGAAAAAGCTGTATAACCTGAGGATGAAGGATGGAGACTCGGTGACAGAGCATCTGAACGCCTTCAATACTATGGTAAGTCAACTGTCATCTGTTGATATTAAAATCTCAGATGAAGATAAGTGCATCAGTTTGTTGTGTTCTCTACCAGACTCATGGGACAGTCTGGTTATTGCAATAGGTAGCAATACAACTACCTTGAATTTTGATGACATTGTCTTAGCTTTGCTGTCGGAGGAAATGAGACGGAGAAATATGGAGGATCAAAATGGAGATGCCTTATCTGTACGAGGAAGGTCCCAGAACAGAAACAAGAATAAGGTTTCGAGTGGGAGATCTAAATCTAGAGGGAGATCTAAATCTCCTGGAAAGTTTGTAAAGGTGTGCTGGAAATGCGGAAAGGAAGGGCACTACAAAAAGGAATGCAGAGCTAAAGCTCCTGAGAAAGGAAAGGGATCTGATGAAGGTCCTTCTGCAGAGGCAAAAACCACCTCGGATGAAGGTGGGGATGTGTATTTGGCTTCTTCTTCAAATACACATGTAGATCATGAGTCATAGTTGATTGACTCAGGTGCATCCTTTCACTTCACTCCCCATAGGGAGTGGTTCTGCGAGTATGAGAAATATGATGGTGGTGATGTCTTCCTAGGGGATGATAGGAAGGCAAAAATCATCGGACGTGGAAAGGTCAAGCTGAAGCTGCAAGGTGGAAGGATTAGAACACTTCCTGGTGTTCTGCATATTCCTGCATTGGCCAGAAATCTGATTTCTATAAGCAAGATGGATGATGCAGGTGTAAAAATAGTGTTCGAGAAAGATGCTTGCAAGATGGTTCGGGGAGCACTAGTATTAATGCGGGGAGTTCGGACTGGAACTCTGTACAAGCTACAAGGTAGCACTGTTATTGATGGGTGTAACAGTTCTGTAGTTCCTGAAAGTGGGACGGAAAGTCTAGCTGTCTCTGGAGAAAAGACCATGCTATGGCATCAAAGGCTTGGACATATTGGAGAGAAGGGCCTTCGGATACTACATAGAGATGGTATGGTAGAAGGTATGTATAATTGTTCTCTGGATTTTGATTTCTGTGAACATTGTGTATATGGGAAGCAGAATCGGGTGAGTTTTCCTTCTGGTGCTAAGAGGGCAAACAAGATATTAGAACTTGTGCACAGTGATGTGTTTGGGCCTGTGTCAGTTCCATCACTGGGAAAGTCTGTGTGCTATGTTTCATTCATAGATGACTTCTCAAGGAATACATGGATATATTTCTTGAGGAAGAAATCTGAAGTCTTTGACAAATTTAAAGAATTTAAGGCTCTGGTGGAAAACCAGACAGAGAAGAAGATAAAGGCACTGAGGACGGATAATGGTGGGGAGTTCTGCAAGAAGGAATTTGAAGAGTTCTGTAAGAAGTGTGGTATAGCATAGCAGAAGACTACTCCATACACACCTCAGCAAAATGGAGTTGCAGAAAGAATGAACAGAACACTGATGGAAAAGGCAAGAAGCATGCTCAGTGGTACCGGGTTAGGACAAGAATTCTGGGCAGAGGCAGTGGAGACTGCATGCTATCTGGTTAACGGATCACCTTCATCAGTGTTGGAGGATAAGACTCCACATGAGGTATGGACTGGTAAGAAACCCTCTCTTTCACATCTAAGGGTATTTGGATGTGATGCATATGTACATGTTCCAAAGGAGAAAGGACCAAGTTGGATAATAAATCTGAAAGGTGCATCTTTATTGGGTATAAGGATGGTTTAAAGGGTTACAAGCTTTGGAACCCAGAAACAAGGAAGGTTGTGTACAGTCGAGATGTGGTGTTTAGAGAAGTGAAAGATGTTGTTAAACATGAAATCCTACCAAAGGAACCTGAGAAGATAGAGTTTGAGCTAAAGGAGGATGAATCAGACTCTACAACAGAAGAAGACTCAGAAGAAGAAGAGCCACAAACTCCAGCTTTGAGAAGATCAATTCGGGAAAGAAGGCAACTAGAAAGGTATAGTCCATCTGCTTTCTGTTTAGGTTTTGCCTTAACTATAACTGATGATGAACCCAGAACTGTCAGGGAGGCAATAGATTCAGAGGATGGTAAACTCTGGAAGGAGGCCATGGTTAATGAAATGGCATCCTTGCACAAAAATGATGCATGGGATCTGGTGGAGTTGCCGGCTGGAAGAAAGCCCATTGGGAGCAAATGGGTGTTTAAGAAGAAGATGAATGTAGAAGGCAAGGTGGAGAAATACAAAGCTCGGTTGGTAGCAAAAGGTTATTCCCAGGTACCGGGAATTGATTTTGGTGATATTTTTTCTCCTATTGCCAAAGTTACTTCTATTAGATTACTTTTATCTGTTGCTGCTGCATTTGATTTTGATATAGAACAGATGGATGTGAAGACAACATTTCTTCACGGGGATCTAGAAGAGGAGATCTACATGAAGCAACCTGAAGGTTTTATGGTGAAGGGTAAGAAAGAACTGGTATGCAGGTTGAAGAAGTCTCTGTATGGGTTAAAACGGTCACCAAGGATGTGGTATCAGAAATTTGATACCTATATACGGGGACTTGGCTTCACCAGAAGCAAGGAGGATCACTGTGTTTATTTTAAACTAATTGGTGACCATGTTATTTATTTGGTCTTGTATGTGGATGATATGTTGTTGATTGGAAATGACAAAGAAATTATCCAAGATTTGAAGACCTAGCTGTTCTCCAAATTCGACATGAAGGATCTTGGTGCTGCAAACTATATTTTGGGCATGGAAATTAAGAGAGATCGGGAAAAGAGGAAGCTCTGGTTAAACCAGAGGAAGTATGTCGAGACTATATTGCAGAGGTTCAATATGCAGGATAGTAAACCGGTGAATGTTCCTATTCTTGTAGGTGTAAAGCTGTCTGCTGAACAGTGTCCCAAGACACAAGAAGAAGAGGAGTATATGTCTCGTGTTCCATATGCAAGTGCAGTGGGTAGCCTGATGTATGCAATGGTCTGTACTAGACCAGACATTGCACATGCAGTGGGAGTATTGAGCAGGTTTATGTCAAACCCAGGGAAGGAGCATTGGACAGCAGTGAAGCGGGTTTTCAGATATTTACGTGGCACTAAAAATTATGGCTTGTGCTACCAGGGAAGACCAAGATTGGAAATAATGTTGGACATTCATGGTTTTGTTGATGCAGACTGGGCTGGAGATCTGGACCAAAGAAGATCTACAAGTGGGTATGTGTTTAGCCTATTTGGAGGTGCAGTCAGTTGGATGAGTAAAAGACAGTCTGTAGTGGCGCTTTCAACTACAGAGGCAGAATACATAGCAACCACTCATGCAAGCAAGGAAGCAGTTTGGTTGTAGAGATTGTGTTCAAGTATGGGGTTGGTACAAAAAGCTATAAGGATAGACTGTGATAGCCAAAGTGCAATTTTCTTGGCTAAGAACCCTGCTTACCATTCAAAGACAAAGCACATTGATGTTCAATATCACTTTTTTAGAGATATGGTTGAGGCTAAAAGGGTGTTGCTGGTAAAGGTGGACACTTTGAAGAATGTTGCAGATGCATTGACAAATTCTATGAGCACTCAGAAGTTCTCTTGGTGTAGAGAAACAATGGGTGTTGAAGAATTGGGCCAATGACTAAGCCCTCTTGTGGCCCCCCGTGGAAAGAAAACAACAAGTGGGAGAATGTTGGGTATGTGTTATATTCTTCCCACGACTAAGCATGCGCGGGGGGGTAAGAGGGGGGGGGTCACAGGGGGGGCGGTAGCCCCCCCTATCGGGGTCTGGGGCAGTGCCCCGACGAAAATTTTTTGGTCCTTAATTTCCGGTGGGTAGTCCGCGTCCATGGTTTTGTGCATGGTTTTGCACATGGTATTGGGGTACGCTGGTTTTCGGCCCCTGGTATTTTTGTAGATCCGGTCAAGGGAACTACGGTTATGTTCTAATCCAGAGTTAATGGATTGGGGTTTATGTATGCTCCGACATGTATATATATGTGTTGTAACACTAAAAGGAATATAATGAAAAATCAAGCTGGTCGTCCCGATTTGGGATCCAGGGGAAAATCTCTGTGTTTATCTGTTTTATGTTTTATGCTCTCGTTATTGTTTATTTTCTGTTATAAGATTCGTGTGTAGATAATTTATGTTCAGGGTTAAAACCTACAGTAGCTAACACACTACATGAGTTAGAAGAACAAGTCATCTCTACTTCAGGAATTCAAACACCAACTCCACAAGAAATAAAAATTGTAGGAGCACAAGATGAAAAAGGAAAGGAACAAGAAAAAGAAGTAGGAGGCAAGAAGATTAGGGAAGATCAAACATACATGGATATTGATTCCTCCACTAAAGAATTCAAAATGAAATATAGAAAGAGGGTTAGAGTGTGCATGGACATTTACTAGAGCAGTAAGAAAGATGAGTAGACAGTTATCACAATTAGAGTTTTACCAAGCTCATCTCCACCAGGTAGCCAAACAATTTTCTCAACATCCTCTTCCACCGTGCCTTTCCAACAGCAGAATGTGCAGACTCCAACATCTACTACCATTGCAGGGAAACAAGAGGATGATATATATGATACATTCAAGGAGATTTAAAGAATGAATGAGGTTCTTAAGACCAACACATATAATCAGTTTATGAAACAAACAAATAGCTCCAAAAGCAGGCTTCTGTCAAATTTGACTCTGAAAAGGGGAAAATGAAAATGGCCTTCTTAGAAGCACAAATCCCTCAGCCCAGAACTGCAGCAGAATACAAGAAGACCTCTTTTGTGTTTGATATAAAGAGAATTCATCCAATAAACCAAATGGAAATGCACAAGAAGACAGGAGAAATGATCTCCTCTACACTAACTAATACAGCCATGAGTCTTTCAAAGTTGCAGGTGACATTATCCAACACACAGTCACAGTTGAAGATGGAAAAGATCTCCTCCATGGCCAAAGACTCAAGGATTAAATATCTAGAGGATTTAGTGGTGAAAATTTGTTACAATCCATCAAATCTAGCAGTGGTAGAAACACTGGTAAAGAAAAAGAATGCAGACATAGTTTCTTTAAATAGACAGCTTAATATGCCAATGACAGAAGATCCTATGGCCAAGGAGATAGAAGCCAATGAAACATAGAAGGCAGAAATGATGCAATTGATCCTTGAACAAGTAGAGAAGAGAAGGAAAATGGAGAATGAGATGGAGAAAATGGTCAAAGAGAGACATAAATCAGTGAGAGAGGCAATGAAGGAAGCAGCAAAGGAAGCAACCAAGGCCATGATCCCATTACAGGAAGTCCCTCTTATAGTGATTCCAGCATCTACAACAACAACATGTACACTAGGTGAAGGCACTAAGCAGTTAGCTAAAGCTATGGAGAACATGTCCTTACAGACAATAGAAATTAAAAAGTTGCAAGATCAAGTTAGTGACCTACAAGACCAGATTAAAAGGAAAGATTCAGCACATGCCACAGATTTTCATATCAGCAAAAAGTTAAATGAAGGTTTGCAGAAGTCCCTTCAAGAGTCCTCAGTTGGAAGCATGGTAGGAAGAGTCAAAAAAATTATTTGGTTGGATATAATTGAATCTATGAATGGTATATGGCCATCAATTCAAATAATGTTTCAACGAAGGGATTTAATTGATTCAGTGAAATTTTCCATTGAAAAATAAAATGATGAACTTGGGGATAAGCCCCAAACTTCCAACAATATCATCAAATTCCCGAATTCTAAATCAATCATGAATTGGAACAACTATAGGTAGCAGATAGAAAAGCCACCATACTTCAGCTAAAAAGGGTGTTGAATAAGAAGAGTCTAGTTACACTGCTAGAAGAAAGATGTCATCAGATAGAGATTAGAGTATGTAGATTTTTCAATAGGATTGAGCCACTAAACAAAAAGGGATTGCCTTCCTTATTTTTTATCTATGATAAGCTGATGCCTATGAAAGATTATGTCAAAAGGCTCATAGAGATTTCAAAGGATACATCCAAGCATACCAATATGAAGAACACTATGAAGGGAAATCATTTTATGAAGTTATCAATAATGATGTCTTCATACAGCATGAAATTAAGCATATATTTCAGTTGATGCCAACATTTGTGAAGTACACCGAGACTGATGAAGTCTACAGAAAGTTGAACAGAACTAAGATTTTGAATCAAAAGGAATGGGAAAATTTATGTGGACTCCAAGGTGGATGACAACTCAACATGATGACAAAACAGACAACTCAACAAATTATCTACATCAGCGGATCCAGTGTATCAGAACAACTCAACAAGATCAAATTTTCCAACACAACGGACCACTACAACATTGAATAATGACTTTATAATGGCTTTAGACATCTGTTAAAAATTCGTTACAATGTGTCCATGCATGAGACGCACATGTCAAATTTCAGTTATTTTGTAATAAATGAACAAATTGCCTCTTTTGATACGACAATTAGTTGCAAATAGTTTAAATATAGCATCTTATTCAGTATTAGGGGTTGGACCTTAGATTGTAAGCGCTTTTCATTTTTGAGCTTTTGTAATTTTCAAGCTGGAGAATCAATAAAAATAGTAGTATGCAAGATTCATGTGTTGTGTTATACTGGTGATGTTTTTCCTTTATCAAATTTAATGTTCTTTCACTGTAATATTTTCATGTGCACCACTTAAAACTCTAAATTGTAAAACAAGAAAGTTAGATTGAGATTTACTGTCTAGAGTACCTTAATTCTGACTGTTTTAACAATTTGAATGTTTTATTCTGATGTATAGTTTAAGAATTCTTGATTTCTCTTACATTATTATTGAAATCATTTTTCTCCATTTCATAAATTCACCCAATTATAAAACACCAGTATTCATAGCTAGCTTGCCTTGCATTTTGCCCATCCTATTTTGACTCCATATCCCAATGGAAATTGTTTAAATAAATCTCTTAAATCCAAACACAAACAATCAAACAAAAACAACTCTCACATTTAATTTAACTAGCCTAATATTAGAAAGCTTAAAAAAAATCTAAATCTTATATAGAGAGATCCCTCTTTGAGTCTAGGAGGGCTAGATCCTAGGCTTCAAGGTTTTGATGTTGTTCTTTATAATTTAGTCTTGCCAATCTTATAAATTATAGAGCGATAACATAGTGGCGGCCATATTAGGGAACATAACTGAAAAATTTCAATTTTCATCCGAATTCAGAAAACTCCAGTTAAAAATCATTGGAAAATAGAAATCATTTAAAAGATCGGTTTCTTTCAGTTTTCCAATAAATAGTTTTTCTGTGATTTTGATCTAAATTCTGGCTCCCAAAAGAATATCCACTAGATCCCATCCAGATCCTAATCCTCCTCCCATTGTAGACAATCCTGAGAACATCTTGAGGAAAACTCCTAGAACAAAAAGTCAAACCAGTAACAGAGTGTTTCACAAATCTAACTCCCTAACTAATAACTTTGTCACTTTGCAAGACATTAAATTTGATTTTCATTTTGAACAAGTTCTGTTCAGAACCAAATCTTAGAATTGGACTGACCATACAGTTTTTGATCAATCCATATTACATCAAAGTCCAGTGAGAGAAGCCTAATCCCAACTTCAATCTTATATCTAGCTTCTCTAGGATTTTGATACTCTTCAAGATCTAGTGATTAGTTCACTTCCACTATTGATGAGGCCTACCTCCAGAAATCTATATATTTAACTTCCTTAACCATAGCAGCTTCTTCAATTTCATCTCAAATAGTTCCTCTTAGGTCAGTTAATCCTACAACCTCCACAATCCCTACCACTATTATTGTTAATTCCCATACCCAAATTCCTACACAAAATTCTTCTCCCACTACCTCTACTCATCCTACTACATCCATTGTTCACCCACCTCCACCACCTCCACCAATCATAGCAGCCAGATATGTGCCATTGGCACTACCATTACCTTTACCCCCTATGCCCTAGGATTACCAATCTAAGATTCCTTAATTTGATGGGACTAGTCCTGTGACTGCCCAACAACACATAGATAAAATGAATGATTGTTTTGACTTGCAAGAAATTGATGATGACGGTGTCAAATTGAGAATGTTTCCTTAAATTTTAGGAGGTGAAGTCAGAAAAATGGTTTAAAGGTTTAATTGTTAATAGTATTCATAATCTCCCTGATTTTCACCGAGCATTTATAAATAGATGGGAAGTCAAGAAAAATCCACTGCATATTTTCTCAGAATATGAAACTATTAAGAGATCTCTAGGAGAGTGTTGGGTATGTGTTATATTGTTTCCACATTGCGCCAAGCACAGCAGGGGGGTCACGGGGGGGGGGGGAGCAGCCCCCCTGTGGAGGTCCAAGGCAACGCCCTGAGAAATTTTTTTTTGCGTGTGCAGACCCACCGATGGTTTTGTGCATGGATTTGCACATGGTTTTGGGGGATGATGTTTTTTGGCCCTTGGTATTTTGTAGATCCGGTCAAGGGAACTACGGTTATGTTATAATCCAGGGTTAATGGATTGGTTTTTATGTATGCTTCGACATGTATATATATGTGTCTTGTAAAACTGAAAGGAATATAATGAAAAATCAAGTTGGTAGTCATGATTTGGGATCCAAGGGAAAATATCTGTGTATATATGTTTTATGTTTTATGTTCTCGCTATTATTTATTTCCTATTTTAAGATTCGTTTGTAGATAATTTTTGTACAGGGTTAAAACCTACAGAGAGAGTGTGCAAGAATATTGTACTAGCTTTAACAGCATATACAACGCACTCCCTGCTAATATGAAACCACCCCAAGGGATAGTCTTTCTTAAATTCCCAGATGGATTTGACCTAGACTTGGCCTATCAGCTTAGGGAAAGAGACTCATCAATTTTAGAGGAAATGTGAAAAGATGTTGTGAGTGTAGAAGCTAATTTATTAGCAAAAAGGGCTAGGATGAGGACTGAGAGGAGAGTCACAATAAGAGAAGAATCTGTAGCATCTACATCTGATGCCAACATTGACAATTTGGTAAGGAATATGGAAAGGATGATGGAAAGAATTACTATGAATGAAAGAGAAATACCCAGAGAAAATCAACCACCTCCCCAAAACAGAAATCAGAACCCAAGAAGAAACCCTCCACATGTTAGATAGAGAGAGAAAAGAGGCCCTAATCAGCAAATTAGGCCTCCTTTTCAAGAAAAATATGCTGATGAAGATGAAGGAATAGTGGAGGAAGTTGAGGAAAATCAGATTAATTTGAAGGGGATTAATGAGGATGATTCTATTTTTCTCACAAAAGAAGAACAAGAATTATTTTCACTAACCCAAACCAAGCTCGAATCTGAAGGCTCTGATGATTACAAAATGGTTTTTGAGAATTCCATTATGCAGGTCCACAAAAAATAAAAATTAATAAGCGAGAAAAAGTTAGATAATTCTAATAAAAAGAATTCAAAAAAATTATGCCAAGAAATTATCTGAATCTTAAGTCAAGAAAACAACAGCAAACACAAAGAAAAATGTAAATAATTTAGAAAATAAAAACACAGAAAACAGTACCAAGAAAACAGTAGATATCCCTACCAGAAATGTTCAGACATACATTCCTAGTACAAGCAAACAGACTAAAGTTACCCAAAGGATAGTGGCTGAAAGAATTGATTTTTCAAACTCGTTGAAAACTCAAACACCATTTAGTATTGAAAGTGAACTTCCAAAAGTGAAGATATCTATCCCTCTCACTGAATTGATCAACAAAAATATATACAGATCTCAGGTCCTAAAAGTTTTGAATATATGGGAGGTTACAAATACTGTCAATTTGAGTGATGACTAGTTTGAACTGTTGTTTGGGCCAGAGGTTGATGGCAAACCCCAGGAAGAAGGTTTCCTTCCTTTTTATGTCAGTCTAAACATTCATGAAAATATTCTTCATAACACCATGTTGGATTCGGGCGCTTCACATAACCTTATGCCAAAGGATGTCATGGAGAAACTTGGCCTTGAAATCACTAGACCCTACAAGGATTTATACTCTTTTGACTCTAGTAAAGTTAGGTGTCTAGATTTGATTAAATATCTTTGTGTCACTCTAGCTCAGATACCTGCAAATACTTTAGTGATGGACATTGTTGTAGCTGACATTCCCCCTAAATATGGAATTATTTTATCTCACTCATGGGGAGAAAAATTACAAGGGACCCTGCAAATGGACATGACATATGCTACAATACTGGTGTTTGGTCAACCTAGGAGACTATATAGAGAAACATTATTGAAGTACATGGTAAGTAGCCAAGGGAAACCTCATAATTACCCTCGGTACTCTGTTCACACTGACCTTGATTCTTTCATTTTGTATAATGATGGAGTCATTGATTCACAAGTTTCCAATATAGAAAATGATTCCAAAGAAAATAATGACAGTCAACTACAAATAGAACGACCAGATCCAGCAAATGAACCTCTTTGGAACATGATTTTTGATGGCTCATGTGGCAAAGCTGGCTCGGGGGTAGGCATTTGGGTGTATAATGCAGGAAAAAATAGTGCACAAGGTCATTCATACAAATTAAATTTTTAGTGCACACACAACATTTCAGAATATGAAGCTTTGCTTTTGGGATTACAGATGTTGAAAAACTTAGGAGGAAAAAGGAAATATGTACATGGTGACTTTGAGTTGGTCATAAAACAAATTAAATGAGTGTATGCAGCAAAACATCCTAGATTAAGAGCTTATATAAATGTTATACTTGATTTCTTGAGAACTTTTGATGAATATGATTTAGCAGTAATTCCCAGAAATCAAAATTTTCTAGCAAATGCCCTAGCTTTTTCAGCAAGTACCTGTAAACTGCCTCACCCAAACAAACAACATACAATTAAGGTCAAACATCATCTGTCTATGCCAGACAACATGAGGTGCTGGCAAGTTTTTGGCAGTGATAAACAAATCGAAAGCTTCCTACAATATAAAGATGAATTTGAAGAAAGTTATATAGATATGGATTGTGAGGAAGAAAATCTTACTGATGAAAAAAGTACTGAGGAAAAACAAATTGTTGTTCTAGACATTGTTGTTTTAGATGTAAATATTTCGGCTAACAAAACTATAAATAACACAAAAAATCAAAAAGGCCTGGAAAAAGAAGAATTCGAAATACTCCAACTCAAAGAAAATAATCTTCCTAGAGGTTTGGTTCCTTTAGAAGAATTATTTGACTTTAATGATGTGGCAAAGAAATCCAAAATAGAACCAATTGGAACAAATATTGAGGAATGTAATAGAGGAACTGAATAGAACCCCAAAATCATCAAACTGTCTAAATCTTTTCCTATCATTACAAAAGGAAGATATATAGCCATGTTCAAAGAATTCATTGATGTGTTTGCATGGAACTATGAGGATTTGAAGTCTTATGATGCAAGAATCATACCACATAAAATTCCAATTAAAGAAAATAAAAAACCTTTCAAACAGAAATTGCAGAATAAATCCTATTTTGGTGCCTTTAGTTGAGAAAGAAATTAAAAAGATGTTTGAATAAAAAATCATAGTACCACTCAAATATTCCAAATGGGTCTCCAATATTGTGCCAACTAGAAAGAAAACACGCAAAATTAAACTCTGTATTGACTTTAGAAATCTTAATAAAGTATCTCTTAAGGATAATTACCCTTTACCAAAAATGGATCAAATATTGCAAAGGGTAGTGGGTTCCAGTAGGATATCTTTGTTAGATGGTTTTTCTGGTTACAATCAAGTGTTAGTACACCCTGATAATAAAGATAAGACATATTTTACAACTCCTTGGGGGACTTTCATGTATGTGAAAATGCCCTTTGGATTGATGAATGCTGGAGCTACCTTTAAAAGGGCCATGGAAATTGCATTTGCTGATGAAATTGGTCACTTTATTGTAATTTATTTTGATGACATCATTGTTTTTTCTAAAAATGATGAAGAAAAATTAGCACACTTGAGAAGATTTTTTCAAAAGTGCAGAAAATTTGGAATTTCCCTGAATCCTAAGAAGACATTACTTGGATTAGAAGAAGGAAAAATGTTAGGTCACATTATCTCTCAGGATGGAATTAGAATTGATCCTAGCAGAATTGAAGGAATATTAAAAATAAGCCATCCCAGAAATCTTAAAGAACTCCAATCATTCATTGGTAAAATCAATTTTTTGAGGATATTTATACCAAACCTGGCAGAACTTTTGAGAAACATTACCAATATGCTCAAGAAAGACTCAGAAATAAAATGGACCATAGAAGCAAAATAGCCTTTTGATTTTTTCAAGTTAGCATTGACAAAAGCCCTAGTCTTAATCAGTCCTGATTTTACTAAAGATTTCATGATTTTTTCTTTTGCTTCTGAACATACTGTTGTTGTTGTTTTATTACAGAAAAATAGTGAAGGACATGAGCAACCAATAGCTTTTTTCAGCAAGTCATTAAGAGATGCATCATTGAAATAAAGTATCATGGAAAAACAAGATTTTTCATTGGTTAAAGGATTGAAATATTTTAGAGTCTACATTATACATTCACATATCATTGCTTTTTTCCCAAATTCAATTGTCAAAGATATCTTAACATAGAATAGTCCTGATGGAAAAAGAGGAAAATGGATTGCAGTGATCTTAGAATATGATTTGGAAATCAAGCCTACCAAGTTGATTAAAGGCCAAGGACTAGCTAAAATGATGGTTGAATCCAACTTTCGTGCACTAGACATCAACATGGTACATTCATTGGATGATCAAGAGGAACTGGTGACTCCACCGATGATGAATAATTCATGAATTCTCCATGGTATGCTAATATTTTGTATGTATTGTCAAATTTGAATGCTCCTCCTGGTTTGTCTAAAACAAAGGCTAGATTTTTGAAACTTAAAGTTGTTAAATTCTACATTTTGGATAATGTTTTGTATTGGAAAGATAATGGAGTTATTTTGCTTAAATTTTTATTGAAGTGTTAGTAATCCATAATTTTCACTATCTGAAGATGACTAAGTATCGATTCTAGATTTCTAGAAACAAAGTTCAGGAACATTGTGAGTTCTAGAAATCTCACTGCCTTCATTATCCTTAGGGTAAATTTTCACTATTTCATCATCCCATCATGTCAAGGTCATCTCACTACTCCCAAATTACCCGTCATGGGCTAACACCACTCATTATCACTATGTGTTTCCACCTTTGGCCTCAACCCTCTATTTTGTTTTGTCTAACTCATATATTGTCCATCTAGGGTTTTCAAGGGTATTTTTCTTGGTTTCATGACCTCCATGGTTAAAAATCAACAAGAATTGTATCTTGATGCTCTTACACCTCCTCCTATCCTTAATATACCTTCATAAATACTTCCCATCACTCCTATCCCTCAAACTCAGCATTTTTCTATAAAACCTAGTCTATTGCCACAATTTGACACTTTTTAAGACTAGGCCTGTGTTTTTCCCTTTTGGACCCCTTCCCCTCACTCAATCCTTGAAATTCCACTTTTCCCTACTCCCTAACATCTATCCCTATACCGCAAAATTTCCCCAAGAAATTAGACAACCCTTAACCCCTTCATTCGCCTCCCTCTACAAGGCATTCCTAAATACCCTACACCAAACCCTAATTTCCTCTTCCAACTAAGCTAGGGTTTGATATGAAAAGGAGGCACAAGAGAAAAAGATTCATTTTATAGATCGTGTCAGCAAGCATAAGTCCATACCCACTCATAAACATCATGCCTCCATCATTTTCCAAAAATTCATTCCAAGAGACAACCCATGTGTCACGCCTAGGACCAGTTTTGCTTCAAACCATTTTTCTGACCAAACCAAGATTAATTTGACAAAAGTGAGAGAGGTTTTTATCCAATATAGTCTCAATAAGAAACACCTCCTTCATTTTTTACACAGGTATCATGGTTTTGGAGAAATATCAAAAATACAAGTGTCATGGGAGAATTTCTGCACTTCTGCAGGGACCTTGGGAAAATCAGTTTTTCTCATAGTTGGAGTGTCCAAATGACTTGCTCAATGAGTCAAATGACAACTAGACTTGAAGATATTTCCAAAAATCTATCACGAGCCCAAATCTGACATCAAGAAGGTCATCAACACTTGGATGCAAGTTGACCCATTTTATGCTGAGGTGGCGCTACGCTAATAAACCACTGGCACTGCACAAATGGGGTTTTTACAGTGAATTTTTGCACTGTGTTGCACAAAAAGAGGGTGGCACTACACTAATAGTTGGCACTGTGCAAATTCCTGGAAAGTTCCAAGGTCAAAAGCCTTTTCCCTAAATGAAATTTTCACTCTCCAAGCTGCCTCCAGGATTTGTGAAAAGGCCAAGAATTGGTAAGTGATGCCCTTTCCTTGTCTCCAATCAAGTTTTTAAATTTATTTTGGTCTCTATGGCTTTGAATTCTAAAACCCTAGGTATGTAAACCATAGGCCCTATATGAAAACGAACCTATGTGCTTAAATTACCTCTTGCAAACAGTTCGATATCATATAACTGTGGGTGAGTTAAGGTGCCTACAAACTCAGTTGAGAAGGGCCTCCTTAATAGCTCCAAAGCCACTAAAACCATAACCTCCATACCCCTCATTCACCAAAGTTGACCTCATCATATTTTTCACTTTGACTCCATCAAACCCCAAAATTTCCCCTTCTATTGATACATCAAATGAAGAGGATGACGGTGATAATAATGAAGAAGAGGGTGATAGTGGTAGTACAGAGAAAGAAAATAATAGGGGAAATGAAGAAGACAGTGGGGCTAACATAAAAATCCATGAAGAGGAGCAAGAAGGAAATGAAGGAAAGGATGAGGGAAAAGAGCACAGCAATAGTGAAGAAAAGGAAAGTGACAAATTAGAGGGAGGCAATGATGGTAAAAATACAAGTGAGTCATCCCAAGATGAAGAAATGGCTGGTAATAATGAACAAGGTGATGACCAAGGTGAAAGTGATGAGGGTCATGATGGGGTAGAATAAATAGACACAAATGATGAACAAAATGTTGGCAAACAAAAAGAAGAAATCAGTGAGGCATAAATAGAGTTTGATGAAGAAGACACTAATGAAGAACAAAGTCAAAATGAGGTAAGTACAGAGGCTAATCATGAATTTAAAGACCAAAGTGACAATTGAAGGCAATGAAGAAGATAATGTTGATGATGGTTCTGAAGGTCAGAAAAGAAGTGATCAAGTGGAACATGAGGTAACTAATAGCGACCACAGTGAAATTAAAGACAACACCAAGGGTGACAACCATGATGAAAAAATTTCTAGAAACACCATCTCTCCTCTCACATACACATACCACGGAGGGTGAAGACAAGTGTTCGTTGCCTCCGAAAGGCAAGGGACCTTGCCAACTGCATCAACTCCAAGGCTTGAGAGCGAAAGTATACACCTAGAGGCCAAGCTGATGAAGGCAAATGAAGGCTTAGGGCTGCAAAGGAAAATGACAAAGTATTATGCCAAGAAACACAAGCTTCCTTGTGCCAAACTGAAGGAATCCCTCCTTGAAGTCCAAAATCTAAAAAGGGAAAAAAGGCATAACAGCATTGTATTTTTGGCTGAGACTTCTCAACAGTTGATCAGAACCCCTTAGACAAGATCTCCACCAATTTTGAGAATATTTGGAGAAAATTTTATTTTTTTGAAATTTTTTGGTCTCATTTGCACATCACCACTGGCGCTACGCAAACACATGGAGCATCCCCAGGAGAAAAAATTTGCATTTTTGGATTTCTCTTAGCTTGCACATCATGCTCACCAAATTTAAAATTTTTGGAGCAGTTTTGACCCCTCAAAAGGTCAAAAAACCTCACCTTTTTTACCTTTCTGCCCCTATTTTGGGATTGGTGCTGCGCAAATGACCCGTCTGGATATTTTGACATTTTGACCAGGTTACATGAGCTTGATCAGGAAACCACAAGAATTTTTGGAAATTAGACTCTTCAGGCTTTCCAACGAGCCATCACAGAGAAAAATCTGACATTGCGAAGGGGTCCAAAACTCAGTCACAAAAGACCCTATTTTCTGCTGAAGGTGGCGCTACGCAAATGTAATGAATAGTGTGTTTTGGACCAAAAGTCAGAAAAACACACTCATTTATGGAAAAATGATGTTTTTGAGTTTCTTGAGGCTAGACAATCTATAATTAGGTTCAAATAGTTATTATGTCATTTATTTCATAGGATATTATGTGCCTTGGGCCATAAATGACATTTGTGAGTTTTTTAGGGTTTCTAGAAGTCTCTTATGGTTTCCACCTCCTCATTTTATGAGTTAACTAGAGCATTAGGACTTGTTTTTAAATGTTGGCATTTGATGAGTTTCATGAGTAATATATGATTTTCATGAGCTTGGAGAATAAATTGGTTTTGTGAAGTGGATGAATTGGCTTGTTTGCTTGGATGATGGAGAAGCTTGTTTGCAGGATTCCATAGCTTGGTGAATGGTGATGTTTTCCTATCTGTCTATTGTTTTCTTAGTTTTCATTATGTTTCATGCTTCTTAGCTACTATTAAACAAAAAGGTATAGGTTGAGACATGTTCATTGAAGCACCTCAGTCCTCCTGTTTGTTATAGCATTTATGTTCTCCTCTATTTGGGTCATAACTAAGGAATTCTTCATTGCTCCTTAGACTCCCCTAATTTTTTTTTTGTTTCATGCATGGTTAGTATTTTAGCTTACAAGTAAGATTTATGGTATGCCCTACTTATTTGAAGTTCTCAAAACCCTAGCTTGAGGCCTTTCTGTGAAATATTGATTGATTAGGTTAAGTCAAAGAGATCTCGTTCGATCTTTCCCCTTGTCCATGCTTGTCAACTTGTTTCAGTGTTCCCAATAGCTTGAATTATGATGTTTAGGAGTTCCCTCTTCATAAATTAAGTTATTTGTTTAAATCTTGTATGTTTTCCCAAATTCCGAAGGTGAATTTCCAAAGTTAGGAGTTCTAATGCTTCTATGTTTCACTGGAATGTTCATTTTATATTTTTATCATTTTGAGTATTGTTCAATGAGATCAATGGTTTGCCCTACCTCATGAGTTATGCTTCATATTATATATGTATAAGATCTCTTAGTCTTTTCCCCAACTTAATGTTCATTACACCACCATACATCACCTTAAGGATCCATTGACCTTGCTAAATCGGCCCTGCAACACACTCTGCTTCATCATTTAGACATTCTTGACTTTCACTTGACTCCATAGCCCAATGGCTTTGACATCCTCTTATTTCTCTTATTACATTTGATCATCTTTCCCATCCAAAACAATCAACAAACCCTACACCTAATAACTAGCCTAAAATCAAAACCATAGAGCAATAAGATTACATCATTTGCACCCAATAGAGAGAGCCCTCTCTGAGTCTAGGAAGGCTAGGTCCTAGGAATCCAAAGTTTGGTTTGATGTTACCCCTGTTCATTTTTGTCTCAATCAATCTAGAAAATTACGGGGAGCTAACATGAAGGATGATGCAGATATAGTAATGCAAGAGTTCCATGGAGGTGACTATGGTGGCCATATCTATTGGAAAACCAATGCTAACAAGATCATGAGAGCTGGTTTTTATTGGCCTTCCCTTTTTCCTAATGTCCATAAAATGGTTACTACTTGTCATAAATGTCAAATCTTTGAAGGAAAGAGAAATTTACTACACTTACCCCTGAAACCTATTTCTGTAGAGAGCCCTTTCTAGCAATGGGGATTAGACTTCATATGATAAATTTACCCTCCATCCTCTTCCCAACATAAATGGATCCTCACTGCTACAGATTATTTCACCAAATGGATAGTGGCCACCCCTTCTAGAAATGCCACTGACTCTGTCATAATAAAATTCCTAGAAACCAACATCCTTTCTAGATTTTCTTGTCCTAAAAAATTCATTACAGACAATGTTGCAGCCTTTAAATCCAAAAATATGGTTGATTTCTGTCAAAGGTATCATATAACATTGGGCATTCAAAAACCTATTATCCTCAAGGTAATGGACTAGCTAAATCTTCAAATAAAAGCCTGGTGAACATTATTAGAAATATTCAATTGGAGAATAAGAAATCAGGGAAAAATAAATTGATCAATGCTTTATGGGCTGATAGGATTACTACAAAGAAATCAATTAGCATGTCTCCATACCAATTGGTTTATTGGGTGGATGCATTGTTCCCTTCTTCCTTGGGAGTTCCAGTAATAAAGATTATCCAACAGATTCAAGTTGAACCGAATGACATTCAAAGGAGGATCAATGAAACCATCTAGTTGCAACAATCTAGAGAGGAAGTCCACAACAAAACATAATTAATTCAAGAGAATATCAAAAAGAGCTTTGAAAAGATAACCAAGGCCAATGATTTCAACTTAGGAGATAAAGTTCTGAAGTGGGATTCCAGAAGAGAGGATAAGGGCATGCATGGAAAGTTTGACAATATTTGGCAAGGGCCATACATCATTGATGCTTTCATGGGAAACAATGCTTATTTTCTCAAAGAGTTGGATGGTATAGAAGTATATGGAGGTACTGTCAATGGCAGGATGCTGAAACACTATTTCTTTTTAAAAACGGGTTGATTTTCATCATCGTAAATACCACAGTCTTACAATTTTCAATAATTCATTGGACAAGGTTGAAGCCCAAAGTGAAGGCCCTAAGCCTAGTTTGATGAGTAGATTAAAAAACATAAAAGAAATCAGTTGAAGATGTTGCAGAAAATGGATCATTCAAGGCCATTGGTCTCAAGTTCTTGACACCTATTTTCAAGAAGCAACATCCCTAGTTGGAGCCACTATTAGTACCCTATAAATTATAGGATCTCAAGGTGATTGAATACTTCATATTTCTTGCAAGTTTTCATTATTGAAAGGCTTTTCAAAATTCAAATGATTTCAAATAAAAAAGTATTAAAAATAAAGAAAAGAGGGTATAAAAATTTGAAAAAGAGAAATATAAAAAAAAGGAAAAAAAAAGAAAGACCCCAAAAAGAAATAAAACTGAAAGTGCTACAAGTTTAAATGCCACTAATTATTAGATAGGCTTGTACAATCATACAATTTAATCATGATTGGACAATTTTCAATTTCTGTTGATATGTTAGAAAATAAAGATCTGCCAAACTGTTTAATCTTGGCTTATCAGTAGATAGGTAGAAAATGAAATTGGCTCAACAGTTCAAACTCAACCAATGGTTGAAATAAGGTTAGGTGTTAGGTTAGAAATTCAAAAAAAATGATTGAAGGGTTTTCTAGTCCATATGCACCCTAAAAAAGAAGAAAAAATGTTAGATGATTTGTTTGGGTAGGTATATATGTTGAAGAGGAAGAATGGAAGGCAAATGTGAAGATTATTCCACAAAGCACAACATAAAAATTGCATTTTCTCATGGTGGAAGAAAAATACCAAAGGGAAAAAATTATTTTATTTATAAATATTCGAGAATGAAATTTATCCCTAAGTAAGAGATTGTGATTTATATTAAATCATCATATTATTATGATTATTCTTCAAAAACCCCCGACGATTATATTGTCCCTTTATCACAACCCCATGAACCTTCATATTTCCCTTTTGTCATAAGTCCTACACTATCCCCCATCATTCATTTCTACCAGACCTCACCATCACGTCACACATCACATCAATCACTAAACTCCCCGCACTTTCCTGACATCTCCGCTCAGCAATCCACATCTAATGGCCCACATCACAATTTGCACCCCCCACAATCTTCGAAATTTAGCAACGGGGGTTGGGGGGGTCCAAAATGGGTGGTATTCATTACCACTGATCTCGCTACGTGGCGTGTATGTACTAGTTCACCCCCCCCCTCCCCCCCCCCGGGTACTGTTCACCGCTCTTTTCACCCTCCGAAAAGTGGTTTTAACAACTGAAAAAATGGCCTCACTTATTCTAATTTTTAACTGATCGTTAGCGCCATGTATGCTCCTGCATATCCCCTCCATCCAATCACATCACCTCCTGCCAACACAGTCTTTGTGCCATTAATTTCTAGCCCTTTATCCAACGGACTCACACCTAATCAACGACCACTAGATTGCAGTATTAAAGCTAAAATTCGGCTTAACAACAGAGTTTACTCTCCTTTTTATTGTCAAATTGTTGCAGTTTTTGAATTCACAGATAGATCACAGAGAACCACAATTGAAGAAAGGATTGTGTTTATTAAGGAGAAATCATCGAGTCTCCACAATTTCAATCAAGGCTCTATTATAACTCTTCCCCCTATTCCTTTTAATTTTTCCATTCCCCAAATTCTATTTTGTGGAAATTTCCCTTTCTCTGTTCCCCCTTCTATCATCCCATTATTCATTCCAGATCAAGAACTAATTTACAAAAGACATAAGATGCCTCCACGAGACACATTCTGACTTCGACTTGTTCGATGTCTACTGTTGGCTCTAGGATAAATTTCTTGATGAAGCAGATGATATAGGCCTATGGGACACCAAGCTTCCTTATTTCATTTTTCCCAAAACCCATACCTGTCCTTAACTGATCATAAAATTTCAATCATGTTATGACATTAACCAGAGAGCCATAGTGAACCCTGTAACAGAAACATTATTTTCCATCAATTCCCAATCCATTCAAGAAATGAGGTAGGCCCCCATTGTTTAGAATACCATTCCCTTTTCATACGAAGCCCTGAGATAATTATACCAGAAGCTAGACTTTTCTATCAAGGCCAAAACCTTGGAATTATTCATGGCCACAAATGCCCCAATGCATACCAATAATCCCCCATATCCATCATCCATATGCCTTGATAGGATCCAAAACATCATCAATGTTTTATCTTACTTATTGGGGTATCACAATGATCAGTGGGTACATGAATTCATGATTGGTTACTTTTATATTCTTTCCTCAGATGCTCAGCCCAAAATCATGTTAAATTATGCTTAGTTTCTTGTAGATGCCATTCATGAACAATTCCTAAAGTTTAAGACATAAGAATTTTTCAAATACACCTCTGTGTTGGTGTACATGTTTGTTTATTTCCAATCCAGTAGGTTTCAGTTTGATAAGATGAAGCTGAATGATGATTCTCAACCCCAATCAGTGATTTTCTGGACTACTTTATTGATGAAGGAGCAAAATAATTACTCATACAAGAGCTTTGTAGACTTTTTTATTCATCTTGCAATCAGTGCACTCAGCAGTACTACAGAGCCAAGGATTAGTGACGAAATAAATAAGGTGATGCAATTGACAAAGTAGATCAGAACAATAGATTGGTACCTCTAACAAAACTACAGAGAGATCAGGGTTTATGGCAATTAATTGGCCCCCTATAAACTGCCCAAGTATCTCTCTATGAGAATCTTTTCACTTGAATATATCAGAAAAATGATAAATGCATATGAGGTGCATTTTGTCTCTCCCAAGAAGAAGTCACAATTAAGGATCAAATCACAAATTGGTCCACTTATTTGCAATAGCAAAGCAACAGGGGATGAGGCAGATAAAATTTTGAAGGAGATGAAGTTCACCAATAGCTTCACTTGGTCCTATGATCCAATGGGGATCATCCCCAAGAAGAGGGTGGAGAACAAGTCTGCACCCTACATTCATACCCACAGATTGGAGATAGAGAAATATATGAATAAAGAAGAATGGGCAGCTAACACACTACAATAGGCAGAAGAACGGTTCATCTCTACTTCGGGAATTCAAACACCAACTCCACAAAGAAAGAAAAGTTGCAGTATCACAAGATGACGAACCAGAAAAGAAGTAGGAAGCAAGAGGACCAAGGAAGATCAAACAGACATTTATATTGATTCCTCCACTAAATAATTCAAAATTAAATACATGAATAGGGCGAGATTCTGCATGGACATTGACCAAAGAAGTAAGAATGATCAACAGATGGTTATCACAATCATAGATTTACCAAGCTCATCTCCAGCATGTGGCCAAACAATTTTCTCAACATCCTCTGCCATTGTGCCTTTCCAACAACAAAATGTGCAGACTCCAACATCTACTACCACTGTAAGGAAACAAGAGGATGATATCTATGATACATTCAAGGATATCTAAAGAAGGAATGAGGTTCTTAAGACCAACACATATAATTAGTTTTGGAAACAAACAAGTAGACTTCTATCAACTTTTGACTCTGAAAATGGGAGAATGAAGATGGCCTTCTTAGAAGCACAAATCCCTCAACCTAAAACTACAGTAGGCTACAAGAAGACCTATTTTGAGCTTGATATAAAGAGAATTCATCCAATAGACCAAATGGAAATGCACAAGAAAACAAGATAAATGATCTCCTCTACACTAACTAATACAACCATGAGTCTCTCAAAGTTGCAGATGACATTATCCAACACACAATCAGAATTGAAGATGGAAAAGATCTCCTCCATGGCCAAAGACTCAAGGATTAAATCTCTAGAGGATTTAGTGGTGAAAATTGGGTACAATCCATCTGTTATCACAAAATTGTACTTGATTGGCTGCTTATCAAACAACTCTATGTAACCATTTCAAACCACTTCTAACTAAAGCTTAGCCTCTTCAGTTTGAGAGGGCTCTCTCAAGGGGGTTTTATGATATTGAATAATGATAGTAATAGATGCATAACTCTATGGGAAATGTAACTTGTTTTTTATGTTTGCAGGTTGAAAAGAATGCAGGCTTGCTACCATTGGGCTTATGGAGTCAAAAATCAGTATTTTCAGTGACAATGTTTCTTAACATGGAAGCTGAGGCAGATAGAGGTCTTTAACAGAGGAAACTCACACATAAAACATAGGAAAATACAATCATTTCATCACTAAAGGAATTAAGAGCATAAAATTATGAATTTTGAGTAATAGAGATGAAATCTATTGCATGTGATAAAACATAAAGATATAGATCAATAGAAAATCAAAAACCTCATGAGAATCTCAGGTCTGTCAAAAAGAATGTCACTTTGTATTATTGATATAGGTCAAATACATAAAGCAGCAGTCTGGTGCAAATGTTCTCCAACCCCTTACTACTTTGATGCTTTGTCTTTAAATACACATTCTTTTCAACAAGGATGATCTTCCCGGTGGCTAGATCTTTGAATTCTCCTATGACACCTTTCATAATTGAAATACATAAATTTTAACAGAAAACCGATAGCTACACCTTAAAGAAACCATCTCCTAATAGGACTCTAACTCCTATTTGTTAAAGAAACCATCTCCTAATAGGACTCTAACTCCTATTTATTACATTTCTCCTATCCTATCTATGAAAAAGTTATATGATGATTACAAATTAAGTATCACATGTTCGAAATACCCATGACAGAGTTCATTACCACTTTATATATTTAAAACCCTCCTAGATCTATGGAACATAACCCTACTTTTTAGGAATGCATGACCCTTATCTTCAAAGCTTCTTTGCCTGATGACCTGTCTTCATAAAACTTCCTTTGAGTCATAAGTATCTGATGATAACCTCCCTTGACATGTTGGAGGACTCCAGCTGACCAAAAAATTCTTTTAGGATGCTCAAAACCTCTAACAATTGCTCACTACGAAAACATGACAGTTTCGTAGCGAGTTTTGGTAGCATGGAAAAAATGACTTTTGCATCCATTCACTTCGCTCCTTTGCTACTCCATGATGTTAATCAAGTCATGACACATCACCACCATGAATCCCCCTCCTTGAATCAAGAAAATACTGACTTTAGAAGCAAAAATGCCACTACAGGTTTTTCATAGCATATTCCTGGCTTAAAGCCTAAGGAACGCTATGAAACTGTGTAAAAACCTAGAAATTTCCCCTTTCAAAATAGTCTTCAAAAACTGACCTCTAGATGCAAAATCTTGATTCTCTGCATGTAATGAACCTTCTAAGGCATATTCAATCTCAACTTATTCCTCCTGTGGTGTTTCTTCCTCATTAACAATCAATTGAGCTATAGGCTCCTCTACCATAGTCATTTTCAAACCTTTCTTTTTCGGCTCTTCATGAATCAATTCTAATTGCTCTTGAAGATATTTCACTTGGTCCTTCAATGTCCTATTCTTATATTTAAAGTGCAAGTTTACCTTGACCTCTCTTCTTAGTGGTTGAGTCCACTTTATCGTTTTTTTGTATTATCCAAGGTCTTTGAGACACTTGTTACTTGATCTTCCCAGATCTTCCTCATTTGTTCAAATTATACCCTTTTATCTCTATGCTTCTTTGCCTCTTTCCTCAAGACTGATATCTCTTCACCTTCCTCTTTCAATTGCTCCTTAAGGGTTTCAATTTCTGATTTTTTAGTGATTTTCTCTTTACCCTTCTTTTGTTTGATGACTAGTTCTTCTTTTGCAGGTGAGGAAAGTTCTATGATGCTTGGTGGTGGCTGAGTAGTTTCACTGACCTTCTGAGTTTCTTTGCTTCTTTCCATGACCTTTCTTGCATGTCTTGTCATTGGCTTTCTAGCTTGAAACATGAAACCAGCATCATCACCTGCAAACTCTAAATTTTTAGTTGTTTTTCCTTTCTTTAGCTTCCTCCCTCCATCTTCAACATCTTCAGCTTGCACAATGGGAGTTTATTCAATATCAATCACATGAAATATGTCCTCTAAGTTACCCTCAACCATTGTTTGTCTCCTAGTAACTCTCTTGCTTCCATGTTTTCTAGCTGTTTGCTTCTGTTTTGTAGGTGTAGCTTTGGGTCTGTCAATTTTCTACAAAGGCTCTATCTCCATGCTCACTAGTTCTAACTGCTCTGCCATTGTTGGTGATGAAATATCTCTAGGTTTGGGAACTCTTTTAGGAGTGAAAACATCTACTTCAAAACCACTTATGAACAGAAAGGATGTCCAATCTCTACCTAATCTCTTCAACTCCTCTAACACCAACAACTTAATCAAACCATGGTGAAAGAGAGAAGTTTCATTTCCTTATTTTTTAACTTGGACCTTATCTGACATTTTAGTTAGACTTCTATATAAGCAAAAGGGAAATTCAAGAGACCTCTTACCCACAAAATGCAACAGAGGCCTAAGGTGGTAGGAGTAGACCATGTGAAACCTTCCTTCACAGGTGAAGTATTTCTGAATGATCATCAGCAGCTTTGAAATTTTTTCCTTCATGTAACTCCTTGGGATAGCATTTGTGAGATCAATTTCACTATGTTGTAGCTTGATGAATTCTTTGGAATCCGGCATGGTAAACTTGATGCTGTTAAACCATTGTTCCCCTCCTCTAGGGATTCCTGTTGCTATTGAAATGATGTCTGGTGTTACTGTGAGTTTTAGCATTCCCACCTTTGAAGCTATCCCAGTGAAACTATTAGAAAAATATTTAGAAACCTGTAGATGACAACCCCGCAACCTTTGGCATAATTGAAAACAACCTGTTCTTATGAATACCTCCAAGGAAGTTGGGTCTTCATTTAGTAAATTCATTTCCATGGGCTCATACCTGTGGCAGTGACCACCTTTGTTGATTTTCTTCCTTGTAGCCATGGCGATTTTATATCTTCTCAGCCTCGCTTGATTAATGACACCTACAACCTTTGAAAATGTCAGCAACTTGCTAGGCTCGATGAAGCAGCTCTCCAGAAATCAAATAACATGCAAAGAAAAAGCATAGTATGACAAAAAGACTCAATTGGGTAATTGTTTATGGTTTCGATGACAAATCATGCCTTCATCATGACACATGCATGCTAAAAACGATAATGATGACCTCAGCCATGACTTTGTACTTTTGAAATAACCCTAACTGACTCAAATGACATACATCCTAACTCCTCCAATGATGAACTGACACTTCACCTCAGGTTTGACAAGACAGACAAGAAAACTATTTTTCGTAGCATATCTAGTTCATTTTCTTACAGTTTTGCTACAAAACTATTGCGCAGTTTCATAGCGAAAACTATTATTTCACAGTGTAAAATGCTACGAAAGAGGTAAAATTGGCTTAAGTGTCCTTTTTGAAATAAAACGCTTGGGAAATTAAATCTGACACATAATGATGACTGATGAGACATGACATGACCTAAATGAAGGTGGGTTTGAACCTTAGGATAGGTTAAACATGTAAAAAAAAATGAAATTTTCCTATACCAACTTGAAAGGTTTAAGGAAACCTTTGACAAATGAACTCTATGACCATGTCAAATATTGTTTCACATTTTTCAGAGTGATAACACCATCAAACCCAGTAGTGGAAAAAACACCGGTAAAGAAAAAGAATGCAGACATAGATGCTTTAAAGAGACAACTTAAGATGCCAGTGACAAAAGATCCTATGGCCAAGGAGATAGAAGCCAATGAAACACAGAAGGAAGAAATGATGCTATTGATCATTGAACAAGTAGAGCAGATAAATAAAACGGAGAATGAGATGGAGAAAATGGTCAAAGAGAGACATAAAGCAGTGACAGAGGTAGTGAAGGAAACAACAAAGGAAGCATCCAAGGCCATGATCCCATTACAAGAAGTCCATCTTATAGTGATTCCAGCATCTACAACAACAACAGGTACGCCAGGTGAAGGCACTGAGTAGTTAGCTAAAGCTATGGAGAACATGTCCTTATAAACAATAGAAATTAGAAAGCTACAAGATCAAGTCAGTGACCTACAAGATCATATTAAAAGGAAAGATTTAGCACCTGCCACAGAGTTGCATATCAGCAAAAAGTTAAATGAAGGTTTGCAAAAGTCCATTCAAGAGTCCTCAATTGGAAGCATGGTAGGAAGAGTCAAACAAATTATTTGGTTGGATATAATTAAATCTATGAATGGTATATGTCCATCAATTCAAATATTTTTTTAACAGAGGGATTTAATTGATTTAGTGAAAGTTTCCATTGAAAAATAAAATGATGAACTTGGGATAAGCCCCAAATTTCCAACAATATCATCAGATTCTTGAATTCTAAAAGTAGTCATGAATTGGAACAACTGAAAGTAGTAGATAGAACAGCTGACATACTTGAGTTAAAAAAGGTGTTGAATAAGAAGAGTCTAGTTACACAACTAGAAGAAAGATATCATCAGCTGGAGATTGGAGTAAGTAGATTTTTCAATAGGATTTAGCCACTGAACTAAAAGGGATTTCCTTCCTTATTTTTTATCAATGATAAGTTGATGCCTAGGACAGATGATGTCAAAAGTCTCATAGAGATTTCGAAGGATACATCCAAGCATACCAATATGAAGAACACTATGACAAAGAAATAATTTTATGAAGTTATCAGCAATGGTGTCTTCATACAACATGAAATTAGGCACATCTTTCAGTTGAGGCCAAAATTTTTGAACTACACCGAGACTGATGAAGTCTATAGAAATTTGAACAGAACTAATATTTTGACTCAAAAGGAATGGGAAAATTTATGTGGTCTCCAGGGAGGATGACAACTCAGCATGATGACAAAACAAGTAGCTCAGCGAATTATCTACATCAGCAGATCTAGTGTATGAGAACATCTCAGCGAATTATCTACATCAGTAGATCCAGTGTATGAGAACAGCTCGGTAGGATCAAATTTTTCAGCACAACAGACCACTACAACACTGAGTAACGGCTTTATAATGACTTTATACATCAGTTAAAAATTCGTTACAACGTGTCCATGCATGAGATGCACATGTCAAATTTCATTTATTTTGTAATAAATGAATAGATTGCCTCTTTTGATATGGAAATCAGTTGCAAATAGTTTAAATATAGAATTTTATTTAGTATTAGGGGTTGGACCCTAGATTGTAAGCACTTTTCATTTTGCAGCTTTTGTAATTTTCAAGTTGGAGCATTGATAAAAGATCAGTCTGCAAGATTCATGTGTTGTGTTATCCTGGTGATGTTTTTCCTTTATCAAATTTAATGTTTTTTCACTAAAATATTTTCATGTGCACCACTTAAAATTCTCAAATTGTAAAATAGGAAAGTTAGATTGAGATTTACTGCCAAGAGTACCTTAATTTTAACTATTTTAAAAAATTAAATGTTTTCTTCTGGTGTATGGTTTAAGAATTCTTAATTTCTCTTAAATTCTTACTAAAATCGTTTTTCTCCATTTCATAAATTCACTTAGTTATAAAACACCAGTATTCATAGCTAGCTTGCCTTGCATTTGTTCTGAAAATTGATGCACATACCTAGCCTATTTTGACTCCACAGCCCAATGGAAACTATTTAAAGAAATCTCTTTAATCCAAACACAAAAAATCAAACAAAAACAACTCTCACATTTAATTTGACTAGCCTAATATCATAAAGCTTAAAAAAAATCTAAATCTTATATAGAGAGATCCCTCTCTGAGTCTAGGAGGGCTAGATCCTAGACTTCAAGTGGTTTTGATGTTTTTATTTATAATTTAGTCTTTCCAATATTATAAATTATAGAGCAAGTGGAGTGTTTTGAGGCATAAAAAGACATTTTTTTAGAGCAAAACTTTGTCTCTTGTCGCAACACCTTTTCATTCTATTCTCTACATAAAGACCTTTCCAATGATGTAAGAATCACAACAATCAGAGTCTGTATGCAAATGTTATGCACTCAGAAGTTGACCTTCCTGTTTTCACACCTATAGTTAGGGAGGATGCCATGTCAGCCCCATTATTCATGGAAAAGGGTATAGCCACGTGATTTTGATGTAAAATACTCTACAATATTATATTTTTCAACTCTAGTTAAGAGTTCATGTAGTCAAAATTAACCACTAGTCAGCTATCAGGTTGTGTTATAACCGATCCACTAGGAGGAAGAGGCATTCCATTATTTCGAGAGAATTTTGTTCCATAGCTGAGGAAAGATAGCCATGAGAGACAGGAGGTAGAGCAAAAAGAGAGGATTTGTGCATTTTAGTAGCCCACAAGGCATAAGAATTACTTATTTGTACTTGCAGCCATATTTCTAGACAAAGAAAGAGAGTGTAGCGACCTGACCTTCCAGTTGGGTTTTCTTTTGAAAGGGTTTCCCACAGAGAATATCTTGTAACTTATGTGTGTGAGATTATTTTTTCGTTATCTAGATTTTTTCACAATTTATATTTGCATGCATGCACTAATTATAGTTAAATATACAAATCTTAAAGTTTAATAAAATTGTAATATAATATTATCACATTTGTTGTGACGAATTGTCCAGTGGAATATCCACGACACTTTACGGATCACAAATGGAATAAGTCTAAATCAACTCATCTCAAATTCAGGCATATGTTCCTTCTATCAATTCAAAAACAATATTAAATTGAAAAGGATATTCTACTTGCATCAAATAGAAAAGACTACCTAATTGCATTGAATGACATTAAATTGAAAAGACTATCTATTTACATTGGATTTCATTAAATTGAAAAGATTGTCTAATTGCAAAGAATTGAAAGGATTATTCTAGTTGCATCAAATTGGAAGGACTAATCTAATTGTATTCAACTGAAATCTTAATCTAATGTAACAACTTAAATTTTGTTCTATTCAACATAATCTAAAATCAAACTATTTGAAAACAAAATTGTTGCATGAATTTCAACTATGATAGATTACCAATGTGCACAATTGAGATTTGGATCAATTCAACCATTTAAATCTAAGACTAAGTGAAAAATATTAATGAGAAAAACTAAGAATTACAATATTTTTTGTTGTTTTTAAATTATTTAGAGAGCACTCAATACTGTGCAACAAAATCAATAGTGAGTAAATGTACAAGAACTAAACAAAATAAACTAAATTCAAATCCAATTGTAACTAATTGAAATGACAGTGAAATCAAAACATCTAAACTATCCTAAAACTCTTTAAGGGTCCCTCCTGTTGAGTGTAAGGCATTATAAATTCAAATCAAAACAGCTATATACACATTTACACTTTAGGAATAGAGAATTTGTATTAATAAAAGTAGTGAGTCTTTGACACAATTTAAAACAAAGTAATCATCATATATCATCCATTATCTTGACTCACTAAGTAAGGAGATATTTATACATTTGTGAATTAACCACTTAAAGAAAGAAATGTCGAGGGGAAATTTTATAGATCGATAACACAAATTTTTATTTTCACTACGAAATATATCTGATGTGATTTTCTCTATCGTAGAAAATCATGAAAATCTTCTTCTACACATCATCCACATGAAAATAGGTCAGACCACTTATTCATTCACATAATATAATGTGAAGACCTATATATTCCTTTGTGCACTTCATCATCACATGTATGGTTGCATATTACACAAGCTTTTAGTGGCAGTGGAAAGGGAAGAGTAGGTTAGGCCATCCTACAGTTAGATGTATTAAATTAGACTTGTAAACATGCATACATCAGAGTGATCATATTTATTCTTTGTGATTAGTTTATCATTAGATTTAATATAATATTACTTTCAATATTAATATTATTATGTTTAACCTAATATAATACCAGCCTAGATCCATCTAAATTTGGAGTGTAGAATTTAAGGAAAGGCTTAATTTTTGAGTGTATAATTTGAGGAAAGGTTTGCACCTTGAGGAATTTGATCCCTCTCGATGCATGATAGATTCAGAGTTAGATGGATCTAGGTTGGTTCCAGTTGAGGGCAACAATAACACATTTTTAGATTATCATTATTATGTATATGTTTGAGATAAACTTCATACTTTGAAATTTACATTAAGTTTTCTTTGTTTGACATGACTATATCATTCTCTTCTTTAATTTTATTTTGTTGCTTGCCTTAAATGGTTTGTACGTCTACACTTGGATTCTTTGAGTGGTTTGTGTGTTTATGTCTTTGAATTTAGATGGTAATGTTCAGTGAATGTTACAATTGTTGTGTTATATTTCTATATGTGCATGTAATTTTATGTTAGTAATTAGTTGGTGATGAAGAAGGGAGGCGATCTTGGCAATAGTTTGTAAGAGGATTGATATTGCATGTTTATTTAATTTAATTTTAGGTGTCACAACTTTTGAAAATTAATAATTCTTAATAATATCCCTCCCAGTATTACTAAATATATCTTGAAGAGTAGTTTTAATAATTTATTGCATCAAGATTACTCTTGAAATCTTTTGTTTCATCGTTAATGTTTGAAATGATTTATTTCCTTCAAAATATTTTGATGATTTTTTTAATCTATAATTTGTTTTGCAAAAGTCAAGAAATAATGTAATTTTGATTTATTTTTTATTGAGTGGTCACATTAACAAAATATTTACATTATTTGTTAGTTTTTCCATATTTTCATAAGGATTATATGAAAAGGATAGTTGAGATCGTAAACCATTCAATTCTTTAACTCAAACTATTGTAGTAAACATCATAGCTTGTCTCTCTTGCTCTCCAATATCAATAGGTTGAATTACTATAACACAAAAATCAAAGCACATTTTCAATCATTATTTTGTGCTTGCACTGGAATTAATGCACATTTTTAATCCAATCACTATAAGTTAATGTACCATCATACATTGAGTTACATCAAATCAGAAACCATCATCTACCCTGAAATCAATGCATCTAATGCACACAATCAAATAATATTAGAAAACATATAGCGCAAGAAATCAAATAGGATTAGAAATCACCATCTACATTGAAATCAATGCATCTAGTGTAAGCAATCGAATATGGTTAGAAATCATCATCTATGTTGATATCAATGCATCTAGTGCAAGCAATCAAATAGGATTAGAAATCACCATCTACACCGAAATCAACGCATCTAGTGCAAGAGATCAAATAGGATTAGAAATCACCATATACACTGAAATCAATGCATCTAGTGCAAGCAATCAAATAGAATTATAAATCAACATCAAAACTTAAATCAATGTATTTAGTGCAGGCAATCAAATAGAATTAGAAAACATCCACACTACAATTATTTCATCTATTACAAACAATCAAATAGGATTATAAATCAACATCTACACTGAAACCAATACATTTAGTGTAAGCAATCAAATATATTTAGAAATCAACATCTACATTGAAATCAATGCATCTAGTGCAAGCAACCAAATATGATTAGAAATTTCCATTTATCATGAATTCAATGCATTTTATGCAATAAATATTCTTCCCTCTCTCCCTCCTCCATCTATATCTATATCTCCCTCCATATCTCCTCTTGTGTCTCTCTATCTCACCCCCAAACATAAACTCTCTCTCTCTCTCTCTCTCTCTCTCTCTCTCTCTCTCTCTCTCTCTCTCTCTCTCTCTCTCCACTTATCTTTGTATGTATTTATTCTTTCATCCCTCTCTCCTCCTCTCTCTCAGGTCTTTTCTCTCCTAACTACCTCTCTCTCCCCCCATCTCTCTCTCTCTCTCTCTCTCTCTCTCTCTCTCTCTCTCTATGCAAACTTGTCACTATATCCCTCCCTCAATCCTTCTCTCCCCCCCCCCCTCCATATTTGTGTCTCCCTCTCTCTTTGTCTTATCCTTCTCTCCCCCCCCCCTCCATATTTGTGTCTCCCTCTCTCTTTGTCTTATGCTTCACTCCCTCTCTCACTCCTCTCCTTCTCTCTCTCTTAACTAATTCTCTCCCCTCTCCTTCATTTTATCTCCTTTAATGTAAGCAATCAAATAGGATTACAAATCGCCATCTAAACTAAAATCAATGCATCCAGTGCAATAGTTATTTTTCCTTCTCTCCCCCCTCCATCTATATCTATATCTCCCTTCATATCTCCTTCTTTGTCTCTCTATCTGACCGCCAAAAACACACATGATTTCTCTCTCCATATTTATCTATCTCTCTCTTATTCCCTTTCTTCGATTTCCATCTATATATCTATCTCTCTTTGTCTCTTTATATCACCCCAAAAAATACACACTCTTTCTCCATATTTATATATCTCTCCCTCAATATTCCTCTCCCTCTCTCCCACCTTCTATCTCTCTTCCCTCTTTCTCTCCTCACTCCCTCTCCACCTTTCTCTCTATGTGTCTTTTGTAGAAATTTGAATAATTGATATATTATTCACCAAGATTCTCCTGATCACACACTATTTTAACTTCATGCACAATATAGAATCTCTTATACCATTGATATTTAATTGCAGAAATAAAAACAATCGCATGTGCACATTAAAACCATAAACAATCACACATATGAACACAGTGTTTTATGGGAAAGCTTAAAGTTGAAAACCCCCAACTATATGTATATTATATGTCATAGAGATCATGTAACAATTATTATACAAAGCTCCTCACAAGCTCTCAGTACAATCTCCAATTGTTACACACTAATCAAACCTGATCTAGAAAATCACATGCTCCAATCTTTGCCACCTAATAGCCTGCCTCTACTGCACAATCCCTACTGAAGAATTGCTCACAATGAAATCGAATTAGTCCAGCCTGTACTGCGCAATCCTCATTGGCATATCCAATCACTGGTTTTTGCAAATCATGCAACAATATAGTCACAACTGATAGTCACACTACTCTTTCACCTACCTCTTCACTGGTCTCCACTGAAACTGTCCATGCATTGTAGTTAACTTATTTATTCTTTAGTTGATTAATGATTTAATAATTAGTGAATTAATTAATAATTAATTCATACCACTCTCACTAGTGTATCAATCAGTTAGACTAGATACAACTAGCTCAACTATGTTTAACTCAGTTAAACTGAACACAACTCCATCAACTAGCTCAATAACTCCACCAAACTCTATCGCATGAGTTCTAACTGAAGTATCCATGAAATAGCTCCACTTAACCCTCAGGAATAGCGTAATTCCTTCTGTTAGCTCCTGTGCCACATCTGTGCACTTAACTGAAGTGCTCCAAGAGGATAAGATAATGTTTATAGTCCAAATTTTATTAAGAGCTAATAATATTCAACATATCTATTTTTAGACTGGCGATCTAAAAATAGATTTCGCCTAATATGTCTAAAAATAGAACTCCATCTATTTTTTCTGACTTGACCAACCATCCACAAATAGCATCCTGCAACTCATAGAACATGATCCATATGTCTAAAAATAGACATAGTCTAAAAATAGACTTTGCGCCAAAAATAGCCTGCGGGCCCACTTAGTGAAGGTGACTTCTTTCCACTAAGCTCATCATCTTGTTGCAATGTCAACACTCCCTCTCAACAAGATAAGGATTATCTGCCACCCCTATCCTGCCTCTATGGTATTCGAATTTTCTCCTGGTGAGCGCCTTCATCAAGATATCAACATCCTGATCCTCCGTGGGAATGTATGAAAGTAACATGATCTTCTGCTGCACACAATCTCTGATATGATGATACCGGATGTCAATGTGTTTAGATCTATCATGAAATACCGGATTAACCGAGAGTTTAAACTGGACATCACAATATATCGTCGTGAGGATCTATATAAGTTTCGAACAACTCACTCAGATCTTCCTCATCCATATAGCTTCCGCATGCCCAACTCGTTTCACATATACTCGCCTCTCTTAACCGAGTGCCATGGATCTCGTTTACATAAGACTAAGAAATCGTTGTCATCCTGATACTGAAAATCCCTCCAGATCTGCTCTTTCTGTTCGTTGGGCTCCCTGCCCAATCTGCATTCGTGAAGCCACATAGCTTCACCTCATCCGACTGTCTGTACCAAAGTCAATATCTTGATGTGCCTCCGAGATATCTCAATACATGCTTCCCCACCTTCCAAAAGAGCTTGGTAGGATTAGCCATAGCTTGTGAAAGCTGGTTAAAAGCGTAGCATATTTCAGGTTGTGTATTGACTATATACATAAGTGACCCCACCAACTGTTGGTAAACAGTGGCATCCAATACCTCTACCGATCTAGCATCCTCTTTCCTCCATCCACCAGGAAGAGGAGTGTCGATAGGCTTACAACCATGCATGTTGAACTTCTCCAGTATCTCCCGGGCATACTTGCCTTGAGAAACAAACAGTCCATCACTGCGCTGCCAAATTTCCAATCCCAGGAAATAATGAAGGAGGCCCAAGTCCTTCATCTCAAACTCCTTTGCAAGATCAGCCTTGCATGAGTGTATCAACAGTTCATCACCCATTAAAATCAAATCATCTACATAAAGTACAATGATTAGCAACTTACCCTCCACCACAATCTGGTATAGGTTCGGATCTGCCTCACTCTTGGAGAATCCAAGTCTCAGAAATAACCGCCTATCTATGTGTACCACACCAAGTGCTTTCTTTCAATGTTTCAACCTATACAGCTCTCTTTGGAGTCTCGCACACATGCGACTGATGAAGATCTTGAACCTTTGGGCCTGTTCAATGTACACCCTCCTCCTCAATCAGAATCCGTTGAGGAACGAGTCTTCACATCCATCCGATGAATGTGCCACCCCATCCGCGCTCGAGAGAGCAAGAATCGTCTATATGGAAGCATACCTGCGACAAGTGCAAATTTTTAAGGTTTCCTCATAAATCGATCCCCCTAACTGCGGAGAGTTTCCTGCGCCAACCCTGCCTTGCACTTCTACATACTCCCGGTCAGCTACCTGCTTCACTTTGTAGATCCATCTCGAACCCACCATTGATTTCCCTTCTGGCCTTGGGACAATCTCCCATGCACTGTTTCTGACAATCGAATCATACTCTTCCACCAAGGCATCTACCCATGCGGGATCCTCCACAGCTTCCTCGAAAGAGGATGGCTCTGTCATGATACACTTTCTCATAAGAGCCATGTATCCAGTGTACCGATCAGGTGACTATCTCTATCTGCGCTGTGATGTAGGTGCTCCTATAGCCTTCTCTGCATCTTGAGCCAGTCACTCAGCTTCTGTAGTGTGTTGGGGTTCCGTAATCAGCAAGATTGGCAAAGTTCGATCACGGAAGCAACATCGTTTCAACCAACTTTGGGATTCTAGGATCTAGTCCTCCTGAATCCAGAGAGGGATCTCTCCAATAAGTGCAAAGATGGATTTGTCTTTGAAGTTTAGGGTAATGATATTAGGCTAGTTATGAAGGCCAAGGGTTTTGTTTTGTTTTGGATGGTTGAGCATGATTACTATTTGAGGTGGAAAGTTCCAAAGGCAAAGAGTTTCAAAGGTGAGAAGTTGCAAGAAAATAGAACAAGCTTCGGCCAGAAAGATAGATATAACGCTAGTTTTTAGTCCATTGGGCTATGGAGTCATAATAGGATTTAATTGGAATAGCAAGAGGCAAGAGTGGTCCATGGGGCAAGTCATCTATGTCAAAGGATCTCTTTTAAGGTTTGATTTATGGAATGAAATGATACAACTAGAAGGGAAAATTAACAGATGTAGAACAAAGAGCAGCCTAAGATCTGGTAAGTACTTTTAAACTAACCAGCTTTGACATACACTTAAAAAAGACATAAAAGCAATCTAAGATCAGGTAAGTACTTCTAAACTAGCCTGCTTTTGTTAGACTTTCAATAGAAAACATTTAAAAATAGGGGAAACACAAATGATAACAAGAATGGCCTAAGATCTGATAAGTACTTTCAAACCAACCAGCTTTCAACACATTCTAAGGGAAACTTTCATTCAGTCTTTTGTGACAAAACTAGGACCAAGGCTCACCATATCTTCCTTAGTTCATCACTACTTAACATGAAATGAAAATAACATCTAAGAACAACATTCAACTAAGACAATAAGACGAGGGAACGCCAGCATTCCTATGCTTAAACTGAATTAAATCATTCCTAAATAACACAGATTGGAAGAAAACATGTAAATAAATATTTTCAGTCAGAGAAGGTTACTGATATACAGTAGGTCCTAACTCTATGCATGTTGTTCTTTATAGGAGAAAATGAACACAATGGAAACAAAAACGAAATAACAAGTTACAATGAGAAAAACATCACCGTTAACATAGACCAGGATCCCATAAATCAACTTGTATTGATGCTCCAAACCAGTTACAGCTTTAAGTCCAATGTTTCAGTTCAACAATCATCTTCACTATTTAGCGTAACTAATCTATCACAAATAGAGCTTCAAGGGCCAATGAACACTATTTACAATCAGAATTTTCAGCTCAAATGTATTTCAAAGTTCTGCAACCAACAGTTGCTCATCTTCTACAGAAGTATTTATAGAAGAATGAGTAGGTGAGATCTAATAAAAGATCTCTCAAGATAATTAATACAGATTCAAGACTTCTCGGCCTTTGAGGGGCTCCATGGAGAAGTTTACAGGTGTGTCACTGTATTAATTGATTTACATTCATGAATTTAAGCTCGGTGGGAGCTTTTGTTGACTTTGAGGCTCTGTATTACATTGGAGTAACTCCGCAAATATTTTTTACATTTATTTCCTTGCAGAAGTGACTCTTTGGCTGCGCCGGAGGCAAATATCTGATTTCCCTAAATAATTTCGGCCTCTGTTTGAATGCTTTGAGGCAACAGGTGGCTCTTTATGGTAGCTGGGAGGAATCAATTCGCCTCAAATGTGGCGGTGGAGGCCTTTCTGTCTGTTAAACATTTGTGATTTCCCTTTAACTATGTTTAGTTTGGGGGATTAGGTTTTTGATAATCATTCTTAGCCGTGATCCCCAAAAATCTGTCTTCAATCTTCATTCTGTCGTGCTCTGTCTTTAAAAAAATGGATACTCTTTTAAATGTGATTTAAATCACAGTGTCTTGTCGATGTGCAGGGCCGCACTGGGCTTTAATGGAATTAATGCCCATGAAGCATTGGTAAAACATCGAAATAGAGCCCTGTGAATAGTCTCATTTGATAAATCAAAGGCACGGGAAACGTCTTTCCCGGCCTCTGGAATCTCTTTTGAACAAATGGAAAAACCATTAATCCCTGTAAAATACACAAAATATTAGAAAATCCTACGTTTTTTAGGTTTAACTACTTCAGAAGGCAGGGAAGGAGCGTAGCCATTGGATGAAAGCATCCAACGGTGGAGATTTATTAAGAGGAAGTTAAAGAAGAGCGGGGAAATGAACAATACTGAATGGTTTTGGACCGTCCGATTTGGACACGTGGATGGTCCAAATCTAATCCACGGATCACAATCGGAGGATCACGATCGGGGGTGGCAAGAAAATGCACCGATTTGGAAGTTGTGATGCAATTGAGAAATGTGATGCGATGTAGCGCATACCATTAATCTGAGGATCAGATCAACGGTGGAAACCGAATCGGGGGATGGCCGATCAGCAGGAGCAAATAAGTGTATGCGATGGAAAATGCGATTCAATTGAGCGCTAGCCATTTGATCGGCTTACAATCAACGTCGGGGATTTCTTTTGAAACGAACCGGTAAAAAAACCTTTATAATACATAAAACCGAAAGTTTAAATAAAACAAAGGTTTTACGCTTCGGGGGGCGCAAAATATGTATAAGGGGGATAGGCGCCCGATTGCGGGGCCGTCGAATATATTGAATACAATGGGCCCGGGGGCTTTATATATATGAGACCTAATCGCATCGGAAGTTTGATGCGGCCTTTTCAATCTACCCATTGTATTTCCCTGATGTGATTGCGCCATCGGTCTTTTTGATCTAACCATTTATATTTAGCACGTGATTTTGGGTTTTTAGATCAAACTTTCGATAAATGGGTTTTTGGGTTTGACAAAGGAAAAAGAACGTCGAGGAAGAAAAATTACAAGGTTTAAGCGCCAAAGGCAGGCCCACGGGTTATATGAAACAATGATAAGATCGGGGGTTTTTAAATACAAAGGCTAATCGCAATCGGAACTTTCAAACATAGCAAAAAGTCTTGCGCGCTTGAAACTTTCCGATACGATAAGCGCCAGGACTATAACTCTTGGTTTTTTGCAAAGGAAGCATGAGATCCGAAGTTTAAAACAAAAGGGGACTAATCGCATCGGGGTATTTATAATACAAGGCGTAATCATATCAGAACTTCAGAACATGGCAAAGACTTGCGTATTTGAAAATTTCTGATGTGACAAGCGCCGAACAGGATTAGCGCTGGGGTTCCAAGGTGTGGGCATGTGGGGGAAGTGGTTTAGGACTTAGCCTAAAGAGGCTTAATTCCATAGCAAAAAACTTGTTTTTATGAAGTTTTTCAAAGTTTTAAATGGATTTGGGGGTTTTGGTAAGGTTAAAGAGTGAGTCTTTAACTTTGTAAAAGTGATTTTCATGAAGGGAAGAAGAGGAACCATGAAAAAAAAGGAGTTTTATGGAGAAAAAGCGAAGCAAATGAAGGTTAGTTATGAGTCGGAGTCTCATGAATTCAGCAGAATTTCCAGAGTATAAAATGGAAACAACAAATGAAGATTTTGGATAGAGGCATGAGGCCTTCAAGAGTCTTCTAGAGCCAACACTTTTTAGTAATAAAATTTGTTCTTTGAAGGCTCAAAAATTCTTAGCCACCTTTTTCTATAATAAATTTTATAGGTGGCTAACATAGTGCGCTTCCACCCTCTGATGGTTGGCGTTGCACGAGTGGTCTCTTCCACTCCATGAACCTCCTCTTGTGGCTGATCCACATCCTGAGGCTCATCCTTAGGAACTAATAGCTCCTCATCTGCATGCAAGTGTGGCTCCCTCTCAAGTGAACACTTCATGGCTTTCTCCTCATGAAATCAAATATCCTGTCGCACAACGTCTTAAGACTGCTCTGGAAAATACATGTTATTAGAGTCTATTAGTGTATAAAACAAATTATCCCACAACTGTAATACTGTGAGTTTCTCTGGCATCCTCTTCGTCACAAGAATTGCAAATGCAGTGAACCAGGTAAATCCTCTGAACAAAATACATCTGTGCTTCTTAATGAAACTTCCTCGTGGGTGTGTGCCCATGCCAAGTATCCCAGGAGGACAATGCAACGTGTCTGCTACACATATCATAAAGATTGCATGCTCTACCACAATTTAAATGGTAGAAAGCTCCCATCATGCACATCACCCAAAAAAGACCCACGATCGTTTGTGTTCTTCCACTCAAACAACCCTTTCCATTCTCGTCATGGGTTATGAAGTGCTATGAGCTCTCTCCGAATTCCTTCTGCGCTGCAAAAGTCCTTGAATTCAGCAGAGATTAATTCACCACCATTGTCGCTCCTAAGAGCCTTCACATGCTTCCCCGATTCCTTCTCAACCAGCGCCTTGAACTCACAGAACTTTGAGTATGTCTCGCTCTTCTTCTGCATGAAGAAGATCCAGCACTTCTGAGAAAAATCATCAACAAAGATCACATAGTACCTGTGCTTTGTTGTCGAAGCTACTGAGAAAGGTCCACACACGTCTGTGTGAATTCTCTCAAGGATCGTTGTGGCGCAACTATCCTTCTCGTGAAAGGTGGCTTTCACAAATTTTCCCAAGGTACACCCCTTGCACTGATCTGACTGCGCAAGAGTGCCTTTAGGAAGCCCAGTAGAAATCTACTACAGTATCTTCAAAGCTCCATGGTGAAGGTGGCCCAATTTCTGGTACCACACCAGCCATCATCCCGGCCACCACTCGTTCTGCCTTGTCGCCATTGCCGCGTTACCTATCTACTCGCAATTGATAAAGGTTCTAACTTGAACCCCTACCTCTCGATCTCACCCGTTGCCTTACTACACAGGGTGCCTTCGCAAGACAACATCATATCCCTTGTCTTCTAACATGGCCACCGAGATAAGATTCTTCTTCAATCCTGGAACATGCATCACTTCCTTCAATACGAAGGGTTTACCAGACTCCCTCTCAAAGGAAATGGTACCGATACCGGTCACACTATATCTACCATCATCGCCCATCTCGATGTGCACTCCAAGATCTTTCTCATCCAGATCAGTAAACAAATCTCGATCTCCTGTCATGTGAAAATATGCACCACTATCAAGAAACCACACTGAACCCATCACACTTGAGACCAAGCATGCGATCAGTGAAAAATCCAGCTCAAAATGTGAGGCTAAGGCCTCTCCAGCTGCAGATATAGCAACCTAGTTATTCTTCTTCTTCTGTGGACAACTAGTGGCGTAATGTCCGTGTTGGTGACAAGACACTTCACCCTTGGACATGTCCACTTTGGTTTTTGCACCGATCGACAAGCATCTTTCTTGTTCTTCCCTCCTTGCTTTGCAGCTGTGCCAATTTTCTTCATCGAAGTTCTTTAATGAAGATCTTCCCTGGTACTTCGCCTATCTCCTCTTGCACAGATCCCAGAATTCTTCCAAAGTCGCTCCATCCCCGGGTAGTTTCTCCCAACTATCAGAGTCCTAATAGGAATGCCAACTCTTTGGAAGCCCAAGGAGAGCCAAGCTCACCAAGTCCTCGTCATCTACAGTCACCCCCACACTTCCCATCTCATCCTTGCATTGGATGAACTTCGTGAGGTACTTGGGCATACTGTCGCCTTTCTCCATTTTTATGTTCCTGAGTTTATCCTTGAGCGCCAACTTCCTCTGGTCGCTCTTGCTTTGGAATAAGTCTGTCAATGCTTTCCACATCAAGAATGGAGAAGCCTTACCATGAAGGCTGGACACTATGTGATCCTTTACACCTTCCAACAGAATTCCTCAACACTTTGTAGTCTTATTTTGCCATGCGTCAAGTGCGGTAGCATCGCCAGAAGCAGGTTTTGGAATTTCTGCATCTATGAACTCCTTCAACCCATTGTCATCTAGCACCGCCTCCATCATGTCCTTCCATGCAATATAATTCGAGCTGCCCTCAAGGGCATACTCCAATCGCAATTCGTTGAAAGACATCTCAACTTCAACACTAAGAAAACACTGCTGCAAATTCGAATTCCACCAGCACAAAACTCAACCGCTTCAATGTTTTGCAATTGCTCCAATGATCAATATCGCTCTGATACCATGTAGAAATTTGAATAACTGATATATTATTCACCGAGATTCTCCTAATCACACACTATTTTAACTTCATGCACAATACAGAATCTCTTCTACCATTGATCATTAATTGCGGAAATAAAAACAATCGCATGTGCACATTAAAACCATAAACAATCACACATATGAACACAGTATTTTATGGGAAAGATTAAAGCTGAAAACCCCCAACTATCTGTATATTATATGTCATAGAGATCATGTAACAATCATTATACAAATCTCCTCACAAGCTCTCAGTACAATCTCCAATTGTTACACACTAATCAAGCCCGATCTAGCAAATCACATGCTCCAATCTCTGCCACCTGATAGCCTACCTCTACGGCGCAATCCCTGCTGAAGAATAGCTCACAATGAACTCGAATTGGTCCAGCCTGTACTGCGCAATCCTCATTGGCATCTCCAATCACTAGTTGTTGCAAATCATGCAACAGTATAGTCACAACCGATAGTCACACTACTCTTTCACCTACCTCTTCACTGGTCTCCACTGAAACTGTCCATGCACTATAGTTAACTGATGTATTCTTTAGTTGATTAATGAGTTAATAATTAGTGAATTAATTAATAATTAATTCACACCACTCTCATTAGTGTATCAATCAGTTAGACTAGATACAACTAGCTCAACTATGTTTAACTAAGTTAAACTGAACACAACTCCACCAACTACCTCAATAACTCCACCAAACTCTGTCACATGAGTTCTAACTGAAGTCTCCATGCAATAGTTCCACTTAACCCTCAGGAATAGCGTAATTCCTTCTATTAGCTGTTGTGCCACATCTGTGCACTTAACTGAAGTGCTCCAAGAGAATAAGATAATGTTTATAGTCCAAATATTATTAAGAGCTAATAATATTCGACATATCTATTTTTAGACCGGCAATCTAAAAATAGATTCCGCCCAATATGTCTAAAAATAGAAGTCCATCTATTTTTTCCGACTTGACCAACTATCCACAAATAGCATCTTGCAACTCATAGAACATGATCCATATGTCTAAAAATAGACATAGACTAAAAATAGACTTTGCACCAAAAATAGCCTGCAGGCCCACTTACTGAAGGCGACTTCTTTCCACTAAGCTCATCATCTTGTTGCAATCTCAACATCTTTCTTCTTACCTCCCTCCTTCTATATATATATATCTCTCTCTCCCTCTATCTCTCCTTCTTTATTTCTCTATCTCACCCCAACCAAAACACACATGTTTTCTCCCTCCATATCTATCTATCTCTCCCTCTATATATCTCTCTCATCTTCCCTCTCTTCACCTTTCATCTCTCTCTCTCTCTCTCTTGTCTCTTTGTACCACCCCCAAAACATACACACTCTTTCTCTATATTTATCTATCTCTCCCTCCCTCTTCCTCTCATTCTCTCTCTATATTCCCCTTCTCTCCCTCCATCTTCCTCTCCTTCTCTTTCTATATTCCCCTTCTCTCCCTCCCTCTTCATCTCCTTCCCTCTCTATATTCCCCTTCTCTCCCTCTCTCCCCCTATATATCTCTCTTCCCTCATGCTCTCCTCTCTCCCTCTCTCTCCATCTCGCTTATCACTCACTCTCTCTCTCTCCACCTTTCTCTCTTTATGTCTTTCTTCTTACCTCCCTCTTTCTCTCCCTTCCTCTTACCTTCTCTTTCTCCCTTTCTCTCTCACCTCCCTCTATCTCTCCCCCTCATCTCTCTGTCTCTCCCCTATCTATTTCTCCTCCCTCCAACTCTGTCACTATCTCTCCTTCTCTCCCCCTTTTCTCTCTATATCTCCTTCTTTATCTCTATATCTCACCCCAAACATATACACTCTCTCTCTATATCTCCCTTGTCACTCCTCTTCTCTCTATTTCCACTTTTCTCTCTCTATGTTATTCTTATTCCCTCCCTTTCTTTCCTTCCAACTCCATTTCTCTATCCCTCCCTCTCTCCTTCTCTTTCTCAATTCCTCTCTCATATTTCCCCTCACTCCCTTTCTCTCCCTTCCTCTCACTCCCTGTATCTCTCCACCTCTATCACCGTGGCTTCATTATTACTCCCCATATATATCTAAAGTCAATATATCATGATATATTAATATATATTGTAATATAAAAAATTTAATATTTTATTAATCCTAAGTTTTTAAATTTATAATATTAATATTATAATATGTTAATATTAATAATAGATTTAATGATATTTTTTACATGGCATGATAACAAAATGTTCAAATATTACAACTTTGACATGGAAATATTTATGTCTGTAGAGATTTTAATATATCCATAAGATATAGTTTTCATTTTAAATAGTCATTTTACAAATAATTGATTAAAATAAATATTAAAAGATCTTAGAATAAGATTTTGTATTCTTTGTGCTGAATTAACCTTTTCACTTTATTGTAAGAAATGGTCTTCACTTTAGTAAAGAGTAAAGATGTTTAAAATTTTACCTGATTTGGAATTTTAATGTGGTAAATTTTTTTGTTGAAGGTAAATTTATGATCTATTCAAATGCAACCTATATGATAAATAAGATAATTGTATTATAGTTTTTTATCATTGGTTTTCAAGATAAAAAAGCTACAATACAATTATGTTATGCGTTTAATAGTTATTTTATCATATAAGTTGAATTTGAATAACTATATAAAACATTTAAATTAGTTATTTTTATTTTGGCTAACATAAGTAAAATTTGAACTTTGATGGCAGACGATTTATTTTGGATTTCATCTTTGATGACAGTTACACATCATTCTAGGTTGTAGAATGGACCTCTCTATGCAATAATATAATATAATATAATAATATTAAATATTATTTAACCATATAGAAACATTTACATTATATAATATAATATTATATTATATGAAACATGGTTTCATAATATTTAATGTAATACTATGTAATCTTATATGCTTAATATTATAAGTATCATAAAATATTGAATATAATTAACCATAGAGGAGAAGAAGTAAGGTTCCAGAAAAGGTAAAAGAAGTTGTTTTTAGAAATTCATCTAAGTCTCAAAATCAGATAAAAAACAAGATATCAAAAATTATTGATATTTCACTAAATTAATGGGGGTAAATGCATATGTAAGTTATTAACTTGAGTTTAGATTATTTAGACATCATGTTATATATATATATATATATATATATATATATATATATATATATATATTAAAGTGGATGCATTGATTTCAACATAGATGTTGATTTCTAGTCATATTTGATTGATTGCACCCAACACATTGATTTTAGTGTAGTTGTTGATTTATAATCCTATTTGATTCTTTGCATTTGATGCATTGATTTCAATGTATATGTTGATTTCTAGGCCTATTTGATTGTTTGCACTTGATGCATTGATTTCAATGTATATGTTAATTACTAAGATGATGTAGCTAGAATGATTATGTATATTGTTTTCAAAGTATATATGTTAATAGTGTGCATTAATTTTAGTCTATGCACAAAGTAATTATTAACAACATACATTGAATTCTATCTAGTAGGGACTATCAACCTAGATCCATATTAAATAGAAATGAACAACAAAGAGCTTAGATCCATCTTAATAAGGACAAACAACAAAGAGCAAGTTGATAGAGAAAGGCATAAGATATGACAATCGAAGATGCATTAGTTTCAATGTAGATGTTGAGTTTTAATCCTATCCGGTTGTTGCCCTAGATGCATTGATTTTAGTGTAAATGTTAAATTTTGATTTGATGTAATTAGATGGATGATGCACATTCCTTTCAAAGTAATTAGATTAACAATGTGTATTGATTTGAGTGTATGCATAAAGTAACTATTGATGACATGCATGAATCTCTTTGTTATAATAATCATCAACCTAGATCCATATAAAATAGAAATGAACAACAAAGAGCCTAGATCCATCTTAATTATCAACCTAGATCCATCTTAATTATAGATTAAAAACAAAGAGAAAGTTGATATAGAATGGCATAATAAATGATAATTAAGGAGTGTCAACAACAAAGAGAGAAACAAAGAACATATCAACAAAGAGATTCAAAACGAATGGTAATTGAAAAACAACAAGAATATATGAAAGATAAAACTTAATGACAAAGAACATATCAAAAAAAATATCAAAGAGCATATCTACAAAGAAGAGCACAACAAATAACAACTAAAGAATGTCAAGAGCAAAGGATACAAGAAAATGCACAATGAAAAGGAAATCAATAAAAAAATATATAGATAATAAATACTAGAGAGCATGAAGAACAAAGGAAGAAAAAATATAAACAACAAAGAGCATATCAACAAGGAAAACAATATTCAACCAATTCAAGCATAGTACAAGATGTAAAAGAAAATCTTATGAAAAAAATATGTTTAAACTATATCTATGCCCTAGCTCAACCTATCTTGTTGATATGAATATTACATATCATAAATTTCATGATAGGATTTATCAATTAGCTCAAGTTCAAATGTGTAATGTGTTTGAGGAATCATCTGTTGGAATTCAAAAATTTAATACAGATATAGGTCTAATGTGCATGAGATGTCTAGAGGAGAATGAACTCATCATATTAATCCTAGACATATTTAACATATTTAAAATGAGTAAATTAATCATATGTTTGACAAAGTTTATGTCGTTTTGTACAACTGATACTGGCCTAGATCCATCTTAACTCCATAACTATCAACTGCCAAGAAGGATCAACTCTCTTAAGGTGCAAAGATTTCCTCAAATTTTTCAGTCAAAAGATATTTGCACCTTGAAAGATTTGATCCTTCTTGATACTTGATACATCTAAAGTTAAGATATACATAGGCTAATTTATATAACATACAACATAATGTGTAAAATTATTTGATTTGACTTAAACATTAATAATTGAAATATAATATCTAAACAAAAATAATGATAACTATAACATAATATCTAAAGAAAGATACTTTCCAACACCACTTCTTAGATTTTATATGGATATTAGTAATTGATAACTAATTAGATGAGATCTTTCCAATTTTATAACATAAAATCTTAAGCCATTAAATCATTTATATAACATAACACATGATATATAAATTTATTGAATTGGCATACATATTATGATTGAAACATCTCAATCCTATAACGTAAAAGTTTGTCATTATATAACAAAAAGTTTGTCATTAAATATTTTATTTAATATAAAACATATATAAAATTATTGAATTTATTTTATTTAATATAAAACATATGTAGAGTTATTGAATTTGATATGATACATAATAAACATCATTAATAGAAACATCTCAATCCTATAACTTCAAGTACTTTATTTAACGTAAAACATATGTAAAATTATTGAATTTGTTTTAGTTAATTAAATAAAGTTATTGAATTTGATTTGAGCATTAGTTGAAAAAGCAAAATCTTTCCATCATTAAATTATTTATTTAACCTAAAAACATAAAAATATTGAATTTGACATAAACATTGATGGTTGAAACGTAATATCTAAATACAGAAATGAATAGTTGGGAAACGATATTACACCTCGAGACTCTGACATGATATTAAACACGGAGACTTTGATCATAGATGAAACACATAAGGCACTGTGTATGAGGTGATAGGATTTGACATGGAAATTGATAAATTGTGAGTAATTGGACTTCTTACATTGACCAAATTCCAACGCATAACTTTATTGGTTGGAGCCGCTTTGAGCACGGCACATATCCGCCATTTTGTCTTCTGGACGTCCACACAAATTTGTAACCCCAACTTATTCAAGTCAAGTCAAGATTCCTAAACCCGCTGCCGTCCTCGCTCGTTTTATTGACCGCCGAAATTTCTAACCCTACCATGGGCAGGGCAAGTCAAGTCAAGATAAGATTTCAAATTCTATATTGCTTGATTGTTTTTCGTTAGAATTTGTTTTTTTTTAGCTTTGAGCACGGCGCATATAACGTCCGCCAGTTTGTCTTCTGGACGTCCCCTGCCGTCCTCACGACCACAGAATTTTGTAACCCCAACTTATGCAAGTCAAGTCAAGATTCCTAAACCCGCTGCCGTCCTCGCTCGCTTTATTGACCACCGAAATTTCTAACCCCACCATGGGCAAGTCAAGTCAAGTCAAGATAAGATTTCAAATTCTATATTGCTTGATTGTTTTTCGTTAGAATTTTCTTTTTCTTTTTTTTCTCAAAAAATTAAATTATAGGTCTGCTTGAATATTTTTTTGATGATATAAATAAATTCAAATCGAAATTCTTAAACTTAAGAACTATAATCTAAATTTTTCAAAACCTTAAATAAATTTCCGAATGAAAATGTGGCCTCAGCAAACTACTACGGCATTATTTTGGACATAAACATCTAAAGTTAAAATAGACATAGAGTAGTTTATATAACCTATAACATAATGTGTAAGATTATTCGATTTGACATAGACGTTGGTAGTTAAAATATAATATCTAAACAAAAATAGTGATAACTATAACATAATATCTAAACAAAAATAGTGATAACTATAACATAATATCTAAACAAAAATGCTTTCCAACACCATTTGTTAGATTTTATATAGACACTAATAATGGGTGACTAATTAAATGAAGTCTTCGCAATTCTATAACCTAAAATCTTAATCGAATAAATCATTTATATAACATAACACATCGATATATAAATTTATTGGATTGACATAAACAATTTGACTAAAACATCTCATTCCTATAACGTAAAAATTTATGTAATTAAATATTTTATTTAATATAAAATATATATAATTATTGAAATTATTTTATTTAATATAAAACATAGGTAGAGTTATTGAATTTGATTGGAAACTTTGTTGAAAATCACAATCTTTCCATTATTAAATTATTTATTTAACCTAAAACATAAAATTATTGAATTTGACAAAAACATTGATGGTTGAAACATAATATCTTAATACAGAAATGAATAGTTGGAAAACGATACTACACCGAGAGACTTTGACATGATATTAAACACGGAGACTTTGATCATAGATGAAACACATAAGGCATTGTGAATGAGGAGATAGGATTTAACATGGAAATTGGTCATTGGCGTGTAATTGGACTTTTTACATTCACCAAATCCCAACGCATAACTTTATTGGTTCGAACCGCTTTGAGCACGGCATATATAACCTCTTCTGGACCACAGAAATTTGTAACCCCAACTTACGCAAGTCAAGTCAAGATTCCTAACTGCGCTGCCGTTCTCAGTCGGTTTATTTACTCTAACCCTACCTTAGCAAGTCAAGTCAAGATTTCAAATCCCATATGATTGTTTTTCGTTAGAATTTGTTTTTTTTTTAAACTAAAATTATAAATATGTTTTAATATTTTTTTAATGGTAAAAATAGATCAACACTATCAAATCCAAATTCTTAAACTTGACGGCTATAATTTAAATTTCGGTTAAATTTTATCACAACAATAAAGAAATTTCGGTTAAATTTTATCACAACAATAAAGAAATTTCCCTTATTCCCTGGAGGAAAATGTGGCCTCGGTAAACTACTACGGCATTGTTTTGGACGGCGGTTGTGCATGGGCATATAAGTGGCACTGTGGCCTTGGTAAACAAGTGGGTCCCAAACAACAGCCAACCCATTATTCTAAAAACGTCTTACTAGTACATTTGAAAATAAAGCTAAAATTTGACCATGAATTCTGAAAATGACCCTGCTAAAACCCTGCAATGGTTCACTCATTTTATTTGTCACATAGCAGTCAGAAAAGCTATATATTTCGAGTCCAATGATTTTTTCAGTATGTCCAAGTTAAATGTGCTTTTTAAGTCCCGGCCTGCGGCTGGGACTATAGGAATCGAAATAGTCGCATTAACATTAGTTTAAGTTGGTTCCATCTCAAATAAACTTGTTATTTGCATTTTTCAAAAGTCTTATTGGTCTAGGGGAAGAGGCAGGGAGTGGTAAAGTTATATTTATTTTTCAGACTTGTATCAAAGACATATTTTCGAATCTGAACTAATGTTAGCATTAGTTTAAAGAAATTAAATGTTATGAAATGTTATTCTTAAACCTTTATCTTTGTTTCTTGTTTCCACTGCCACCGCCTTGTAACTGCCACCTACACTTACCCTGCAAGGCGGTGCCACAAACACTGCAATGGAAATAGGAAGTATAGTTTATAAAGAGGACTACATTTGCTTTGTCCACTGTGTATTGTGTGCTCTGTTGCTAGAGAGAAAAAATGCAACTCAAATCGCTAGTTCTCACATGGTTAGTTCTGCCTGCGATTCAAAAATCGATAGTTCTCCCATCGCTGGTTCTACCTACAATTCAAAAATCTATATTTATCCCATTGAAAAATTGATAATTCTCCCATGGTTGGTTCTGCGTCCAATTCAAATTGTTTATGCATATCGATCCCATATAGTCAATCAATTTGCTATTAATTTTACATAGCTTTGCTTGCAAAACAGATGAGTACATTTCAATTATGTTTTCTATGAAGGCAATATTCTTATTTCAGTTATGTTTTCTTTGAATGCACATATTATTATTGTAAAAATTGTGGTAAATATCACTATTTTGTTGTTTTTCAATGCACATGTTCTTGTTGTAGATATGCACATCTGTTTTATGCATGTTGTATGCATCTATTGTTGTATATACATCTTCATGTTGTGACTTTTATAGGGAAACCCTCATGATTTCGACATTATCCAATATCCAAATGCCGTAAAAAGGACATTATCCAATGTCCAAATGATGTAAAAATTCTTGTTGTAATTTAAGTGCTCATGATTTCAACATTTCCCTGTTATTTTCTTTTCTTTTCAAGAATACAAATTATCTATTGCAAATATTCTTGTTATAAAAAATACATGAAATATTTCAGTGTAATATTCATTGTTATTACATGCAATATTTCATTGTTATTTGTATTACTGTACTTCTAAAAATAAAAATAGAAAGGGTGATTGCTTGTTGAATACCTGGAACATTGATGTCCTTCCAGTGTTTCGGACATAAGAGCGGTGTTTCAGACATAAAAGCAGACCATCACGGCCTGCCTCCCAACGAGTCAACAACCTTCAAGCTTGCAGTGAATTGCCTACACAGATTGAATCCACTGTTGTGTTACTCCTGCTTCGGCAACACCATCTAAATAGTTAGCACTACAATCACGACCAGGGAGCTCCAGGCCTACGATATCGGTTCTACAATGGGCTTACTGCATAGCAGCATGGCTGTTGTCCTATAGAAGAACTATTACCAGAAGATTCCAGAGATTTATTGATTGTACGAGTGAGCTTGGATTAGGTTGGCACTCTTTATTCTCGCTTTGAGGGGCCGAACCATTATCATAACAGTGGTTGGATGACTATCATAACAATGGTTAGATGAGATCTATGTAAAGGGAAGAGGCATTTTGAGATGACCATCGAGGAAATCCATCCCTATTAAAGTGCACCCTGCCAGAAGCAAGCCTTGGTTCTTTTCTTATACCAGCCTCGGGTTCAACCAACTTTAGTTGATGGAGAATAAGACTGCAAGTTTCAACTCATGATGGGCCAATCTTGTTGATTTGTCTTGTTCACTTTGCATTTTTCTAAAGAAGCATATCTGTGTACCTATATACAAGGTGTTTTTTGCGTATGTTTGTTTCAAAGGTATGGGTAGGGAAAGGGAGCTATTAGGGTATCTGCATTTCACCCACTGGCTTGACCCCGTAGCATGAAAGAAAGAGCTAGGTTCCCCATTTAGAGAGAGAAAGATCATTGGTCGTTTGTCTGCTTGATTTCTGGATCAATGGAGTAAAATTCTGACTGGATTATACGCTACTAAGGCTGGTGGAACTGAATCTACTACTTGATCTGCTGATGTTTGCTGATGTTTTTGGTGGTAGTGTTCTTGAATATGGCTCTAGACCAATTGGTTTTTCAGACTCCAGAGATATCTCCATACTTCATGAAAGATACCTTAACGACAAAAATAAAGTACCCAAGCTATCCCCAAGTTACCTTCTCGTGTCATCTCTCTAAGAATGGCTGGTTTGTTCGTTGCGTCAAAATTCAACCACGATCAAGGTTTTGACACTTCTTGTCATAAAATTGAAATGTGTCTTTGGTAGCGAGCCTGGTGGGGTGTTTCCAGCAGACAAGTATCTACATGCAGACACGAATTCAATAGTCTATCGAATATTTTGAAATCTCCTAAGAAAACTCAATATCAACATCATGGTCTCGTGAAACATAACTAGAGACAATTGACATTATGATAAACATAACTAGCAATGGGTAGGGATGCCTAGCAAAGTTATGGTGAATAATTAGGTTGCTGCTGGTTCATATGACAATGTTTCCTGTCATGATTCAATGGATAAAATTGTAGAAATTATACAAGCATATGTATATCAATGGATTCAATCCGATCAAGTAATGTACTAAAGCTAGATACTAAATCCTTCTACAAATAAATTGCGGAAAATAAACATGATTGCCAATCACAACAAGTGCAGAATGAAACAAATCAAACCACAACACAGATATTTTCCTGGGGAAAGCTTACTACTAAGAACCCCTCTATCATATATTGTATATTCCACAAAGAATCATGAAACAATTACAATGCACTCTTCTCACAAGAGTCTCCTACAATTTTCCTATCGTCTCAAACTAATCGACACAAAATCGGGCCAAAACTTAGCCAACTCTCGGCCTGTCTTCATCCTGCCTTGCTCATGCAATTCTTGATGAATGAAATCCCTATTCTTTAGGAATTTCAGCCTACCTCAACTGCGCTATACATCATGGGCATCCTATGGTGTATATACAATTTGTTATAAATACATGTAATAGATAATTTCCCTTTAACCTCTATCTCAATTGGTTCTTCATTGGAACTGACATGCACACAACTATTAATAGTAAATCATCAGTCACATGACATACCACTGCATGTGAATTTTAATTCACTTGACCTCTCAGTAGTGCAACAAAGAGTTACAACTAGTTCAATTGACTTTAACTCACCTAATTGAGTTAACTGATTACTCATGCATTAAACTAATGCACCAACTACAATTCGAACTCCATAACTAATAGAATTACTCGGCATGCCTCACCAACCACCCTCAACTCAAAATACATGAGCTAACTGAGTTTATCACGCTCAATTAACTATTACAAGTGTTTATGCAATATTTTATTGTCCAATTTGATTAAGGGATAATTAAATTTGACACATATCCAATTTATTAAATAAATTTAATTTCACACTGATGTATCGCTAGGACCCATCACTACACGACCTGTGGTCCCACAGTAGTGTAGGTGCTATCATGTTGTTTCTAGATGCCAATTTCACTGTTTCTTGTTACAAACTTCAACACTCCCTCTCAACAAGAAAGGAATTTCCTTTCATGTGTACATGCACATCTTGAATGTGACATGCAACTCTTACGTGCAACACTTCTCTAGTGTTGTTCGCACATGCAAATCTTGCATGAAACAATTCTCTAGTTTTTCTTGCACATGCAACTCTTACATGCAACACTTTTGAAACTGAATAGCCTCCAAACAACTGAATCAATATAATGCATCTGTCATCAGAGTCTTCTGACTACTGGTACCTACTGCACATGTCTACTTGATTCTATGTGTTGTTGACATCTGTATCCATGCACTCTGCGCTGCTGCCAATTCTGATCTGCGCTCTAGTATCCAACACCTGTCACTCTGATTTTTGTCTCCCTGACATCTGACTGCATCAATCTAACCGATCCCGCTACTGCTGTACTGTGGGCTCCTTGTAGCTAGGTTCGATCCACGAGACACACCATCTCAATGAATCCTGCCCAAATTTCTTCTTGAGATTAATTTTTCACATCACCCCACCTCACACCTAGAGGTATAGATGCATGTACTCCCTCTTCCCATCTGGCTCGAAATTTCCCCTTCCTGGAGGTCTATGCCTGAGTGGACTCTTCCACTCGGTCTCCTCTCTGCTTCTCGAATTGTGGCTGCTCCACAAAATTCTAAGACTGTTTCTGAGGCTTCATGTTGAGAGGCTCCCTCTCAAACACAAAGTCACTAACCACTTTGATCCTCAAAGATTTGCATGCATCTTGTACCTCAAATTTTGCATGCATCTTGACCAAATGGAAATTTGATTTGCATGCATCTTGACCAAATGGAAATGCACAAGAAAACAAGAGAAATGATCTCCTCTACACTAACTAATACAACCATGAGTCTCTCAAAGTTGCAGATGACATTATCCAACACACAATCACAAATGAAGATGGAAAATATCTCCTCCATGGCCAAAGACTCAAGGATTAAATCTCTAGAGGATTTAGTGGTGAAAATTGGGTACAGTCCATCTGTTATCACAAAAGTGTACTTGATTGGCTGCTTATCAAACAACTCTGTGTAACCGTTTCAAACCACTTTTAACTGAAGCTTAGCCTCTTCAGTTTGAGAGGGCTCTCTCAAGGGGGTTTTATGATATTGAATAATGATAGTAATAGATGCATAACTCTATGGGAAATGTAACTTGTTTTTTATGTTTGCAGGTTGAAAATAATGCAGGCTTTCTACCATTGGGCTTATGGAGTCAAAAATCAGTAGTTTCAGTGACAATGTTTCTTAACATGGAAGCTGAGGCAAATAGAGGTCTTTAACAGAGGCAACTCATACATAAAACATAGGAAAATATAGTCGTTTCATCACTAAAAGAATTCAGAGCATAAAATTATGAATTTTGAGTAATAGAGATGAAATCTATTGCAAGTGATAAAACATAAAGATATAGATCAATAGGAAATCAAAAACCTCATGAGAATCTCAGGTCTGTCAAGAAGAATGTCACTTTTTATTATTGATATTGGTCAAATACATAAAGCAGCAGTCTGGTGCAAATGTTCTCCAACCCCTTACTACTTTGATGATTTGTCTTTAAATACACATTCTTTTCAACAAGGATGATCTGCCTGGTGGCTAGATCATAGAATTCTCCTATGACACCTTTCATAATTGAAATACATAAATTTTAACAGAAAACTGATAGCTACACCTTAAAGAAACCATCTCCTAATAGGACTCTAACTCCTATTTATTACATTTCTCCTATCCTATCTATGAAACAGTTACATGATGATTACAAATTAAGTATCACATGCTCGAAATACCCATGACAGATTTCATTACCACTTTACATATTTAAAACCCTCTTAGATCTATGGAACATAACCCTACTTCTTAGGAATGCATGACCCTTATCTTCAAAGCTTCTTTGCCTGATGACCTGTCTTCATAAAACTTCCTTTGAGTCATAAGTATCTGATGATAAGCTCCCTTGACATGTTGGAGGACTCCAGTTAGCCAAAAACTACTTTTAGGATGCTTAAAACCTCTAACAATTCCTCACTACGAAAACATGATAGTTTCGTAGCGAGTTTTGGTAGTGTGGAAAAAATGACTTTTGCATCCATTCACTTCGCTCCTTTGCTACTCCATGATGTTAATCAAGTCATGAAGCATCACCACCATGAATCCCCCTCCTTGAATCAAGAAAATACTTACTTTAGAAGAAAAAAGGCTGTTACAGGTTTTTCATAGCATATTCCTGGCTTGAAGCCTAAGGAACGCTATGAAACTGTGTAAAAACGTAGAAATTTCCCCTTTCAAAACAGTCTTCAAAAACTGACCTCCAGCTGCAAAATCTTGATTCTCTACATGTAATGAACCTTCTAAGGCATATTCAATCTCAACTTATTCCTCATGTGGTGTTTCTTCCTCATTAACAATCAGTTGAGCTATAGGCTCTTCTACCATAGTCATTTTCAAACCTTTCTTTTCCGGCTCTTCATGAATCAGTTCTAGTTGCTCTTGAAGATCTTTCACTTGGTCCTTCAATGTCCTATTCTTAGATTTCAAGTGCAAGTTTACCTTAACCTCTCTTCTTAGTGGTTGAGTCCACTTTATCAGTTTTTTTGTATTGTCCAAGGTCTTTGAGACACTTGTTACTTGATCTTCTCAGATCTTCCTCATTTGTTCAAATTATACCCTTTTAGCTCTATGCTCCTTTGCCTCTTTCCTCAAGACTAATATCTCTTCACCTTCCTCTTTCAATTTCTCCTTAAGGGTTTCAATTTCTGATTTTTTTGTGATTTTCTCTTTACCCTTTTTTTTTTTTGATGACTAGTTCCTCTTTTGTAGGTTAGGAAAGGTATATGATACTTGGTGGTGGCTGAGTAGTTTCACTGACCTTCTGAGTTTCTTTTTTGCTTTCCATGACCTTTCTTGCATGTCTTGTCATTGGATTTCTAGCTTGAAACATGAAACCAGCATCATCACCTACAAACTCTAAATTTTTAGCTGTTTTTCCTTTCTTTAGCTTCCTTCCTCCATCTTCAACATCTTTAGCTTGCACAATGGGAGTTTATTCAATATCAATTGCATGAAATATGTCCTCTAAGTTACCCTCAACCATTTTTTGTCTCCTAGTAACTCTCTTGCTTCCATGTTTTCTAGCTGCTGGCTTCTGTTTTGTAGGTGTAGCTTTGGGTCTATCAATTTTCTACAAAGGCTCTATCTCCATGCTCACTAGTTGTAACTGCTCTGCCATTGTTGGCGATGAAATATCTCTAGGTTTGGGAACTCTTTTAGGAGTGACAACATCTACTTCAAAACCACTTATGAATAGAAAGGATGTCCAATCTCTACCTAATCTCTTCAACTCCTCTAACACCAACAACTTAATCAAACCATGGTGAAAGAGAGAAGTTTCATTTCCTTATTTTTTAACTTGGACCTTATCTGACATTTTAGTTAGACTTCTATATAGGTAAAAGGGCAAGTCAAGAGACCTCTTACCCACAAAATGCAACAGAAGCCTAAGGTGGTAGGAGTAGACCTTGTGAAACCTTCCTTCACAGGTGAAGTATTTCTGAATGATCATCAGCAGCTTTGAAATTTTTTCCTTCATGTAACTCCTTGGGATAGCATTTGTGAGATCAATTTCACTATGCTCTGGCTTGATGAATTCTTTGGAATCCTGCATGGTAAACTTGATGCCTTTAAACCATTGTTCCCCTCCTCTAGGGATTCCTGTTGCTGCTGAAATAATGTCTGGTGTTACTGTGAGGTTTAGCATTCCCACCTTTGAAGCTATCCCAGTGAAACTATTAGAAAAATCTATAGAAACCTGTAGATGACAACCCTGCAGCCTTTGGCATAATTGCAAACAACCTGTTCTTATGAATACCTCCAAGGAATTTGGGTCTTCATTTAGTAAATTCATGTACATGGGCTCATACCTGTGGCAGTGACCACCTTTGTTGGTTTTCTTCCTTGTAGCCATGGTGATTTTATATCTTCTCAGCCTCGCTTGATTAATGACACCCGCAACATTTGAAAATGCCAGCAACTTGCTTGGCTCGATGAAGCAGCTCTCCAGAAATCAAATAACATGCAAAGACAAAGCAGAGTATGACAAAAAGACTTAATTGGGTAATTTTTTATGGTTTCGATGAAAACTCATGCCTTCATCATGACACATGCATGCTAAAAACGATAATGATGACCTCAGCCATGACTTTGTACTTTTGAAATAACCCTAACTGACTCAAATGACATACATCCTAACTCCTCCAATGATGAACTGACACTTTACCTCAGGTTTGACAAGACAGACAAGAAAACTATTTCTCGTAGCGTATCTAGTTCGTTTTCTGACAGTTTTGCTCCAAAACTATTGGGCAGTTTCATAGCGAAAACTATTATTTCATAGTGTAAAACACTACTAAAGAGGTAAAATTGGCTTAAGTGTCCTTTTTGAAATAAAACGCTTGGGAAATTAAATCTGACACATAATGATGACTGATGAGACATGACATGACCTAAATGAAGGTGGGTTTGAACCTTAGGATAGGTTAAACATGTAAAAAAAAATGAAATTTTCCTATACCAACTTGAAAGGTTTAAGTAAACCTTTGACAAATGAACTCTATGACCATGTCAAATAATGTTTCACATTTTTCTAAGTGATAACACCATCAAAACCAGCAGTGGAAAAAACACTGGTAAAGAAAAAGAATGCAGACATAGATGCTTTAAAGAGACAGCTTAGATTGCTAGTGACAAAAGATCCTATGGCCAAGGAGATAGAAGCCAATGAAACACATAAGGAAGAAATGATTCAATTGATCATTGAACAAGCAGAGCAGATAAATAAAACGGAGAATGAGATGGAGAAAATGGTCAAAGAGAGACATAAAGCAGTGAGAGAGGCAGTGAAGGAAGCAACAAAGGAAGCATCCAAGGCCATCATCCCATTACACGAAGTCCGTCTTATAGTGATTCCAGCATCTACAACAACAATAGGTACGCCAGGTGAAGGCACTGAACAGTTAGCTAAAGCTATGGAGAACATGTCCTTATAAACAAGAGAAATTAGAAAGCTACAAGATCAAGTCAGTGACCTACAAGATCATATTAAAAGGAAAGATTTAGCACATGGCACAGAGTTGCAGATCAGCAAAAAGTTAAATGAAGGTTTGCAAAAGTCCATTCAAGAGTCCTCAATTGGAAGCATGGTAGGAAGAGTCAAACAAATTATTTGGTTGGATATAATTAAATCTATGAATGATATATGTCCATCAATTCAAATAGTTTTTTAATAGAGGGATTTAATTGATTTAGTGAAAGTTTCCATTGAAAAATAAAATGATGAACTTGGGGATAAGCCCCAAATTGCCAACAATATCATCAGATTCCTGAATTCTAAAAGTAGTCATGAATTGGAACAACTGAAAGTAGTAGATAGAACAGTCGACATACTTGAGGTAAAAAAGGTGTTGATTAAGAAGAGTCTAGTTACACAACTAGAACAAAGATATCATCAGCTGGAGATTGGAGTAAGTAGATTTTTCAATAGGATTGAGCCACTAAACAAAAAGGGATTTCCTTCCTTATTTTTTATCAATGATAAGTTGATGCCTAGGACAGATGATGTCAAAATGCTCATAGAGATTTCAAAGGATACATCCAAGCATACCAATATGAAGAACACTATGACAGAGAAATAATTTTATGAAGTTATCAGCAATGGTGTCTTCATACAACATGAAATTAGGCACATCTTTCAGTTGAGGCCAACATTTTTGAAGTACACCGAGACTGATGAAGTCTATAGAAATTTGAACAGAACTAAGATTTTGACTCAAAAGGAATGGGAAAAATTATGTGGTCTCCAAGGAGGATGACAAATCAGCATGATGACAAAACAAGTAGCTCAGCGAATTATCTACATCAGCAGATCTAGTGTATCAGAACATCTCAGTGAATTATCTACATCAGCAGATCCAGTGTATGAGAACAACTCAGTAGGATCAAATTTTCAAACACAACAGACCACTACAACACTGAGTAACGGCTTTATAATGACTTTAGACATCAGTTAAAAATTCGTTACAATGTGTCCATGCATGAGATGCACATGTCAAATTTCATTTATTTTGTAATAAATGAATAGATTGCCTCTTTTGATATGGAAATCAGTTGCAAATAGTTTAAATATAGAATTTTATTCAGTACTAGGGGTTGGACCCTAGAATGTAAGCACTTTTCATTTTGCAGCTTTTGTAATTTTCAAGTGGGAGCATTGATAAAAAGATCGGTCTGCAAGATTCATGTGTTGTGTTATCCTGGTGATGTTTTTCCTTTATCAAATTTAATGTTTTTTCACTAAAATATTTTCATGTGCACCACTTAAAATTCTAAATTCTAAAATAGGAAAGTTAGATTGAGATTTACTGCCAAGAGTACCTTAATTCTAACTATTTTAACAATTTAAATGTTTTCTTCTGGTGTATGGTTTAAGAATTCTTAATTTCTCTTAAATTCTTACTAAAATCGTTTTTCTCCATTTCATAAATTCCCTCAGTTATAAAACACCAGTATTCATAGCTAGCTTGCCTTGCATTTGTTCTAAAAATTGATGCACATACCCAACCTATTTTGACTCCACAGCCCAATGGAAACTATTTAAAGAAATACCTTAAATCCAAACACAAAAAATCAAACAAAAACAACTCTCACATTTAATTTAACTAGCCTAATATCATAAAGCTTAAAAAAAATCTAAATCTTATATAGAGAGATCCCTCTCTGAGTCTAGGAGGGCTAGATCCTAGACTTCAACTGGTTTTGATGTTTTTATCTATAATTTAGTCTTTCCAATATTATAAATTATAGAGCAATAAGAAAACCTTCTAGGAGTGTTTTGAGGCATAAAAAGACATTTTTTGGGGCAAAAATTTGTCTCTTATCGCAACACCTTTTCATTCTATTCTCTACATAGAGACCTTTCCAATGACGCAAGAATCACAACAATCAGAGTCTGTATGCAAATGTTATGCACTCAGAAGTTGACCTTCCTGTTTTCACACCTATAGTTAGGGAGGATGCCATGTCAGCCCCATTATTCATGGAAAAGGGTATAGCCACGTGATTTTGATGTAAAGTACTCTACAATATTATATTTTGCAACTCTAGTTAAGAGTTGATGTAGTCAAAATTAACCACTAGTAGGCTATCGGGTTGTGTTATAACCGATTGTTGGGCAGTGAAAGAGGTATGAAATTAATATGCATTTGTTCATTCTTTTACCATAGATATACTTCTATTTGCCTTGGAAAGGTAATTTATCATAAGAATTACAATAGAATTGGAAAGGTTTATGTTTAATACAAAAATATGACTAAAGGACATTTTTGATTGACAAAACAGGAATTCGAAGAGGTGAACAGCTGTACCAAAAGCGTGGCTGATAATAATCTAACTGCTACTCCATCATCGTTGAACCATATCCAGCCAAAGGCAAGAAGATCTGAACGAATCACCCCGAAAAGGCAGGGGACAGCTCGACCTTGGACAGAGTAAACATAAGGATGACTAAACAGAGAGGAGCAAATCCCTCAGGATCTTCCGATCCTGAGGGATCACTGTTCAAACTCATCATAGTCCTTGATTTGTCCGTCGAAGAATTAATATATAAAGCAATGATCTTTAGAGACAAGGGGACGGTTATTGTTGAGAAAGGGAGTTTAGTTGCAAGACTTTACATTTCTTCTGTAATCTAATGTTTTATTGACTCTCGGTCGTGAGAGAACTCCATCTATAGTGCTTTATGTTGGTTTAATATAAGACACGGGTTTCATCCATTTTCTAAAAGTTCTGAATTAGCCCAGCGGTATTTCACTGGCGCTAAGGAAAAAAGCTCTGGTGGAATCACTTCGTTGTTTGTATTCTTAATTCTTGTTTATTGTCGCGTGAAGTGTGTTTAATGTTTATTTCCATTACAGAATTAATTTATTGTTGTTAGATCAAGTACAGAGCTATTGCTATTTCATTCCTTACAAGAAACGCATTCGTTGATTAGTTATCTTGTTATCATTATATGGCTTTGTTGTTCTATATCTGAATTGAGTTGTTGTTCCATTAATTTATGGTTTGTTATGATTGATTGTTGCATAGTGATTGATTGTCGACAGGATTGAAGTGTGAAGATTTAGTTGTTTGATCGCATTAGAATTGTAATTACTGTTCATTTCATACTGTTGTTCTATTTCTGTTCATTATTTATTCATAGTTTTCGATTTGCAAATAGAAAATTTATGGTTACATGTTGTTGTTCCTTTCCATATTGCGTTCCTTTTAAGTTGCTTTTGTTAAGTCTGCTTTCGTTTCAATTTCTTTAAGATTTCCAACTGTAGAGGATAGAGGTTATTGCTCCAAGTCCCCAGATTGGTTATATTACATCGATTTCTAAGTGAAAGAGTTACTGCTACTGCATCCCTGATCGATGTTTTGCAAGATTGATGTAGTTTAATCTTTCCATTCATGTCACTGTAATTAGGTTTCTTTACGAGCATTTATTACTTTTGCGTTTGATGTTCTGTACTACATCTTCACAGCATTACTCTTAGATAATTGCAGCCTCACTCAGAGTACACTCTTGAAATAAAAATTCACTCCTGGATTAATGATTAATGTAGGCTGATTAGGTGTTCAAAAGATACCTTTTTATGACCCAAAATTTTTGCACCGTTTCCGGGGAGATTGTATGATATTTTAAAGGAGTAATGCACAGTTGATTTTCTTATGCTTGCGGAGAATTGGGTATTAAAGATGGAAGGTAAGAACTTGCGCACTGGGCAAGAAACACACTTTCTCGTAGCCCGCTTCACAGCAGAAGTAGGTAAGCTTCTTTTTGGGTAGGAATGAAGGTTTGTTTCTTTGAATGAATAAACCAATTAAGCAAAACAAAATTCCTCCTAAAACTGAAAAACCTATGGGACCGGTGACCCTTGGGCGCACAACCTTTATTGACGAAATCCTTAAAATAACTGAATCTCAGCCATCAGTAGGGTTTAAAAGAACTACTTCTAGACAGCCTACTAGTTCCCTTCAGGCTACAGAGTCACCATATGAAGCCTTTGCTGAGATACACAGTCAAACAGAGGGAATTAAGCAATATTCCCAAGAAATTGAGAATCCTTGCATAAGTTTCCTTCAAGAAGGGAACTCTAGCAATCTCTGAGAAGGAGAAGGGGAAACGGGAGAAACCAGAGACTCAAAATCTCCTATTAAAATTGCCCAAAAAATAAGCAACCCAGATAAGGGAAGTGTTGTTCAGCTTATTCAGAACCAATGTCCTGAATCACCTCAAATAGTAAGGCAACAAGGAATACTTATTATCCCAAACAAAGGGAGTGTTGTCAAAGCTATTCCTACCCCTGCTTGTCAACCTAGAAATTCCTTGGAAATCCCAGAGGGGTATTGGCATATCTTCGATCAAATGGCTCAGAACCAAAATCAGAATCAACAAACCTCTATTCTACAATATCCTATAGTAGATACTGCAGTCAACGCACCTATGAAAGCTATTCCCCTTCAACATATTCCCACATTTAATGGCTTAACATCAGAGGACCCAAATGCATTTTTGTTTGAATTTGATGTGCTGTGTAGAGGATATGATTACACCACTGACACCCAAAAACTGAAACTATTCCCTTCTACGTTAAAAGGGGCAGCCTTATGATGGTTTATGGGATTAGGTGGGGGTGTCATAACTGATTGGGATCATATGAAGGCTGCATTTTTAAAGAAATATCAAGATTATTGCAGATCTCGGGAATTAAAAGATGAAATATTCCAAATGACAGCAAAACCAAATGAGACCTTGGAAGAGTATGTGGAACGGTTCCAATACAATCTTCAGAGATCCCCTTATGCATCTTCACCCTTACCTGATAATTTTTTGAAAACCGCATTAATTAGGGGAATGAAAGATCAATGGGTTGAAACATTGAATATTATGGGAAAAGGTGATATATATCAAGAAAGTTATCCTGACATCGTTGATTTGTGTATCAGGTGCTCGAGGGGAAATACAAGGTTGAAATCAGCAGAACGTGATATAATTACAAGGGAAAATAAGACCTCCAATGAAGGTGTGACTCGTGCATAGATTGGAAATTTGCTAGAGGAGATTAGGACAGACATACTTCGGACTCTAACAACGCAGTTTGATATTATGCAAGCCAAACAGAAATAGGTAGAAGCAGAGCAAAACTTGGCAATATTCTGCCCCAGATGTAGAAAGAAACACAGCCACAAAGAATGCCTGTTGGATGTGATTAAAGTCTGCACCATTTGCATGAAAGATCACCCTACAGAGGGATGTCCTTCACTTCCTGGCCTAAAATTAGTTTATAAGGAGGCATAAGAAGAATCAGAAGTAGTATGTCTGCTTAACCAGCGCTGACAATGGCAGCCACGACCATCATGTATTCCAAATGATTCATTTTCTTTTCAGCCTTCTCAATATAATACTCAACAATATAGTGGGATGTGGCAGAATCAACCACCTTTCCCTAATTGGTCACAACAGCCATTTCCTCCCACATCTTGGCCCAATCAAAAAAAAAAAAAAAATTGGCCTAGCTTTCCTTTCTACCCACCATTTTGGCCTACACAATGGTCCCCCTCTACTTCTCAGAGTCAGGCCTGGCAGTCAAACTAGCAAAAACCTACAAATCAGCCAATCAGATCAATTCCTCTCTCTCAACCTACACTGCCAGCCCCTTATACAAACCCCCAGACCAATTTAAGGCCACAACTCCCAGCCCAACCCAACCCAAACCCAAACAATAGGCCAGTTCAGTCTGTCCAAATAATGGAACCCCCAGAAGTAGAAATTGAACTGAGGGAGTGCAATGATCTTCAATTAAGGTTTGGGCGCATAGTGGAAACAGAGAGAAACAATGATGTCCATATTGAAGATCCATTACCTATAGAACAAACAGTACAAAATGAGAAGGAAGTTCAACAAAAAAATCAACAACGAAGTCAACAACAAGTAACAACTTCCTCTCCACCATTCCCAGAATGATTAATTATACCTCGTCCATTAGAAAAATCTAATTTTGATCTTCTGGGAGAATTAAAAAATTTATGTATAAAAATCGCTCTCCTCCAAGCTATTCAAGATATTCCTATATACGCAAAAACCATTAAGGAATTATGCATAAAGAAGCCAAAGAGGAGAACAACAACCAATCCTATTGTCCAAATAGTCGGTACCTTATCTGACTTATTATCAGGAATGGAAACACCCATTAAATATGAAGACCCAGGAAATCCTATAGTGACAGTACAGATCAATGGCCAATCATTCTCAAATGCCTTAGTTGATTTGGGAGCAGCAATTAATATTTTAACAACCACCACTTGTCAAAAACTTGGCATTACATCACTAGAACCAACAACAACCTTGTTGGAATTGGCTGACTGATCAGTAGTCAAACCAGAAGGTACATTACAAGATGTAATGGTATCTGTAGATTCTTGGGAATACCCTGTTGACTTCCTGGTTATCAATCCAAAGAACCGACTAGATGGACATCCATTAATTTTAGGTAGACCTTGGTTGGAAATTGCCGATGCTTATATTGGATGCCGACAAGGCAACATGAGCATAACAAGGGGAAATTATGTCAAGAATTTAGCCCTATATCCCCTAGCCCAACCAAGTCTATCAATAATCAAAACAAGAAAACCACCTGCATCATATCTTATGGAAAATATGAGATCACCTCTAACTATAGAAAATTCTCTTGATTTTAAAGATCAAATAGAGGATGATATCACTAATAATTTTATTAATAAATCACAAACCATATCTCATTTTCAATGTCACATGATCAAGGCATCATTCAATAATAAAGAAGAAGAAGATCCTTTCAAATATATTCTTGATCAAGCAATACCTACTACTTCTGTGTACAATAGCAAGGTTGTAGAAATTGAGCTGGGTGAAACTCTAAACATCAACAAGAATCTCACTGCTGAACAATAAGAGAAATTGGTCTAATTATTACGAAAATACAAAGCAGCCTTTGCATGTGATTACCCCGATATGAAAGGAATTGGTCCTCAATTTTGTACTCACCACATTTATATTGAAAAAGATGCAAGACCCATTCGTCAACCTCAAAAGAGACTAAATCCTCACCTTAAAGATATTGTGAAAGCTGAATTAAAAAAAATATTGGATGTTAATTTCATCTACCCAATATCTAATAGCAAGTGGGTCTCTCCATTAGTGGTGGTACCAAAAAAGAATGGAAAGTGGAGGATATGTGTAGATTACCGTGAACTTAACAAGGCAACACAGAAAGACCACTTTCCCCTTCCTTTCATTGACCAGGTATTAGACACATTGGCAAGGAAGAAATTCTTTTCTTTCCTGGATTGCTTCAGTGGGTATAACCAAATACAGATTGCCCCTGAAGATCAGGACAAAACTACTTTTACCTACCCATGGGGGACATTTGCCTACCGAGTCCTACCTTTTGGTCTATGCAATGCCCTTGCTACATTCCAAAGGCCAATTCTCAGCATCTTTGCAGACTTAATAAATGAAGGCCTCGAAGTATATATGGATGATTTCACACCTTATGGGGATGACTTTGAGCCTACATTGGAAAACCTAGGAAAGGTATTGCAAAGATGTATTGACACTAGGCTTTGCTTAAGCCACGAAAAGTGTCTTATGATGATGCCCGAAGGAGTTATCTTAGGGCATTATATTTCAACAGCTGGAATTCAAGTGGACCCAACTAAAATTCAAATAATCTTTTTAATTCCTACACCCACTATACAAACAGAGGTAGATAGCTTTCTTGGATTTCTGGTTACTATAGAAGACTTATAGAACATTATTCTCGAATAGCTGCACCTTTATATGCACTGACTAGAAATACTGATTTCATTTGGATAGATAAATGTGACAATGCCTTTAATGATCTGAAAAAGCTCGTTTCAACAGCCCCAGTGCTAAGGGGCCCAAATTGGAATTTTCCATTCCAAATTTCATCTGATGCCTCAGACACAGCAATTGGAGTAGTACTTGGGCAGGAGGAAGACAAGAAGCCATATGCAATTTATTATATTAGCAAAAATCTATCCCCTGCTGAATTAAATTATACTGTGACTGATAAAGAATAATTAGTTGTAGTTCATCTTATAAACAAATTTAGACATTACATAACTGGGTATCCTGTAGTACTGTATACTGATCACTCTGCCATTAAGTTTTTAGCAAATAAACTTGTTACAAATGGAAGAGTGACAAGATGGTTGATTTTACTACAGGAATTTGATATCACAATCAAAGATCGACCAGGCAAGGAGAACCTTGTAGTTGACTTTCTGTCAAGGATGCTAAAGCCAACAGATACAGAAGCCGTTGAAGACCACTTTCTGGATGAACATCTCTTCGTTGTTACTACTAGAACATCGTGGTATGCTGATATAGAAAACTATTTTTCAATAGGTAAATTACCTAAAAATCTATCCGTTAATGAACGTAAGCAAATAATACACCGTAGCACCCGTTTTTCCTGGATTGGGGGCTACTTATTACATACAAGTGAAGATATGCAAATAAGGAGATGCATTAGGGAGGATGAGGTATTCGACATCTTGAAAGCATGCCATAATGGACAATGTGGCGGAAATTTTGCAGATCGTGGAACTGCCCATAAATTTTTACGAACAAGCTATTATTGGCCTACTATCTTTAAAGATGCTAAAAAATTCGTGCAGGCCTGTGATAGCTGTCAAAGGGCAGGTCGCCCTGGGTAGTCCGATGAAATGCCCTTGAACCCTCAACTAGTGATTGAACCGTTTGAACATTGGGCCCTTGACTTTGTTGGTCCTATTAGCCCCCCATCAAACCAAAAAACATGCATCCTAGTTGCAATTGAGTATGTCACCAAGTGGGTTGAAGCAGAGCCTCTTTCAAAAGCTACAGAGGATTCTGTAATACAGTTTCTTTTCCAAATATTTGTGCGCTATGGCCTCCCAAGAGACATAATCACCGATGGAGGGCCACAGTTTGTAGGTAATAAATTAGCTGAAACATTGCAAAACTACCACATTCAGCACAAAATTACAACTCCATATCACCCACAGGCCAATGGCCAAGTCGAGAGCACAAACAAAGTAATCGAATCTATATTAACAAAAACTGTTGCCTCACATAGACGAGATTGGGCCTACAGATTGCCAGAAGCATTGTGGGTATATCGAAAAACATGGAGACCTACCACAGGATATTCACCATACCAATTGGTATTTGGAAAAGAACCCATATTTCCTATAGAATTCGAAATTTCGACATTAAGAACAGCTCAAAAGGTGGGTCTAAATTTGAATGAAGCCCAGGCTAAAAGACTGCAGCAAATTAATGAGCTAGATGAAATTAGGCTCTCTGCTCTTCAGCACACAGCATTAATTCAGCAACAGAAAGCCAAATGGAAAGATGCCCATATCAAAGAAAATATCTTCCACGAAGGAGACTAGGCACTCCTATATGATTCTCGGTTTCAGGATTTCCCCAAAAAGCTCCAGATAAGATGGCTTGGACCCTATGAAATACAAAAAGTGCATGATAATGGCACTATTACATTAGTTGCCATTAATGGATCTGGACATTCCTTTAAGGTAAACGGTCATCGAGTACGATTGTATCACAAGCCGCTTACCTGGGAATCCTTTTACCAACAGTTACGGGAAGATTCTACCATGGAAATTCTCGCTGAAGGGGAGAATTCCTCCTCGGCACTAGTTTGATAAATCATTTTTTTTTTAAATTTTGTACATAAAGCATTTTTTTTCTGTTTCTTGATTGTTGTTTTATGGAATTTGTTTTTTAAACATTCTGTTAGTATTACTTCTTTATTTCTTCCTCATTTGTTTCATTAAATTCAGTTTTTTTTTAAAATGAAAAAAGAAAAAAAAATTGTTTATTGCATTTGCTTTGATGTTCCTTTCTAAAGGAAAAACACTTCTGTTGTTCCTTTTGAAAGGAACAGCAGTTTCGCAAAGTGCTTTTGTTGTTCCTTTCTAAAGGAACAACACTTCTGCAGAGTATTTTTCTACTGTTCCTTTCGAAAGGAACAGCAGTCCCGCAGATTGTTTTTGCTGTTCTTTTTAAAGGAACAACACTTTTTTGAGTGATTGTTTTTTTGTGTTTTAAGCCAGCATTTTGAATTTTTGATCACTTTTCTGAAGGCAAATATATCATTTATGTACAATCATACAAATTAAAGCTTATTGTAATCAACAAATCAAAATAAATTGTCATTTTTAAGGAAATTTTCTAGTAATGAAAAAAAAAAAGGAAAAAGGGGCGTGATCAATAACATAACTTTTCTATTTTATTACCATTAAATTAATCTGATCGATTATTTTTATCATGATTGGTTCTTTCCCACGTGCTATAGCTTTCTTTGATATTTATATATGGAATAAGAATAAGGGCATATTTTTTTCTATTGAGATGTTCAGACTTCTTCCACCATTCCTACTCTTAAGGAGTGTTGAGCCATCCCTTATGAATAACTGAGGAAAAGTGTTGTTTGAAAAAAGAAAAATATTTACATATTTTAATGATTTTGTAGATGGAGGATAGGGGGTCTCATTAAGAGCCAGCCTACCATGATCATAGGAAAGGCAATGAAGTGGCATTCCCATCATGGCCACCAAACTAGGGAAATGGTCCAATAGACAATTGAAAAAATCAAGAAGTCCTTGGAACAGGAGGTCTCATCATGAGCCGGCCTGCCCACCTTTCACTTCTTCCCGGTGAACGACATTTTGGTTTATCTGGTCACCAAGCCAGCACAATGGCCTCCGTCGTGATATTCAACAAAACAAAAACAAAAAAAAAACACTCCCTGAGTATGAATAAAGGACAATGGTTCCGTGGGTAAGAAAGCAACTCTGTCAAGGTTATGGACACCTGTGGGCAACAGAGCTCTGTTGATGGTATTGAAGTCACATTTATACACATCAATAGTTATATCTAACCCTTTTCCTATATCTCTATTTAATATCAAATGAAAAACATGAATTCCTTACCTTTACTTCTGAACCTATTATACATGAAAATCATTACAAATCGATCATATTAGTTTGACATGGTAAATAATGCAACTGTACTTATGTCTATCTTATGTTGTCCCTTCTCGTCGTATTTGAATAATTAAAAATTTATTTTCTATTCATTACCGATTCATCACACGCATTGATTTCAGTAATCACTATAATTTGATTGAATGTATCATAATTACGCCTGCTTTCTACTCCTGTCCTATTGTTGTGCCACACTTGCCACCCTCAATTGACGGTCGAGGACGACCTATCATTCATTCGAGGGGCGCGGATGTCTGCATGCAGATCAAACTCCGAGATTTATTTACCTGTATATGGACTAAATCCCCACATTTTAGGAAATAACAAGTTTTCAACGAACTGTGATGTGTTGTTCCATTGTGATTACTGTGTGTTGCGAAAAAATTAATAGAGCGCAGAGATGGGAGGACGGCCAATTCGCAATGAACCACGGGTGTTGATCATCTCTGATGCTGCACGAGCAATTTTAGAAAGACTGGGGTGGATTACATATTTCATGAGGATGCAGCAACCCCATGAAGCAGTGGCCACCGAATTTTTATTGAACTTGTAGGAAGGATCCTCCACGGTCAGAGGAAGATAGATAGCTGTATCCGACGAGATAATTTCAGAAGTGTTCGGCATCCCCGCGCAAGGGACTATTTGGACTCAGAAAAAGATTAGGATTCGAGAAGCCATGAAGATTTTTCAAGATGACGGATAGACGTTAGTTATCAAAGGTAAAGGAGCCCAACCAGAGTCATTAGGAGAACCATGGACATAGTTGGCCAAGATTGTGCAGGCTTACATAACGTGCGACGGAAGAAAGGATGTGGTAAGACGTCGCCACCTTAAGCTACTAGATGTATTAAAACAGAAATGCACCATTAATTTGCTTGCATTTTTAAATTCTTTGTTGCATGATACTGCTTGTGGAATAAGAAAAGCCCAACATGTAGATATGGTGGTCAGCCACCATTTTCTAATTCGATTAATAGTAAGTCATAGCCTCGCCCAGCAACAGACCAGCTGGGAAGAATTAATATTTTCCATTGACGGAGGGTTAGCTCTACCTGCTCCAAAACGGAAGAGGATGGTCGGCTCAATAGCTGAGCCCTCTACTCACAGACAATCCCTTTGATTGAAACGAAGTAGGAGGATGGTGGAAGGACTTCTGGGAAGCAACAGCCAGCCCCTGGAATTGCACAGCTCAGAGGAGGAACAACCTCCACAATTGGAGGGAGTAAGTTTTCGTACCGATGAGGAAGAGGAATTGGAAGGAGAAATTTGCTACTTGGATGAAGAAGAAATAAGTCGCCATACCAGTAGCGAAAAACAACCCAGTGCGGAGGAAGGAGAAATTCGTTACTCAGACGAAGAAGAGATCGAAGGAAATACAGAGGAAGAAGAAGTTGAAGGAGAAATTCGGTATTCAGATCAGGAGGAAGGAAGTTATCACACCTGTGATGAGGATGAGGATAATCATAGTAGCAATAAAGATGAAACAGAGCCTCCCGAAAATGTCATCGTAAGCCCTTTACAGGAAGACCAATTGGCCCAGATTTTGGCCAATATGAGCGATTATGCACGGCCTCATAGCCCCTTGGACCTCAATATTGATATTAATCAAAAACCAGAGTACTCTGCTATTGGTAAAGGAACAACTGCAGAAAATCTGAATGAAACAGCAAACCCTAGCGAAGCTAGGGTTGCTTCTCCTGAGAGGCATGAACAGGAGAAAGAGAACATTGAACCAATATCTCAACCTGGAAGCCCCCAGGAAATTGCAGAGTCAACTGAGAAGATGATTCCCGAGGAATCTAGCCAAGGGCATGTGAACGTAGAAGTAGAACCCCAATAAGAGGGGTAAGAAGAAGATTAACCTGAAGGCACAGCTGATATAAATCAAAACCCTGTTGAGCAAACGGGTTCAGATGAACAAGCCATTGTTCCTTTAAGAAAGAGGAAGAAAACAACTGAGGTTGAGAAGCTTCGCAAGGAACGAATAAAGCTTCATAAACTGATAGAACAACTCAGGCAAACCATTAGGGTTCTGAGAATGAAACAGATGCCTAAGCGAGCCCCTAAAAGAAGAAGCATTGCTATCAAAAGAAGTTTGAAAAAGAGAAGGGTGACCGCTAATAAGAACCCCCAAGTAGTAGAAGAAACCATACCTGAGCCTAACTATGAGGGTGTGGAGCAACAAACGGCTGTCCTAACACAAGTTGTTCCAGAGGAACCTGTTCTAAGCGAAAATATGCAATCTAGTAGTCAGCACACTTTTAGTGATCCAACACTGGTCAGACTTCAAGAAGAATTGACACAGGCCCGAATAGAAAGGCAGAGATTGGAGGAAGATATTGTCCCAAGAAAGAAATATCAGGAGTTGTGGTAGCAAATGAGAATTATTCATGAAGCAGAAGCTGAAGCTCATGAAAAACGTTGGGAAGCATAGATAAAAGCTAATAAGGTAATGAACCAATTAAAATTAGCCTACAATCAAATGGACACTCTATGGTCCTTGTATACTGATGTCTTAGCCTGTAGGTGCCCCGCCAAAAACTATGCTTTGTTTTTACTAGAAAGATATTTACAATTAAAGATCAAGGCAGTTAGGGTTGGGAAATCCATAGAGTTAAGAACCATAAAGGACTTGGTATCATGCTGCAAACTTTATGGGATAAAAGTACAGCGCCTTTTGTGTGAATTTTACTTGCATAATCTAATACTTGAAAATGACTGTGAATCAAACCCTAGCCGTTTTATTGGAGATGTTCAGTTTCAGGCATTCATTTCCTTTGTCGTAAATCAATTAAAGTGGCTTAAAGCCTATAATGCCTTTCAAAGGCAGGAAAATGAATTAGATCTATGGGTCAAAAGTGAACCTCAGGACGCACTTCAATTTTGGGCTAGATAGAAAAGTCTGATGACAAAGGAAGGTGTTACCCAAACCCTGGGGCCTGTCCACAAATCAATCATTTTGAATGGAACAGACTATTTTTCATCCATTATAAACCAATCTTATGTAGCAGCCAAGGTCTGGTGGAGAACCTCGAATCAGTATGTGCAAAATAGGGAACCATTTAATTATAGAAATTTTGGGCTAGCTGCATACCATTTGATTTCCCATAGCCATCTTGTTTTAAAAGAAGGACCATTATGGTTAGGATGTAGGTTCCGCAGCCCTATTTCATAGTACCTTGCTTCGGACTACAAAGCTATTTATGAGCTCCCTGAAGGGCAGACAAAACATATTTTTGAGGAATTAGCTGCACTACATGGTTTTAGGCCTTTCAATGACAAACCTTATCCATCTTATTCTTTGACTGCTCTCCATGTGAACTATAGTTTTCATGAGGACATGAAAAAGATTAAGCAGGGGGGTATGTTGGGCAGTGAAAGAGGTATGAAATTACTATGCATTTATTCATTCTTTTACCATAGATATACTTCTGTTTGCCTTGGAAAGGTAATTTATCATAAGAATTACAATAGAATTGGAAAGGTTTATGTTTAGTACAAAAAGATGACTAAAGGACATTTTTTATTGAAAAAACAGGAATTCGAAGAGGTGAACAGCTGTACCAAAAGCGTGGCTGAGAATAATCTAACTACTGCTCCATCAGCGTTGAACCATATCTAGCCAAAGGCAAGAAGATCTGAACGAATTGCCCATAAAAGGTAGGGGACAGCTCGGCCTTGGACAAAGTAAACAAAAGGATGACTAAACAGAGACGAGCGAATCCCTCAGGATCTTCTGATCCTGAGGGATCGCTATTCAAATTCATCATATTCCTTGATTTGTCCGTCGAAGAATTGATATATAAAGAAATTATCTTTAGAGACAAGGGGACAGTTGTTGTTGAGAAAGGGAGTTTAGTTGCAAGACTTTACATTTCTTCTGTAATCTAATGTTTTATTGACTCTCGGTCATGAGAGAACTCCATCTGTACTGCTTTATGTTGGTTTAATAAAATACACGGGTTTCATCCATTTTCTAAAAGTTCTGAATTAGCCCAACGGTATTTCACTGGCGCTAAGAGCCCGACTCTGGTGGAATCACTTCGTTGTTTGTATTCTTAATTCTTGTTTACTGTCGCGTGAAGTGTGTTTAATTTTTATTTCCATTATAGAATTAATTTATTGTTGTTAGATCAAGTACAGAGCTATTTCTATTTCATTCCTTATAAGAAATGCATTCGTTGATTAGTTATCTTGTTATCATTATATGGCTTTGCTGTTCTATATCTGAATTGAGTTGTTGTTCCATTAATTTATGGTTTGTTATGATTGATTGTTGCATAGTGATTGACTGTCAATAGGATTGAAGTGTGAAGATTTAGTTGTTTGATCACATTAGAATTTTAATTACTGTTCATTTCATACTATTTTTCTATTTCTGTTCATTATTTATTCATAGTTTTCGATTTTCAAATAGACAAGTTATGGTTACATGTTGTTGTTCCTTTCCATATTTCGTTCCTTTTAAGTTGCTTCTGTTGAGTCTGCTTTCGTTTCAATTACTTTAAGATTTCCAACTGTAGAGGATAGAGTTTATTGCTCCAAGTCCCCAGATTGGTTATCTTACATCTATTTCTAAGGGAAAGAGTTACTGCTACTGCATCCCTGATCGATGTTTTGCAAGATTGATGTAGTTTAATATTTCCATTCATGTCACTATAATTAGGTTTCTTTATGAGCATTTATTACTTTTGTGTTTGATGTTCTGTACTACATCTTCACAGCATTGCTCTTAGATAATTGCAGCCTCAGACAGAGTACACTTTTGAAATAAAAAGTCGCTCCCGGATTGATGATTAATGTAGGCTGATTAGGTGTTCAAAACATACCTTTTTATGACCCAACACTGATCCACTAGGAGGAATAGGCATTCCATTATTTCGAGAGAATTTTGTTCCGTAGTTGAGAAAAGATAGCCATGAGAGACAAGAGGTAGAGCACACAGAGAGGATTTGTGCATTGTAGTAGCCCACGAGGCATAAGAATTACTTCTTTGTACCTGCAGCCATATTTCTATACAAAGAAAGAGAGTGTAGCGACCTGACCTTCCAGTTGGGTTTTCTTTTGAAAGGGTTTCCCACAAAGAATATCTTGTAACTTATGTGTGTGTGAGATTATTTTTTCGTTATCTAGATTTTTGCACAATTTATATTTGCATGCATGCACTAATTAGAGTTAAATATACAAATATTAAAGTTTAATAAAATTGTAATATAATATTATCATATTTGTTGTGATGAATTGTCTAGTGGAATATCCATGACACTTTACGGATCATGAATGGAATAAGTCTAAATCAACTCATCTCAAATTTATGCATATGTTCCTTCTATCAATTCAAAAACAATATTAAATTGAAAAGGATATTCTACTTGCATCAAATTGAAAAGACTACCTAATTGCGTTGAATGACATTAAATTGAAAAGACTATCTATTTACAGTGGATTTCATTAAATTGAAAAGATTGTCTAATTGCAAAGAATTGAAAGGATTATTCTAGTTGCATCAAATTGGAAGGACTAATCTAATTGTCTTCAACTGAAATCTTAATCTAATGTAACAACTTAAATTTTGTTCTATTCAACATAATCTAAAATCAAACTATTTGAAATCAAAATTGTTGCATGAATTTCAACTATGATAGATTACCAATGTGCACAATGGAGATTTGGATCAATTCAACCATTTAAATCTAAGACTAAGTGGAAAATATTAATGAGAAAAACTAAGAATTAAAATATTTTTTGTTGTTTTAAAATTATTTAGAGAGCACTCAGTACTATGCAACAGAATCAATAGTGAGTAAATGGACAAGAACTAAACAAAATAAACTAAATTCAAATCCAATTAATTGAAATGACAGTGAAATCAAAACATATAAACTATCTTAAAACTCTTTAAGGGTCCCTCCTGTTGAGTGTAAGGCATTATAAATTCAAATCAAATCAGCTATATACACATTTACACTTTCGGAATAGAGAATTTGTATTAATAAAAGTAGTGAGCCTTTGAGACAATTTAAAACAAAGTAATCATCATATATCATCCATTATCTTGACTCACTAAGTAAGGAGATATTTATACATTTGTGAATTAACCACTTAAAGAAAGAAATGTTGAGGGGAAATTTTATAGATCGATAACACAAATTTTTATTTTCACTACGAAATATATCTGACGTGATTTTCTCTATCGTAGCAAATCATGAAAATCTTCTTCTACACATCATCCACATGAAAATAGGTCAGACCACTTATTCATTCACATAATATAATGTGAAGACCTATATATTCCTTTGTGCACTTCATCATCACATGTATGGTTGCATATTACACAAGCTTTTAGTGGCAGTGGAAAGGGAAGAGTAGGTTAGGCCATCCTACAGTTAGATGTATTAAATTAGACTTGTAAACATGCATACATCAGAGTGATCATATTTATTCTTTGTGATTAGTTTATCATTAGATTTAATATAATACTAGTTTCAATATTAATATTATTATGTTTAACCTAATATAATACCAGCCTAGATCCATCTAAATTTGGAGTGTAGAATTTAAGGAAAGGCTTAATTTTTGAGTGTATAATTTGAGGAAAGGTTTGCACCTTGAGGAATTTGATCCCTCTCGGTGCATGATAGATTCAGAGTTAGATGGATCTAGGCTGGTTCCAATTGAGGGCAACAATAACACATTTTTAGATTATCATTATTATGTATATGTTTGAGATAAACTTCATACTTTGAAATTTACAATAAGTTTTCTTTGTTTGACATGACTATATCGTTCTCTTCTTTAATTTTATTTTTGTTGCTTGCCTTAAATGGTTTGTACGTCTACGCTTGGATTCTTTTAGTGGTTTGTGTGTTTATGTCTTTGAATTTAGATGGTAATGTTCAGTGAATGTTACAATTGTTGTGTTATATTTCTATACGTGCATGTAATTTTCTGTTAGTAATTAGTTGGTGATGAAGAAGGGAGGCGATCTTGGCAATAGTTTGTAAGAGGATTGATATTTCATGTTTATTTAATTTAATTTTAGGTGTCACAACTTTTGAAAATTAATAATTCTTAATAATATCCCTCCCAGTATTACTAAATATATCTTGAAGAATAGTTTTAATAATTTATTGCATCAAGATTACTCTTGAAATCATTTGTTTCATCGTTAATGTTTGAAATTATTTATTTCCTTCAAAATATTTTGATGATTTTTGTTATCTATAATTTGTTTTGCAAAAGTCAAGAAATAATGTAATTTTTATTTTTTTTTATTGAGTGGTCACATTAACAAAATATTTACATTATTTGTTAGTTTTTCCATATTTTCATAAGGATTATATGAAAAGGATAGTTGAGATCATAAACCATTCAATTCTTTAACTCAAACTATTGTAGTAAACATCATAGCTTGTCTCTCTTGCTCTCCAATATCAATAGGTTGAATTACTATAACACAAAAATCAAAGCACATTTTCAATCATTATTTTGTGCTTACACTGGAATTAATGCACATTTTTAATCCAATCACTATAAGTTAATGTACCATCATACATTGAGTTACATCAAATAAGAAACCATCATCTACCCTGAAATCAATGCATCTAATGCACACAATCAAATAATATTAGAAAACATATAGCGCAAGAAATCAAATAGGATTAGAAATCACCATCTACATTGAAATCAATGCATCTAGTGTAAGCAATCGAATATGGTTAGAAATCATCATCTATGCTGATATCAATGCATCTAGTGCAAGCAATCAAATAGGATTAGAAATCACCATCTACACCGAAATCAATGCATCTAGTGCAAGAGATCAAATAGGATTAGAAATCGCCATCTACATTGAAATCAATGCATCTAGTGCAAGCAATCAAATAGAATTATAAATCAACATCAAAACTTAAATCAATGTATTTAGTGCAGGCAATCAAATAGAATTAGAAAACTTCCACACTAAAATTATTGCATCTAGTACAAAAAATAAAATAGGATTATAAATCAACATCTACACTGAAACCAATACATTTAGTGTAAGCAATCAAATATAATTAGAAATCAACATCTACGTTGAAATAAATGCGTCTAGTGCAAGCAACCAAATATGATTAGAAATTTCCATTTATCATGAATTCAATGCATTTTATGCAATAAATATTCTTCCCCCTCTCCCTCCTCCATCTATATCTATATCTTCCTCCATATCTCCTCTTGTGTCTCTCTATCTCACCCCCAAACATAAACTCTCTCTCTCTCTCTCTCTCTATCTCTCTCTCTCTCTCTCTCTCTCTCCACTTATCTTTGTATGTATTTTTTCTTTCGTCCCTCTCTCCTCCTCTCTCTCAGGTCTTTTCTCTCCTAACTACCTCTCTCTCCCCCCATCTCTCTCTCTCTCTCTCTCTCTCTCTCTCTCTCTCTCTCTCTCTCTACAACCTTGTCAATATATCCCTCCCTCACTCCTCCCCCCCCCCCCTCCATATTTGTGTCTCCCTCTCTCTTTGTCTTATCCTTCACTCCCTCTCTCACTCCTCTCTTTCTCTCTCTCTTAATTAATTCTATCCCCTCTCCTTCAATTTATCTCCTTTAATGTAAGCAATCAAATAGGATTACAAATCGCCATCTAAACTAAAATCAATGCATCCAGTGCAATAATTATTTTTCCTTCTCTCCCCTCTCCATCTATATCTATATCTCCCTCCATATCTCCTTCTTTGTCTCTCTATCTCACCGCCAAAAACACACATGATTTCTCCCTCCATATTTGTCTATCTCTCTCTTATTCCCTTTCTTCGATTTCCATCTATATATCTATCTCTCTTTGTCTCTCTATATCACCCCAAAAAATACACACTCTTTCTCCATATTTATATATCTCTCCCTCAATATTCCTCTCCCTCTCTCCCACCTTCTATCTCTCTTCCCTCTTTCTCTCCTCACTCCCTCTCCACCTTTCTCTTTATGTGTCTTTTATAGAAATTTGAATAACTGATATATTATTCACCAAGATTCTCCTGATCACACACTATTTTAACTTCATGCACATTACAGAATCTCTTCTACCATTGATCATTAAAAAACAATCGCATGCGCGCATTAAAACCATAAACAATCACACATATGAACACAGTATTTTATGGGAAAGCTTAAAGGTGAAAAACCCCAACTATATGTATATTATATGTCATAGAGATCATGTAACAATCATTATAAAAATCTCCTCATAAGCTCTCAGTACAATCTCCAATTGTTACACACTAATCAAGCCCGATCTAGAAAATCACATGCTCCAATCTCTGCCACCTGATAGCCTGCCTCTACTGTGCAATCCCTGCTGAAGAATGGCTCACAATGAACTTGAATTGGTCCATCCTATACTGCGCAATCCTCATTGGCATCTCCAACCACTGGTTGTTGCAAATCATGCAACAATATAGTCACAACTGATAGTCACACTGCTCTTTCACCTACCTCTTCACTGGTCTCCACTGAAACTGTCCATGCATTGTAGTTAACTTATGTATTCTTTAGTTGATTAATGAGTTAATAATTAGTGAATTAATTAATAATTAATTCACACCACTCTCACTAGTGTATCAA